>JAQQRF010000099.1:0-286762 GCA_030523145.1 Trissolcus brochymenae
GGTGGACCTCTCGTTTGTGATCGTGGGGATGGTCTCTATGAACTCGTCGGAGTTTATAGTCGGGAGACTGGTTGCTTGCCAACCAACCAGGTAAATTCACCGACTTCGTAGTTTGTTTTGGATGAATTAGGTGAACTTGGAGATATTTCATTCTTTTTTTCCATTTTCAGGTTGCTACATTTTCACTCATCGATAACGAATGGGTAAGAGCAGTAATTTCAGGTAAATATCAGCAAGCCAGCTCGTCTGCCCAATTCCAGTCATCGGTTGTCCACGAGGAAGAGGAATGTCCATGCAAAAAGAAGAGTTCTCAAACATCTCAGTACTCTCAGTTCCAACTTGGTTCAAATCAGCAGTATCTGCCTCCATCTTATTAATGACGTTCGACTGATTGAAAAATTAAAAGATATTTGATTTGGTGTCGTCTTGATTGTATCAGAAGATTGATAATTACAGTGAATATATACGAATTTGCACTATAAATAAAATGCACCAACGTTACAAACGTGCCATACGAGAGTTAATCGAACGATCTCAAGAAGTGAAGGATTAAAATTTACAAGCAAATATTAGTCTGTTAGGATAAACGATATTTTTATAATGTATGACAAATGAACAAACATTATCATATGAAATCATATAAAGTAATGTTGAATATGTATTTAACTTTTTTGACTTTGAAGTGAAATTACGAACTAGCTTGAAAATAAATAAAGAACAAATTATTTTCAAATGCATCACTTTTTATTCAATGATGTTTCACATAATACTTCCACATAATCTATAACATCTACAATTCACATGATATAAAATTATTGCCGCGAGGAAAATACGTGTTTCTCTCTCAAGAGCATCACAAACGCCACTTATGAAATTACGCATCCTTAAACTCTTACAGTTATGATAATTAAATACTACAATTTTGTGAGAAAATATCTCCGATTTAATGTCAAAATTAATTTATATCGTCTTTGATCTTACGCGTCTTCTAAAAGTCAGTCATAAATTTTTTTTTGCACATTTTGATATTATTTTCGTATGTTAAAAGTTAACAATGTTCATGCCTAATTGTTCGAAGTCTTAAAAAGAAAGTACAAAAATTAAAACCTAAATTTCCTAGGTTGAAGATTGAGCAAATTGTAAATTATTTACAACTTATTTAATTTTCTTATTACAATATTTAATGTATTGGATTAACCCGTCTGGGACAGATTTTGTTACATAATGGCACATCAGCATGGCAGGCCCCGTTTTCTGTTAGGTTTCTCCATGTAAGAACTAACATATTTACAAATTCAATACTCGCCGTAATATCTTAGCACTAAAGTCCAACTAGGAATTGAACAATTGGATTGAAATCAAAATGACGTTTGAACTTTCACTTTGACCTCGAGAAACAAAAATTTTTATTTTTATTTTTCTAGTGAGATCTCATGTAAAGTGAAGTTGTACAAAATTTATATAATTTCTTTTAAAAAAAGAACTTTTTCATCATTTTTAAACTCGCTATTCAATTTACAAATAATTGTTCGTTTTTTCAGTAACGATACAAGTTACGATATATTCGTCACATTCACTTAAAAATCGAACTAACAAACATTTTTATTTCTATTCAAAAAAATTGTACCGGAGAAAAAATGTCCAATTCAAATTGATGCAACAAATTTTCTTCCACATTGCATTGGCCAAATTCTGAGTTCCAAAAGCTGAACAATTTACGAATTATACAAGATGACGTCATCACAGCCATTTCTGTATTTAAAACGTACATTTCCTTTTGTTTCTACAACATTTTTGTTTATTAATTTTCAGTTCGAGTCTTTATTTCTGAGTTCAATCAAAAATAGCCAGCACAATTTTTCTTCAAACAGAAACAATTTACTGGTGAAAAGAAGATTCGTCAAAAAATGTATTGAAGTCTAAAACTCAGACACCCCAGTCAGTAAAACTCAACACTCCTTCGTATGCAAAAAGAGGTAATGAAATAATTAAAAACGAAACTAACTTATCATCTAAAGTCAAAAATGGAATGTACAGTAGAGTGTAATTAAAATAACAAAATGTGTGAGGTACATGTGTGTTTGTATCACCATAAATGAAAAACCTTACAAATTAATAAAACGTATCTGAACAAATAAAACATCAACTGGTCAATGATTGAAAATTTTGGATGAACAAATTGTCCAAGTATAAATTCATATACGGTTCCACATTTACAGACACAACATATCTGTCATATCATGCCCATAAAAACGTTCCACACGCGACATATATGGAGCCATACATACATTTTCACTTATCAACGCTTTTCATTTTCAATTATCTTTTTTTTTTTTTTTTTCAATTTTTGTAATCACCATAATTGTTGCCAATCAAACTTATTTTTTAAGGTGATCAAAAAAGGAAAAAAAGTAGATTGAATTTAAAAAGAAGCCTATAATTTTGAAAGGTTATATATAGATTCGGATTTGAAATGATATCAATTTTAAAAGACGAGAGTCTAATTTGAATCGCTGGTAGAATTTTCCTTCTGTGATCTATCATCGACGAGCAGAGCCTCGTCTGTGAGCAGGATGTAGGAATCCTTGATATTCAGCAACCTGTGCTGGCCATTGATAAGGAAGGAGGATCCCCTCCTGACAGTCCTTTTTCCGAGCTCGATAGCCTCGTGTGTGAAAACGACGTTGTTGTAAGCTTTCACGAGCACCGTAATCAAAACTAAAAGTCCGACTAGAATTAATCCGTAGGTGATGCAGGGCACTGCGATGTCCGCGAACGTCGTCGCCAAGTAGACCCAGCGCCTGATCGGCGGCGTCAGCTCGTCGATTCCTTCCTCCAGCCACATTATTGGGAAAACAATGTCCGGGAAATTTGCCACCGTCCTGATTGCAGGCTGGTGTTCCACTTTTAAGTTCAATTGAACTCGCACTTTTCCTTCTATTGGCACTCCCAATTTCTAAACAAAAAAATCCAGAAACAATCATTTACAAAAGAACTATAACGATTACAAAAAGTTGTAGTTACAAAAAAATAATTAAATGTAAAATTGAGCTTGAATAAAAATGACAAGAAATGAGCGTTAAAGATAAGGAAAAAAAGATTGAAAAGGTACCCGTTTTTGTGACAAAGAAAATAATTCAATTTGTACGAATCATTGAAATTATTCATTCTGGACATTTGTATCGTATGTTTTGCAATTAGAATTGCAATAACGTGATAATTTCCGATTATGATACTTTAGCGTCAATATATCATTTTTTCCTCCTCGTTCTTGGATTTAATTCGAGATTTAATTCCTCGTGATCACATTCTATCGACTTTTTTATTGTCAGTCAATTTAAAATGTAAGAATCCTGGATTCAATTTATGACATTCATTGGGTGATAAGAAATCGAGCTCAACTTATTCAAATGACGTTGACTCATAGCTTCAATTTGTTAAGCTAATTGGAATAATAGATTAAAATATATTTTGCATGTTTTATTATTTTTAGTAACACTTATTTCTGTTTTAATTATTCATTTTCGTTCAATTGTTTTT
This sequence comes from Trissolcus brochymenae, assembly GCA_030523145.1. Lineage (NCBI taxonomy): Eukaryota > Metazoa > Arthropoda > Insecta > Hymenoptera > Scelionidae > Trissolcus > Trissolcus brochymenae. Next base: position 3,541 of record JAQQRF010000099.1, read on the forward strand.
ACGATTGTAACAAATCTTAAGAAATAATTACCGGCTGTATTTTGAAGTATGTTCCGTGTAATTCTGGCACAGGTTTCAGACCGGAAACAGCATCCAAAAGCTGAGGATCCGCCTTGTAAAAATGTGGAAAAGAAAGATACACAGGAGCACCTGAAAAACAATTTTTTTTTTTATTAAATTTTCTAAAGAAAAATAAGATTTGGTATTTAAATTGTGATTCGGACATTGCATAATCAATTTACAAGATCAATTAGATAAAACTATTCTTTTTCAATTGAACAAAATGATAAAAAAAATGTAAACAAATTGAGCAGAGATATATTTTGTTCTTCTAATAAAACATACTGTATTGACAGGGGCTAATGTCCTGAAGTCCTTTTACAGGACAATTTCTCGGGTCTTCTGGACAGAAGCATTCATTGTCCGGCGTTGAATTGCTCGGCGGGTCAAAAACCGATTCCAGTGGAGTGTACAGGTCCGCTTTAATTCCAGTTTTTACCGTCGGTCCTCGGTACTTCAAAGGAATAACTCGACATAAGTCTTTGTCCCAAATGTGTACTATATCTTCTCCGGTTTTATCTCGGGGAGGAAAAAAAGAACCTGTAAAAACGAACAATTTCAAAAATATGATTCATCAGAATTAAATCTTTCGTTTAAACAAATTTTCAAACTTCAACTGAGTGCCATTAAACATTTTTGAACTATTTTGATTCGTCGACATTCTTAGCCAACTTCGGGTAAGTTAAAAGGTAAATAGATTAAAATAATACAAAAAATATAAACGAAAGTTGAAAATTTACCTTCTGAAGCACGAATAGAATTACACGGAGCTTCAGACCAATATGGAAGTCGATCGAGTCCATTCAGCCTGTTTATTAGACCAAACTCCTTCATATCCGTGTGGCCGGTAAAGATGGTCGAAACCTCACTGAGGGTTCCATTTCTCTACAAAAGTGAAAAAATCATTTTCAAACTTCAATAAAAGGTAACATGATTATAATTAAGAACAATCCTTTTCTTTTCAATCAACCCTTCTAGAATAACCTCGAATTGACACTCTGCGACAAGGACGAAGAACTTGTATCTGAAGGGCGTTTGAAATTTTTTCATCCGACCTTTAGAATCTTGATTAAGAAAGTAAAACCAGAATGTTGAGTGAAAATTTTTTGTTACCCCTCATTAAATAGCGTCGATAAATTTTCAGATTTGTTAGGTTAGGAATGTTTCAACGTTGCCAAAAAGCATGTTAATCATGATGTTAATCAAACTGAGATTAGTGAAATAAATAAGGATTAATTTTTGGACATAATCGTACCCCCAACAAGAGGCCCATCTGACTCATGGGTCGACGTCGTTTCGGAAAGAAACGATGCGCGATGCTCACGAGAGGATCGTCATAACCAAAAACCAGCTCCTGAGCAGTGACTGGCACAAAAGGTTTCATGTTCATTCCGCTCAAGACCATGGACAATCCCATATTTATAAACGATGGTAGCTGCTTTGTCTGCGTCGAAAGAGTCTGAAAACATCAAATTTATGAATTTGGCCACAATTCAAGACACATTTTTATTGGCTATTAAATAAGCAACTTCAGACCAGTAGCCAACTTTAAAAGTTAAAAATTTTGTTTACATTCTTTTTTTAATGATCTGAATTTAGTCACAAGTCACATTTTTTTTTCAAAAACGTGAATTTAGTCTCAAGTCAAAACGGAATTTGATTGGGTGTTAAGTAGCTAACTTCAGATCAAAGGTTTTTATTTTTTATTTTTCAATTTAAAATTGTACAGTCTGTAATTTATGAGGGAAAAAAATACTTACGAGCAAAGGAATGTTGGGAATGAGAAGTCTGAGTTCCTTATCGAGCGACATCTCCGGCACGAAATTAAGAATTTTTTTATGCTGATAAGTGACGGTTCCATTGTTGTGAAAAACGATGTTGACTTTTTCCATGTCTTCCCTGAACAGAGGAGAGCAAAAAAAAAGAGTGTTTCAAATCAGTTCGACATTCTCGTTCCACTTCTTTGACCCGAAAAACCAGTTTGTGATTTAATTTGAAAATTATTACACAACGCTTTGCATCACAAGAGATGAGAGAAGATCTTTCGAGTATATCGATTACAGTGTTTAAAAATAGATTCCGCGCCAAAACTTGTGCCTGTTTTTTTTTTTCTTCATCCATACGCCATTTATTCTCGTATATTCTTTCGTAATGTATTTTAATTAGCATATATTCATATATAGAACTATGTTTATTTTATGAAATTACATTCTAATCACTGAATATGTTGTTTCCAATTATCGATTATGTAATTTTGCTTGCATTCTTTTTTTTTAATTATTTTGTCTTGCATTTTTTGTTTGTTTATTTGACTATTTATTTTAATGTTCTGCTTTCTCTGAAATTTCACGATTCCGTAGGAATTAAATTGCGCATGCGCGATTCATTGAGTAACGCAGAATGAGGAAAAGGTCGCATCGTGTATAAACAATTGGGGATAAGATGCGCCGAGCACAACATGATTCAGAAACTGAAAAAAAAAAACCAAACAAACAAACAGACTTGCGAAATTACAGAGCATTAATGAATCGACATCAGCAGCCTTTTGGTATTTCAAAGACGTGAACTTTGGGGATTGCTTCGCTCAGGAGTCGATCGTGTTTGTGACCCCTGTGACCTCTACAACGACAACACGTGTACTGCAAAGATAAAGGTATGTTTTGAAACAACAACAAAATATCAATTGCGTTTGGTTTGTTTTGTTTATTTTTCTTTTCAACTTTTTGTTTATTTGTTTTACTTTGTTTTTGGTTCGTAAAGTTTATTTACATTCATCACTTCTAATAATTCTCATCCGCTGTTTTGTTCGACCTTCAATGTTTTGTTTTGTGTCTTTTATTTTATTTTGATTGTTTATTTTTATTTGAAAATTTGTTTGTTTACATCCCGATTGTGTGCAAAATTTAGAGATCATTGTTTTTTGTTTTCAGTTTTTTTCAAATTTGTTTTGTTATTCTACGAGGTTATTTTTGTCGTGGTCACATCTCAACGAAGAATGCGCATAATTCTTCTCAAGCTGAATTTCTCTTCAAATGAATAACCGTCGGAGCATTTATCCAAGACGCAAGATCGTTCAGACACGTAATAATATTACGTGTGCAGATGTAATAGCGGGCACGTTCGAGACATCGGTCGCGTAATGTGTTCCCATGTTACATGTGTGATGCGAGCGCCCCATTGCTGAATAGTAGTAAACTCGACCAACTTCCGTAGAAAGCGCGAACTATTTACATACTTGCCCATGGGCTGCAACTTTTTGAACGCATTTTTGTTGACCTTTTTGATGATACCTTGTGAAACTTCCCACGTACTATTATTCTTCAATCTAATTCAACTTTTTTTTTCAAACAATGTAAACAAGATTTTTTTTTAATAATTTTTTTTATTTTTTAAATCAAAAAGAGTGGGAGAAGAGTGGTCAAATTGAAGGGCGATTAATCATCGTTTTGAAATATTACCAAAAAATTAATACAAATTTTAATAATTGTTATGAAAAAAAACTTGAAAAGAAAATGGATTGCACACGCTGAAGGAAAATTATTGTTAATGAATCAGGACTAATTGGGGGATAAAAAAATTTTGTTCTAACGAAATTCGCGCGGTTGCAAAACGATGGATATCTCGCGACCCTTCTACTTTCTATCTCGGCATATCAGCATATCGCATTTTCGCGAAACCTTGGTAACGCGTTTTCTTGTCAAAAATTGCTCAATAGCCTTTATTTCTCCAGCCCATTACCGTCGAATATAACGCAACTGCGAAGAAACGATATCAAATTCTGCGAAGAACGGTAAAGGGAGCAACTTCATAATATATGGCATGAGATAACGAAAAAAAAAAAAAGTAAAAATGAGGCGAAGAAGAAAAAAAGAGTGCAATAAATGTGAAGGTTGAGCCGCTGAACCGTTTTTGTCTGTCGTAATGCACGCATTGCGATATGAAAATACCGGCGACGCCGGAAAAGTCGTTTTGATTTGAAAAAATAATCTGAATTATTCAATTCCGATCCCCATTTTTTACTTTTTAATTAAATTCATCGTTCGATTTATCTGTTTAGCCATAATCTTCGATGTTTTTATAACATTCAAATTTCCCGCGGGTCTGCGCACAATCATTCTGCTCATCTTCGGCTAACTTCAGGTCAACCAAACAAACCTAACCAAAAAAAAAAAAAAGTTCCAGATGTTTGGTGAAATATAATGAAAAGGTAATTGAGTAAAAGGATACCTAAAAAAAATACAAAAACGGGTGTACATAAATTCATGCTTATCGCGATCGTTGAAATGATGTGAAAAGTTAATCGCTGCGCAACACGACGGACAGATCGCGGAATTAATTGAATGAGTCATGCGTGCGCGAGATTTTATCTGATTTTAAGTAATGCCTTAATTGTTAGAAAACAAGATCGGACGAGAAATACCTGTAAATAAAAGGGCCGACCTCTTGCAGCTTTGGTTTTTCATGGTATTGCAGAAAATTTTCCGCGTTCGTTACATTAAATATGTATACTTTGGTCAGCCGTACGACGCCAGGCTTCTGCCAGTATTGGAACGATAGAGAGCCATTCCATAACCTTAATTGCTGTAAAAAAAAAAAAAACAATTTTCAACATTTCAGTCATTTGAAACAGTAAAAATTGAACTTTTTTCTTTTTTAAATTTTGCGCCATTATGATGGGTGCGCGCGCATCGTCTTAAGGGGATAGCTCGCTGGTATCTTCAAAATGAGCTCAGTTGTGGGTCAACATTTGAACATTTTTTATAACAAAAATTATAAAAACAACAAGTTGGCTGATATACAAAAAGTTAAAATTAAAATTTAAATCATAAGTCAATCTCGTTTTGTCTTTCTTACACTTGTGAATACATCGTTAACGTCAACTTTGTCGCACCTATACGACTTACACCACCTTAATAATTTCAGAGCGCGGAGTTGAGTTGAATTTGTTTGAAGTTTTTTTTTTGGAAATTAAATTCATTCGAAAGGATATATTTCAGTCGGGGATAGATGAACTGATAATGTTAACATTATTCTTAAATTTGATTTCGCAGTATATTTAGAAACCGATGCTAATGTAACCAGTTTCTACACTCAACTGAAGAAATTTCAGGCGCCATTAAGTGATTATAAAAATATTTCAAACTGACGCTAAACAATGCACAGCTTCCCGTTATATTATTATTTTTTATTTTTTCAAACACTTTTTGCGTAATGTATGGCTTTTCTTACTCTTAATATAACGTAATCCACCCAGGGTATACTGCTTAGAATTATTCCAATACTGAGAGCAAGGAGTCCAAAGAGAATTGCCGCTATTCTACCTGAAAAAAAAAAAATGATTTTATTTATCAATCATAATTTCAAGTTGAAAACAAATTGTGTAATACAAACATTAATTGATTTATAAGGTAATTGCTTAAAAAAATGTTTCAAGTTTTGGCAGGATAAAATGTGTTAAAAAATGTTATGATTTTTCTTGTTGGATAAACTTGTTCGATTGAGCTGAAGAAGAAATTGATGAGTCGAGAGTGTGATTGATTGAGATACGCGATTCAAGAACAGGGAAAACTTGACTTTTTTTTATGTCAAAGCTCGCGGTAAAAGTAGTCATAATAAGGTACACGATGGACATTGACACACTTTGCCACAATGAGCAAAATATTCTAATTATAGATCCCTCGCAAGTAAATGAATTAGCGACAAAAAAGAGACACTAAGAAGTGATTCATTTTTTTTTTCTAAACAATTCGCAATTTATAACCAGTTAAGAAAAAACAAGTCAAATGGAGAGTACAAAAACGGTTTAAATCTTAGAGGTTATACAATGCAGAAAATTTGTTTTTTTTTTTTTTCTCTTCATTCAATTTTGTCATAAAAATTTTGTTTTATGGATGAAAGTATATCGATGTTATTGTTACACTTTTCCTGCTGGTTACTTTCAGTTTTTTCGTAACGAATAAAAGACAAAGAGTTGAAAAATGATGGTCGCTGATTTCTAAGCGCATATCTGGAGCAACAGATTTTCATTCACGTTCGAATGATTGGATAATGAAGACGAGTCGGTAATATCTATGATCAGCTAATTGAATGGCGTGATTAGTCGAAGCTGAGTAAGTCTACAAACTGTTATCGAACAAGCAGATTCTTCTTCTTTTTTTTTTATTCATACACAGCCACAATTTTTTTTCCTTTTAAAATTTTCACCACTTGTTACTTTTTCAATGAATTAAAAATTCAGATACATTGCTTTTTTTTCAACGCGAATGAAATTGTGGTGATTGATAATGAAACAATCGTTCGACCTGAATTCTTAAACCTAAACTAGGCTACTCTCGGACATGAGTCTAATCGTGCCGGATTGGTGGCTAAGTCGAGTGCAGCGGCTTTCTCAAATAACTGTGCATCGCAATGACTGCTGATATAATGAGTCTGCTGTAAGCGTTTATCAACAATTGAGATAAGCCGAAACCAATTTAAGACGATCGGGCGTGTTATACTTGACCACGGATAATTTATCCTCGGACAAAAACAGAGGGTTGCGAGAGTGTCCTTCACTCCTGCAAGGCCGACTGGGGCCGCAATTCATAATTACAATTGCAGGTGAAAAGATCGATCGGCCGACATTTCTCCAGCCTCTGACGAAATTAAACCGATCCGATCAACATTATCCCCTCTCTCTCCCTTTCACAACGATCTTAAGATTCTCTTTTTTTGAATGTTTCTAATTTTCCCGCCTTTTTTTTTTCAATTTATAATGGTGCAAAATTTACTGCTCAGAATAAAATGAAAATTTGGCCAAAATTTGGAATAAGATGCACGAAAAAGTATTTTCTGAAAGTGCCAACGTCACATGATGGATTATTTATTTTACAAAATAAATTGCTATAAACGTGTAATGAAAAGATCAATTTAACGAACTGGCAATTATTTTCAGTTGTGATTTCACTATTGAATTGAAGTGTGAAAAGCGCCGTCTCACAATACGCAAAACCATATTATAAGTTAATGGCTTTATAATTCATTACGCAACGATGAATAGCTTATTATTTCATTGATGATTTTATATAATTCCACGCTTGATTGCAACTCGTAAACGTTCATTATCACTTAATATGTAACGTGATAGCGGAACAATCAGTTTCGCCCGGTTATCGGTACCGACAGTTGAAGAGGTTGTGAGAGAATGATCTTTCGATTGACATTCTTACGAAGATACCGAATCGGTAAAACAAAATTTTTTTTTTTTTCGTCTTCCAACAAGTTATCTAAGATTGAAATGAGACTTGTGATTTTGCATTGGATAACACACGTCAGTTGAAAAAAAAAATGGTTCTTCTGATCGGCCAAATTATGAAGAATGCAAATTACAGAAACTATATTGTGTTTTGCGTTATATATTTGTAACGTGACATCGTGTTACTATTATCATCGTGTTATTATTCATGCAAAACAATTTTGTCGCTGCTCTGATATTTAGTCGATAGTCTGGATTCTGAATCGTTTAAGTTAGTGCAACTGTTATACCAGAATTGCATAAACTCTCGATCTCTCCTTTCTCGTTCTATGCCATTGACACAACTCCGCCGACAGCAATCTTTTCAAAAACAACAAATAAACCGCCACAATTTCTGTTTGTTTACAAACACAAAATATCTCGACGGATATTTATTGTTTTTGAACCACAAAAGTATTTTCAATATATGTTTTTGTAAGATAGATTCGAAAAAGAATGGTCTTCTTTTTCAGTTACTTTCAGTTAACTTAAGTTATGATTTCTGTTGTTTACATTTTTTTTCTTGCCCGCTGCAGGAGGTGTATTTTTGTAGAAATAAATTTTGTGTGTATCTTGCCACCAATTAAGGACAAAATAGTACCGTGGACTATTCCCAAACGTGAAATTCCATTGGTGAATATAAAAATCAGTTTTCGGATCATTTTATGATAAGAACGGACAATAAAATTTCACCGGCTGGACAATATTTCAACGAAACGATGATAACTATGAAACTCGTTCTGGCAAAACACGCCATGACAGTTTCTGTTTGTTTTTTTCTTATAAATAACAATATTTTAAATGAAGTGAGTCTTTGGTTTTGTTTATGTGAGCAAGGTGCACAAGTTATTTCTCCTTTATTAGATAAATATAAATGGAAAGAGAAAACGAAAAGATGAATCGAAATTATTTATTAATGGGTCTCCTCGGTTTTGTTTTGAACGATAAATCAGGATGATTTTGTTTCATTCGCAGTACACACAATCTCTTTGGGCTTTTCCGACCGTCAATCCGGTTTCCAAGGTAGACGTCTTTATTATTTTTGTGTTTCTCGATCAACAAAATCGTAATCATCTGATTGACAAAAATTTGGGAACAATTCTGTAAATGCGTTTGTACAGTTTGCCACGTCAATTGCTGTAGTTAAAGACATTTTTTTTGTCGTTGACTATAATTATCTGTAAAAAGTACATTCAAATTACTTATTTTACACACGATCAAAGTACGAAAACAAAAAGTGATAACGAAGTGGAAAAAAATCAAATCATATGTTTGAACACGTGACCTTATGCACAATCTTTTATAACTGCCAAGTAGATTTTTTTTTTGAAAAAAAAAAAAAAAAAACATGACATGTGACTTTATCTAATATGTTTTCAAAAAAAAATATATATATCCGAGAATAATATCGTTTCAAAACAAAATTAAATTCATTCAAAACAAATCAAGAAAAAAACAAATTTTTGTAAACAAATTTTTGTGTATCCGTTGTCAACAAAAATAGCGACCATTCAATGTAAATATATTCTAAACCAATTTTTTCATCGGTAAAGTAATTTTGAATTTGCCTGTCATGAGCTTCCGAGTTTGTTTCCGGTATTTCGTTAATAATATGTAAACATGAGCTAAAAAACAGTTATCAATGCCCCTGTCGGTGAAACAGTGAAATCTCTTTCGATTTCTAGTTTGTTATTAGTCATAATTGAAACGCGGATGAAGAGGAATAATTGTGCCGAAACTGCACTAGTTCCTCAACAGTTTTAGCTTAATCTTCGTGAAGGTAAACTGTAATTACAACAAAAACACTTGGTTCGCGAGGAAATAGAAAACACACTGGCTGAGAGAGCGAATTATTACACTCGCATATTATTTACTTTTTATTCGCGTTCATGTGGTTACGAAGTAAAACGTTTTAGCGTCGTCTGATTGTAAAATTGCAATTATTCGATAACTTTTACTTTAATTTTTGAAAATTGTCAGTGAAATCTATTCTTGTTTTCATTATACAACTCAATAATCGTAAATCGAGATTAACCATTTCCTTCCCTTTATATAAAAAGACTCTGAAATTAGCAGAAGATGCGCGCGCAACAGTGCCAAATTTCCAGATGTAAACATACTATATTATTCAATTTTATATAAGTCAAATAATTTTAATTTAATTTTTTAAAAATTATAATTCATTTAGTTGGCTATTTACACAATTTATTTATTTATTTTTTAATTGTTCGAATTTTATTTTTTTTTAAATTGTTCACTGTTTCGCAACAGTGGTGAATTTCCAGATGTAAACATACAATTTTATTCAATTTTATACAATTCAAATGATTTTGATTTAATTTTTTAAAAATTATAATTCATTTAGTTGGCTATTTACACAATTTATTTATTTATTTTTTAATTGTTCAAATTTTAAATTTTGCCGCCGTAGGTACTTTCCTGTGTCGTTTCTGGGTAAATCCGTCACTATCAACAATTTGGATTTCTAGAATTACATTCTGAATTACTTTTGGAACATTTTAATCATTTGTTCATTGAAAAGCAAAGTAGGTTAATGACCGATGAAAAACTCATGACAAGGTCTAGGTACGAAATGTTGGTCATAGAAAACATCAATTATTTATAAGATTAAGTTAAACTGTGACCAGTAAAGGCAGTTCAAGTAACAACCATTTATGTACAGCGAAAGAACATTTAATCGTTGTTGATGACACCATATTAAACTAAGCAGGTACATACATAAATACTTGCAATGAAAAATGCAAAATCTTAAATCTCACTTAAAGTCATTTAAAATTGTTCTGAACAACTTTGAATTTAAATAGCAAAGTAACCGTAACCTTAATAAGATTCAAAATTATTTGATGTCTGCTTTGGTTTATTCATCAGTGCAATTTAATCAGAATAATTTGATAATTGTCAATTAATCGTCTCGAGTAATTATTTGCAACATTTGTTTCTGATAACGAGCTCATCAGTTATCGTCAAGTTTTTCTAAATGAAAAAATAATAAAAAAAATTGTAATCGCAGAGATGAATATGATTGATGCAGTTGAAGGTTATCAGTCGCAGATGGCGGTAATTGTGTGAATATCAATTATTGAAAGTTATTTGGTGTAAAAACAATGCATCTTGCAGTATGTATCACAACTAACTGTCTAAATCTCATCAACCATCATCTCTTTTCAGCAAGACCTAGTCAACTTTGACGACTTTATGCTATTTCTATCATTATACTTAATAACATGTGGTTATCTTTCTAATCGCAACGATTTATCAGAAAACGTCTTGGAGGTGTGCTAAAATCAATCTTGAGAAAACTAATGATCGTAAGAAAATGCTGCTGACGTCATCGTTCGAAAGCCAATCAGAACGGCTTGTCCAACTTCACACTGTCAGTATTACCAACCCATTTTTCGACCACCAGTGAACTTTTCGTTATAATTCATAATATAAGACATCAATTTGAGTTGTTATTTTTTTATTTTTATCTTAGAAACACAATATATCAATAAATTATAATTCGAAATAATTTTCTCCAAATATAGGCATCAGAAGTTTGTTCAAATTAATATTCAACGTTGAAACTTTCCAAAGCGACCACGTCACTACCCCTGAGAGAAAACTGACAAATAAAATTGTAAGTGTGATATGACAAGGTGTAAGTAAATAAATTGCACTTCAACGAATGTCATGCTTTTGATTCTGATGTACGGCAGATCTTCGCGTCACTCAATTGAACGTATCACTCAACTTCATTTTCTTCAGCCTTAGGCGCTATAGAGAGTAGTTTTGTTATGAGCTAGACGAGTAACCATTGTGAACTAGTGTAACTCATATTTGCAAGTCAGCCAATTGAGGACATCACTAACGGTGCTTATTTGTACTTTCGCGTCCTATTCATCTTATCACTCCAAGACGTTTTCCGCGTGGCTTCAATAAAAAATGTTCTTCAATTTGAAGTTAACTTCAGGGTTCTTAATATAAATTAATGAGGTTGAAATTATTCATGGTAACGTAATCCTAACCTAGAAACTTGTTGAAAAATTGTTCATCTGATGTTATGCTCGAGGAAGTAATTTTAAGAACAATTGATAGGTTATTGTTCTGTTAGGTTGGTATGATTGGGATGTGTAAGATGAATAGCGAATGTCAGTCAGTAGGTAACGGCGACCTCTTAGGATGGCTCAAGCGTGTGGGAAAAAGGAAAACTGTGAACGTGGTATATCCTGTTCTGTAAAACTACCAGACCCTCCTCCATCCGCAAAGTAGGCAGTGAAAATGACTGTTCGGCGAGCACATGCCTGCTCATGTGCCAGCACATTTATATTTACACGTTGCGGTTCAAAAGTTCGTAACCCTTATAACGGTCATGCATATTATCTACGAATTGTCGATGTAACAGTTTTTTTTTCTTTTCATTGAAATTAGTTAAGAAATACTAATCACGTTGCAGTTTTGTTTGATCCCACTGAATGGAATGATTCTTCGTCATTACAAGCATCGTAATAGAAAAAAAAACTTGTACTTCTTGTAATGATACAAACATAAATGAATATGTTAAGGTTAATTGTACTCCATTTTTTCTAATTGAGACTCCTGATTGGCCAGCATTCGAAACCAACTTTACACCGATCAAATTAGCGGGAAAATTTGAATTTAATTTGTTTATTTTAATTGCAATTATGCAATTGTTAGTGCAAAATAACATCTGATTGGTCGGCATCGGAAGCCTAACTTCAGTCCCATTAATTTGGCGGGAAAATTTGAATCCAAATAAAATGGAGCATTGCTATATTTTGGGAAAATTTTTATTGAACATTTGCGATTATGAGATTGTTATATGAAAGTTTATAATTGTGATAAAACAAAAAGGAAAAATTGCAGGTGACACAGAGAGTGCAGCAGGTGGCACACGACCGGTTGTCGGTCGTCGAAATGATCAGAATTACGTCGAAGCAACCTTCTTCCAGCATCACCGTGAATGCCGAGAGTGAAAGTGATCTCAAAAATGTTTGCGTACGCGAGTGTGAACGCACGCGGCCGCGGCTAAGTAGGCAAGCGCGCGGCGACTCAGTAGCGAACCTGCTTACTTTCTGAATAATGGCTCTCGTATTTTGTAACACCGCGTAAAAATGTTCCGAGAGGCTATTGTGCAAGATGCACCGCGCCGAAAAGGACCAGTTTATTAAAACAGCCTAAATCAATAGGCATGCATTTTGATTGCGTTATTTAATTCGCCTCAATTTTTCGCAACACAATGAATGTAACGACGCATTTTTGATTGACTTTCAAACTTTTGAAAAACGACCGAGTTACGTGATACACTAAACTGGTCATTCATTTTATCACCGATTAATGTTGCTTAACAAGTTTTAATTCGTTTACATTTTAATGTTTCAACATTATTGTCCATTCAATCGTCATCTTTAATTTCAATTCAAAATGAACATTTTCTTCTTTGGATAGATCAATTTTTATTTTTTCTTATTTGTCGGTTTTTTGGAGTTGGCCAAATTTCATTGGCTGTTATTCGGAACTAAATTCACACCAATGGTTTTGGCGGGAAAATTTTCTTAATAATAAATTTAAAAAGGTATTTAATTTTATTCCATTAAATTCGTAAAAATTTTATCATTGTGACATAATCATCAAATATTCATCACTACAAGAACTTATAAGGCGATGATAATATGTGATAAAAAAAATTCAATGCAATTTCATCGGGCCGTTAAAGATAAAATTCGTATAATTGTTGCACAACGAAGAAACCACTAAATCTGAGATCATATTTACTGATGTAATTTTTTTCTCAATTCACGTTTTATCATATTAAAAAAAAAAAAAGGAACAAAATTTCTATCCATGAAAAGTATACTTTCTTATAGAAAGAAGCATATTTGCATTAGAATTCAATTTTGCATCAGCGCGACATAAAAAGTAAAACGCACAAAATTTATAGTTCCCAAGCAAAACAATTTATCCATGATTTTATATAATTTAAGCGCATACGCACATAACCGCATTACATTTTCGTGTACCGTTTTAATACCTTTCTTCTTGAATCTGCGGAGATTAGAATAACTCAATTATACGACTCACATATAAAATTACATAAACATACGCGCGGAATTTAAAATATCCTGTTATTACAAAAACAATAAGAAATTTGCAGTGCTCTCTTTTCAGGCTTATCATTTTTTTTCCTTCGCCGCGTAACCAAAAGTTTTGCAATTCCAATTTCAACGAAAAAATGCGGAAATATGGAACATACCAAGTTCGATTAAATATTTTTTGTCATTTGATTAACAAAAAAAAAAAAACAACAATAACAACAACAAATAAAAGTAACGATAAAATTGAAGATATCATTTCGGTTCTGACTTTTGATATGGAAATTTCCCGGAGGACCGAAGGATCTGAGGACACAAATTATTTTAATGACGCAAATTCATTGATTGCACGCGAGTTATGTGATGACAAAAGCGCCGAATGACGTCACCAAGTCGAATTCGTGTAGGAAGAAGGATGAGATTAGAAGTGAATTGTCGGTATGCAAGACAAAAGTGATGATTCAAAAAGCGGATTCGCGTCAACGAAAGATTGTGGGTCGACAACCTAGTGAATTACCGTCGATGGCTAACGGAAACTAATGCTCCTGTGGCCGCGAGGAAGGTACTGTTAAACTGAGAAAGACGGAGCATTGCAAATTTGCATCATTGCAACAAAACGCAAATCCGAGTGCCGAAGGTCGTGGAATAATGTATTTGCCTATGAATTATCGTTCCTTTTGATGCTAAGAATTCCGATGAAAGCTCAGGCATTCGAGACACGCACCCAGACTTTGATCGAAAACGTTTGTTTGTTCGAATTGCACAATTTTTTTTGTTCACCCTGAAAAACTCATATTGAAAATCAACCAATTCAGCCTAATTCTGATCATTAGTTCAATAAATTTTTTCTCCAAAACAAAATGAAACATTTTGTTCTTATTATAATGTATTTTTAAGTTCAACAGAATCTGATGTTCATTCTGTCACATGAAGATTAGATCAAACTGATTTGATCTTGTTTACAAACGTCAATTCATTTTGGCAATAAAAAAAAATTAAACTGAAAATCAACTTGTCATAAGTAGATTCACATTGTGTCAATATAAATTTTTTCATGTTTCAAAAAAGGTATCAATTTTACGCTCACATTACAGAGCATCGTTTTATGGAGCACGTGTAGGAAGATAATCGGCGTGAGATTATCTCGTCCTCTGAAACTACCGTTCCAGTTCTGACGGATTCAACGATGGATTATACTTTGTACTAGTAACGAATAATAATTTCGCGAAGAATTACGGTATTAAGTTCATCGCAGAAATATGATATAAAAGATATATTACGGCGTATGAAGTTCTCTGAATCGGTTATGAAAAATTGTCAGCTAAAAATCAAAGATACAATTAAAATATGTAGAATTACTATTAAAAAAAAAAAAGTTTTTTTTTTTTTGTTTAGAAAAGAAAAGTAATTTGAAAAACTCACTATGTTTGAATTTCCCTCTCTCTGATATGAGCATGTTAAGGGGCCTGGGTACTTTTTCCATAGGTTCTCCATTGCGTTTTTCCCTGTATCCAAAAAGTGCATTGCGGCCGACCTTCATGTACTGTCTGCCGACTTTTTTGGGCGAACCGTCACCGAAAAGCGAAGCGATGAACTTCATCTTGAACTTATAAGTGAACGAAAATTTGAACGAAAATTAAAGTTCAATCGTTGGGCCGGACCCAAAAAAAAGAATAACAATTCGGTTTAAAATCGACCAAATCACGTCACTTCACCCAACATTGTTTACACTGCGGACGTTGGGAACCACGAATCGTACCGCGAACCGTGACGCGAGCGACAAACGTCCGCGAAAGAATATAACAATTACTGATAATGACACTTTTATTACTGCAAGGCTATCCTTACAAATGCATAAAACAGGTTAAGATTGTCGTATTTTGTACTGCGAATCTATCACTTATCTGAAACAAAAAATTGAACAACCATTTGTTAGAGGTACATTCAAACTAAAATATAATTCGCGCGCAACGGTTTGCGCATGCGTGCGGCTCACCTAAGATCTATTGAGCATGCGCAAAAAATTGTTATGATCTACTGCGCAGAATAAAATCGTTACACAAGTATGCAAGAAATCACGCTGATCTATTGCGCATGCGTAGGAGAATGCGCGGATCTATTGCGCATGCGCATTTGTTTTGCTGCAAAAAGCAGCAGCTATGAGTATCGACGGTTCGACTGATAATGAAAAGGTTGGAGTATTGTTCGGATAATTTTTTGTATATTTATTCGTCCGTTGCGATATCGAATATAAAAATAGATGATATCTACAGCGGAACAAGTCAAGCCTTTGCACAATGCAAAATTGCGTAAATCATGCGAGTGATTTAAAAATGGAAAATTAAATGGACCGCGCCAAACAATCGTCGACGTAAGATATTTTCTTTTATTTTATGGTTCTTTTTTTTTTTCGGTACACTTTCGCAATCTTTTTGCATGCACAATACACAAAACTATTTTTCATGAACTTTCTAAACGAGATATTTAATTTTATCATTCCCGTTTTCGTGATTCTTTTTTTTTTTTTTTTAAATTATTGCAGCAGTTTTTAGTGGATCTGTCGCGCATACGCAGTTATCACGTCGAAACTTCTTACAGGTCAAAAAATAAATTTTACTTGAAATAACAAATTTTCATTATTAGTGAGAGAAAAAAAACAAATTTGTGTTCCCCGTTAAAAGTTACAAGCTGAAAAAAATGTTCGTCGAACTTGACATTCAAAGTGAGATTTTTCCTGTTGCAACCTATCAATGAATCTTATAAATCAAATTATTTATCAATAAATGATCACCAATTTTTAAGCCTCAAATTTTTTGATTATGTTGTAACATACACGTTTCTGCAGGGCAAAAACTTGATTCGAGTTTGACAGCTGAAATTTAATCTGTTACTTTTCATTGAATTAGCAACGATATTTCAAATGAAGTAATAAACATTCGATTTGTTTGAACAAACATCGTCAGTTTAAGACACTTTTTGAAACGTTTTGTCGTGTCATTTTAAAACGATAAGGAAAATAAAAAAAAAACGGCATGTGTGAACAGTGGGTATATAAAACCTGTAACCTATGGACACAAGGTCAACTCCCATCGAAAGTTGGCCAAAATTCTGCGAAAATCATTGTGACAAAGATCCGCGCGAACTTTCGGCAATGATGAAATCTTGATTCAGATGACAAAACGTGATTAAAAAAATTCATTAAAAATAAAACGTAATTCAGTGAATTGTAACGAATTGTTGTTTACTTTGATGACAGACAAGAACCTTGACAAACCCGAAGGTCATTGCTTTGTTGACTGACTCATTTTTTTTTTTTTTTTTCAAATTTCTTTTAATTAAATGGTTAATTAATTTAAAATGAAGAATCAAATCAACTCGTTTATTCTTCACCGAAATCAATTAAAACTGAAAGATATGACAGAAACATTTGAAGAACAAAAAAAAAATGTCTTGTCCGTTTTTCCGCAAAACGTCCACGTAATTTTTTTTTTTTTCTTCTTCTTAAATCCGCGATTTGCATCACACTGCAAACTCTTTCTTTTGAAATGTGTACTTTTGTGTCATAACACGTGCTCTAAGCTGCTCTCAGCGAAAGTAGTAAAGAATTATTGTTATTTAGTTTTTA
The DNA here is from genome assembly GCA_030523145.1 of Trissolcus brochymenae. NCBI lineage: Eukaryota > Metazoa > Arthropoda > Insecta > Hymenoptera > Scelionidae > Trissolcus > Trissolcus brochymenae. The sequence continues at coordinate 20,612 of JAQQRF010000099.1, forward strand.
ATAGTGCCGTGACAAGTTTCTATTTTTGACAGGACAGACTCGTAATTTATGTCGCACGATTTGAGAAATTCTGTCGGAAGTCGCTCGGAATAATAAACTCCGTTAAAAATAATCATCACTGCAGAAAACAAAAATTCCCAAACAAGTTTAAGGACACTTTTGAAACCATCAAAAAAAAAAAACCTTCCTCATCCATTTTCATCAACCCTCAATGAAGACAAAAAAAAAAGAATTTAAACAGTCAAACAAAAACACGTCTGATCTGATTTACATTTTTTTGTTCGACTTACATAACAGTCGCAGATAACTCCTTAACGGAATCCATCTTTACATAACTCTCAGGCTTTTCACTGCACTATTTATATATTTTTTTTCTTATTTCCCTCTTTTCCTTACTTTAGGCGCACAAAAATCGGGCGTCTTGTGACCTATGAATTGGCGCGAGATTCGAACTTTCATCCCTCCTCGGACCGGCGGACGCGCGTCATTTTGGGGGCTTTTGGCGCGACAATTGAACCCCGGCGCCGAAAAACACGTGCGACTTGGCGCGCGCGAGAAACCGAGAGATAGTGAATTGGTAGTGCAGTGGACCACTAGTTGGTAGCCGACGATCGCTAGGATACCCCCCCAAGTGGAACGGGGGAACGGCCAAGTGAGATTGCGGCCGAGTCCGTGGGCGACGCCAGTCGGTTCGCCAAGCTCGATCGCAGATCCCCCAAGATGAGGTCAATCGGGAAGGTCGACTACTTGCGAACCCCCAAAAGCTCGGGGAATCCCCCCCTGTTCCTTACGAAGGTTGTCGAACCTTGACGGAAAATTTAATCTTCATTGTGGAATTCTCGAACCTGCTCGAGAGGGATTCCCTTATACCCTGCAATGGGAAATTCCCAAGGTTGAAGACCTCGAAATAATTCAGAGATTGAAACGAATTAAACTGATATAAAAATGAAATAAGATTGTAATTAAGTAAGACATTGAAATTAGACAAAAAAAAGGAATTTTTCATCCGGCGACCTAAATCTGTTTCTATTCTACTTAGAAAATTTTGTTCTTCATTTGTGTTTAATTGTTTTTTTGAACCTGAAAAATTGTTGATGGGACAAGTTGTTTGGGACTGTTTCTTCGTTTTCCGCGATCTGTCGATGGAAAACTTTATTCAAGACATATTGTCGCTGTTCGCTTTAATGACCGCCGGAGAGAGAAAATCCGAAAAATGTAGGTCAATTAAACGGCAAAACTAGTCGGAAAATTCTGCAAAAGTGAGGTGGATTGGAATACAATTTTTTTATAACAACCAATCAGACACTTCCTTGTTTTTTTTTTTATTTTAATCTTGGATAGCTTTTCTGGATAGCAAAAATTTGTTTGTGAACTTTAATAGGTTTTTAATTACTTTTCTTAATTAAAAACCGGTAAAAGTTAAGAGTTAAATAGAATTGATGATTTAAAAATAGCATGGACTTGTAAGATTGAGGAACTAGTTGGATTTTCATACTCGAAAACAAATATTGATTCTCCTTGGAATCTTGATTCATATTCCAGTGAACTTTTGGTCTCGTGTCAATTCGTGTATAACATCAGTCGGGATTTTTTTTTTCTCACCCATCGCATAACCGATAGCAAAATTGTTCATACGTTATTTCATTGATTCCGTCTCGACTAATTTACAGAGCACACTCAAAAAGAATGCTGAATTAGCATGCATATTTATGAACCAAATAGTCAGTCATCGTGAATAATTTGAATCAACTGATATTTTTAGTTTTTTATATTAATAACTAACTGTTTGCAAATTGTTGACGGGTAATGAGTAATTAATACTTTTTATCAGGGCCAAAAATCCCAACAAACCTTTAATTGTTCAAAAATTCCAAATTTTTGTCAATTAATCCAAATTTTAATCAACGTTTAATCTTATGAAAAAAAAAATTCAAATTTCGTTTTTTTTTTTTAAGTAAAAGTCAACTACTGGGTAATTGGCTTACGTAAAAAAAAGCATTCGTTAAAATGTGTATTTTATCTTTTACATAAAATAACTGTGATTGGATGAAAAAAAATTAATCGCATGCAATCGTGACTTTTTTGTTCATTTTTTGTTTCTATCTCTCTTTGAGTCTTTGCTGGAAAATCGGAAACTTTTCAGTACTCATTTGTTATAAATGATTAACATGTGTGGAAATAAAGATCGGCGCTAACGGTTTTGTAACAAACATTTCCACATAATCATCAGTGAAGAGCGAAAAAGAAAGTTTTGCGACCTTAATATGTGAAGTGATTGGAAAAAGCATCATAGCCTTAAACCGCTGATTATGCAGTGCCAACTAGCTTAGCTGATTTTTTTCCTTTTTTTTTTTTACAATTTGCGACAAACGCCTTTAAAAAGTTGCCTTTAATCATTTGCACCAGGTCAGGATGAAAAAAGCGAAAAATGGACGAAAAAAACTGACCCGACTGAGGAGTGTTAATTGATATACGAAACGTCACTTAATCAAATGCGAGAAGACTTGGTAATAATACGTTCTAGGAAGTGAAGAACGTGAAAAAAATCTTAGAGAAAAAAAAATTCCATCTAACCGAATTGAAGTTCAAAAAATAAGATGATTAGTGAAATGATTGTACAAATTATTGGAACTATAAATGAAAGTTATTTTGATCAGTTTTTCCCTCGTCCTTTCAGTGCCATTTTTTTTGTGGGTTGTTAAATTTAAAGAGGCAGAAATTTTATTGTAAAAGGTGTAATTAGAATGGTTGTAATTACTGTTCTAAATTAGCAGAACAAATCTATATAATGTAGCGTGTTGGAGTTGAGTTACTATTACTAAACCACTTTCGATGGGAATTTCAAAATAAAATATATTTAACGTAAAATGCACTATTTTCGTAATTGACGCTGTGTCGAAGAGTTTTATGACACAAATATAATTAACTTGTTAGGCAATTGTAAATTAGTTCGAGATTTAATCTGTCATAAATATTTAACCAATTCTGCACCCCGAGTTAAATCGAATAGTTTTAAATTTATATCATCTGTCTGAACTGATCATTTTGCACAAGCATTTCGAATCATTATTTATTGTTCAAATCCGCATCTTTTTATACATAAAATAATTTGCTAACCTCCGCTTTCAAAACTTCCGCCCGACCGGACAATTACACTCTTACCATAACTACCAATTGCGCTTCTGAAATCAATTTTTAATTTATTGTATTAAATGAAAAAAAAAAAACATTGTTCTCGTTATCCTGATTTCAATTTAATTTAAATGAAACATTTGTTTGTATTTAATCACATTTTGTTTTTTCAAATTAAATTGATCATTAAATTTTATTTCCACAATTGAGAAGATAATTTTAAACCGTTATCATAATCATTAATTGCAACTTGCTGAAATGATAATTCATCTTTTTCAATTTTCATCATAATCTTAGGGAAAAAGTTATGCTGACAGATATCAATTTTAGAACTGATATCAAACTTTTTTGTATCAATTTTTTTCTTTTTTCATTTCTTGAAAACATTTTCCAGTCAACTATTCAGCTATAATAAAGAATCAGCATGAATTAAATGCTGAGATAGGAAAATACAAACACAAGTAAACGTGACAAGAAGAAGTCATAATAATCGCGAGTCACAGGGTGAAAAGAACGAGGCTATTCGCCCTGCAGAGTACATGAGAGTACATGAGAGTATATGAGATTACGCAAGAGTTTATGAGAGTACACGAGAGTACACGACATGTAAACGGCAAATGAAACTGACAACATTAAATAACAAAAGACTGTGGTGAAAATAGGATGAAAAATTAAAAATAAAAAAAAAAATAAAATGAAACTACGATTGAAAGGAACTCAATTCATCTGAAATACGTTTGATATTCAAAACAAATAACAAAAAATGTAGAACTCGATTTGAGCGGAACTTAATTCTTGTGGAACTCGTTTAGTATTCCAAAAAGAATATTAAAAAAAAATAGAACTCGGTTCAAGTGGATCTCGATTTCTGTAAACCTAAAATAACAAAAACATATTCTCTCGTGTACCCTCGTGTACTCTCATGCACTCTCGTGTACTCTCTCGTAGACTCTGCAGGGCTACTTCCGGGTGAAAAATGATTGATTTTTTGCGATTTGTTTGCGACATACAGACGTTGTTTCTTTTTTTTACTATTCAATCGTACTTGCAGTTATTAATTAAACGCGTACAAATTTATCAGCAAAATCTGCGATTCAGATTCTATCCCCGTTTAATTGTTATATTAATAAGCAATCAAAAGCTGTCACAGCTCATTAACACAGCAGTTTAAGTTTTCTACGTCAACTCATAATCATTTTCAAAAGGTCACTTTTTTTCCATTCTAAATCATACCAAACAGACAAATCCAAAATTCTAAAATTCTCTTAAATTTCTATCAATTTTAAATTCTACATTCAATTTTGATTTTCAAGAAACAGAGATTGTAAAAAAAAATTGTCTTGTTTGATAAAAAGCCAAATTTGAATGAAGGTACTTACTTGATCTGAAAATTTGTCGTGAACTTTGAGACACTTATTTTTCATTCACTCCAAATTTTTGATTCTGTCACTGATAAATCACTATACGAGCGCACTTCGCGACGATGAGCCGATGAATGAGTTTTGACACTGAGCCGAAGATAATTGAACCACGGAGATTTTCAAGGTCATTCGAATGTTAAATGTTTAGAGATGTTCCTGCCGTCTAGGTGGGGTTAATGAAAATGAGTCAAGATCCACGCATCCCGCGAATATAAGCCGCTGATCCTGATCCCAGCATCGACGTCATTAAGATCAAAAAACCATTCAAACGGCTTTCAAACTGATACGCACGGTAATTGTTTTTCCATCACGTGTGTTTTTCAATGCTCACCTTCTCATAATTTCCATCATAAAATAACATTTTTTTTTTCTTTTTTTTTTTGTTTTCAATCAGAACGTTGCAACAAAAAAGAATAATTTTTCAAATAAGCAAAAAATTAATCGAACAAAGAAAAATGTTGTATGAATTTAGACATTTAGAAAAATAAAAAAGTTTTTTTTAATAATGTTGTTATTGTAAAAAGAAAGTGTCCAAGATTTCTGGAAAGTTCATTCAAACAAAAATGTGACATTTTTATTTCCTGTGACTTTTTTTTTTCTTCACAAAAATAATTGCTGGGATTCGAGCAAAGGGTTCATTTGTACATTCCTTTTCAAATTTGATTCTTCATATTTCGAGGCTATAAAATTTCATCCATAAATAAAATCGATTTGAATATGAAAAGAGTGCACTGAACGGGCCAAAGGACAATGACTCCTTTTCGCACTAAGGATAAAAAAGGGTAAACACAAGGAATGTAAAAACAAATTTCGTGGTTCTTTAATGATCGTACAATAAAATCAGCTTGTGTTTTTGTTTCTCTTGTTTGAAAAGAAACAACAAAAAGAATGAGCAAAAACGACTGTTCTGATAAAAAAAAGAACGGTCACGTTTTCTGAATACAATTTATAATTATTATTTAATTACGTTGAAAAATAGCTTTTCATTAATATGTAATGACATATTTTTGTCGATATAGATATGTTAATTTTAACCCTTGACTGATACATATTTTTGTATTATGACATTATCAGGAAAATGAAACTTCAAACTTCAATCTATTTCCGTCAATAAAATACAAAATGTATAAAAACGCTTTTCTCAAAATAAAAAATTTATAGTTTCATTTTATTCGTAAAAAATTAAAATGTTAAAACCATTTTTGTCCGACAACTTCGTTTTGGTCTCTCAATATAAATTTTAATGTTCATATTTATGATTGAGTTTTTATACAAAAAAAAAAAAAAAAAGAATTTTGATGAAAGAGCTGAAAAACAAACCTCGCAACTATTTTTCGTCAGTCGTAAGAATTTTGGAATTGTATAACCATTTCCTGTTTCAAAAAAAAAAAAAAAACAATTGTAAAACGAACGAAACTTGTTTCTTCGAGGGAATCTAAGAAATTGGTGAAAATGAATGCAACTTTGTTGAATTTTGTACAAAAATAAGAAATGCTTTATATTTATCTCCTAATAAAAAGCCCGAGTTTGTTACACAAGGAAACCTGATTTTGATGCATCATCTTTTGTCAATCAAATAGATGCCTTTTTTTAATCATTAATAAAAACAACATCTTGAATAATTTGAATAATAAATTCACGCCATTTTTTTTTGCAATAAAAACTGATATCAGTTTCAATACAAAAATTCACTGTCCAAACAAAACAAAATGAATAAATAAGGTTTTCATTTGTCTATATCTTTTGAACGTGTAAACAAATTTTTTGATATTTGTTTTCCTCGCAACTCATTTGCATCCATTACTGAGAGATCTGACTGGGAAAATGTCATGCTGAAGTAAAACCGACAGTCGTCAATCATTTTTTTCACTCTTTCATTTGTCAACGAAAAGTCATAATTAAATTGATAACATCGAGTATTCAATTAACTCCTTATTTCCGAAAAAAAAGATTACAACGTCAAACATTTCAAACAATTTCACAATAACAAAAATTGTTACGATTTACAAATTGGAAAAAAAAACTAATAGACAAACAAAAAAAGTACAAACTTGTTTGTAAATTTTGTCGTTACAAAAAATGTTGTTTCGTTGAATTAAAAACAAAAAGTGTAACAAAAACGCAAGACACTGAAGAAACGTAGAAATAAATTAAGTCATAATTGATGTATGGAAATACATCAAAGATTTTCGGCGACAACAAAACACCACTTGAAACAAACAATTGAGATGAAAAAATATTGTTAGAAAATAATGCGCGACCGATGACGTTAATTGAATACTTTCTTATGTTCGACTCAAAAATTATACCTGGAATGACGCGAAACGATCCGTGATCTTTAACTCCTGGATTTTGCGACAATCGTAATGACAATTCCAGAGATCAAGATCGGCGAAAAAAAAAGACGGCAGAAAAAAAAGTCAGCTGGGAAAAAAAGTGCAAAGAAAGAAATACACGTGATAAATGCGTTTTTGGTTGACGATACGAGTAATTGTGCAGTCTCGATTGATCGTGACAATAAAAACAAAGTACAATGTCGTAAACAGTGTTTTCTTCCTTCGGACAAAAAGGATGCATCGGTTATTAAAATTATGGATCATTCAAACAACACAATTATTTTTTATTGCCATTGTTTTGCACGATTTACAAAATACAATGTAGAAAAATTTTTATTAACAACAAAAACAACAGTTGAATTTATCATTTTGAAGAAACGAATAATCAGATAATCAAAGAAATAAATAATAACTAAATTACGAGTAATTAATTTACAAAATTAACTGACTGATTTTGAGGATTTTTCATTTTTCATGAAAAGAGAAAAACGGAATCTTATCCGTTCCATCCAAAAATAACGTGAGCCAGGACCAAATAAATCATTGCAACTGATGTGCTTGTAATCATCACAGGGAATCCAATCCTAAAAAAATAAATCCAAGAAATGAATGAAGAATTTTTATGAACTAACTAACAATTAATTAACTTGTTTGAAAAATATAAGATCTGGTTGCAAGTTTTTGCTTCTTTACTTTCATAAATCGATGAATATTCGAGAAACAATTTTTGTAATGTCATTAGATGCGCGTCACAGACGATTTTTTCTTATCAATACAAAAAAAAACACAGTTTTCAGGGCTCTGCGACCGACCGATCAGGAGCAAAAAAGTAGGAAATTTTCCATACCGAATGAACTTTGAAAGTTCAAAGAATACATCAAGTTAGGATGAATAAATTGTTAACAACATTTTTAAAAATGTAAAATAGGTTTGTGCATTTGATAATAAAATTGGTTGTTACCACATTTTTCTTTAGCCTGTAAACAAAATAATATAAAATTTGAAAAAGTTATAGATTCGACCTTAATCCAATGATGAAAGAAAAGTGGAGTAAGGAGAACGAGAAATATGACTATGATATAAACGATTCTATACTTTACAGCCCAGTAAAATGAACAAAAAAAACTAGTCTCTCTAAAGTCCACAATTGAAATTTGGAAATTCTTCTGTTTTATCCTTATAATTTATATTGTCTTTGAAATTAAAATGTTTATAATTATTTTTAAGTTTTTAATTTAAAATTATTTGATCTCAACAAACTTCGACTTCAATTTTTAATCAAACTTATTTTTCCATCAACATTTTGAGAAACTTGAGCAATATTGTCTCTCGCCCATCTCTTGTATTTTAAATCTTTTGATTTTTCAAGTTGCTAAAAAATTTACCTGAAAAATTGCATAAAAGTAAATTTGTATCCATGTTGCTCCGCAACTCCAGCACAAACCACATTAGCTGTCGCCCCGATCAACGTGCCGTTTCCTGTAAAAGTTGATATCATAAGTCAGACGAAATATGCGCGCGAAACCTTGAAACTATTTGTCAATTCTGATTTCATTCAATTGAGACTTTCATGCGTGTTACAATTTTTTTATCATTCACTTTCATCTCGAGAAGCAATTTTTCCCTCTGTTTCTATATACTTGATCAAAATATTCGACATCTGACAATTTGACTCGTCGAAAAGAAAAGAAAAAAAATCTATTCAAACGTCATTTCATCTCTTATTAGTTGAAAATTCAAGACAGTTTAATTTGTTTCTACGAACCAACATTTTTTGTCCCCTTTTTTTACCTATCCCCGTTCAAATAGTGATCTGAATTTATTGTGACAATTAATTATCAAAAAAATTGAATCGTGTCATTTTTAATTGTCAGACAATTTTCTTGATCTGTTAATCGGATATCACTGATGGATAGTTATGCTAATTTATACACGCTCGAAAAAGTGAAATAAGAAGTTGGGAGTTTAATTCGTCGTACGCAAAAAGAAAAGTATACGTACTTATGATTTGCGACTATTTTGAAAGTTATACAATTTTTATATCTCTTCTTAATCTTATTAATAACGTCAAACTTTTTGTATGCATTTTTTTAACCAACCACAACCATTTATGGCTCTCGATTTAGTTTTATTATTCTTCAATTTTGATAAACTTTACAATCTGTACCTCCTAAACAAGCCCCAAATGCGAGTGCCCAAACTAAAGGTTGCAAGGGAAGTTTCAAATTTTGATTTTCTGCCAGTGCTGTGGCTATCCTGACCATCATAGTTGTGAGAGGAACATTATCAACAAAAGCACTTGCAACAGCCGAGACCCAAAGGAGCAAAATAATTGCCACTGCAAGTCTAGATTCTTCGTTCACTGAAAGGATGATTTTTTCAGTCTGCGTCCCAATCCAATTGATGAGTCCCAGCTTTGACAGAGCCTATAAATAAAGATTCAGAATTATGAAGTAAAATTAGTTTCAACTTATTTTTAAGTGGAAATATCATTACGAAACGATCGATGCAATTAATTAATTGAAATATTAATTGATTGATAATCAATTGATTCAAATAAATGGTTAAATTAATGATGAAATTAATGTATCATCAGTTTAATTTAAATTGAACTGGTGATTAACATTCATTTCAGTTAAGTGTAAATTAAGAACGTAGTGACCTCCATGAGAATAAAAAGAGCGGCAAAGAAGCAAAGAGTGCTCCATTCGACCCTCGCCATGAGTCCGTCGAAATGAATCTCATCGGCAATGAGCAAAAGTAGAAGTACACCGAAAAATGCACTGCAACCAAGGGTCAAATTGATCTGTGGCAAACTGTGCAAGAAGAACATCACAATGACGAAAACCAAGGCGCAGCTAGCTTTGAAAAGCAAAACGGGATTCCTGATTGGATACTGGAAGGAAAAAGAGAACCGAATTAAATCTTGAAATAAAACAGAACTCTAAATTCAAATCCGAAGAGAATTCGAGGGTAAAAAACTTGGACAGTTAAGAGAAGTAACAAAAAAATGTTTTCAAAAAATTACAAAAGGGATGATGAACATTTTTTGAGATCCAAATCTTAATAGATGAACCTTTTTTTGCAATTCCTCCAAGGTGGATTTATAATCGTGGAAAACGTCACTTTTGTTGAGCAATTTTCGGTCCAGCTCCAAAAACATACTGTTAACTTTCTTTGTTAATGACAGTCTGACCTCGCTCTCATATTTATTGTAGCTCGACAAGCTTGCAGCGGCTCTCTGCCAGGTGCCAATTTTTTGTCGAAGATCCTGCAACATCATTTTGTCCAATCAATATGTCAATCAAACGAAATTTTGATTGAAATCAATCACACCAATTTATTCAATTCACCTGAACATCCTGTGGTTCGTTATATTTAAAAGCTCTTGGACGACGAAAACTCCACTTTATCTGAAAATGAATTACGATGGCGACTAAAATTATCCCAATGCTCATGTGCATGGTGAAAATACCAAAATTGATCCCCTGCGAACAAAAAATTCGACATCAGATTAAATTTATAATTTGTTATCAATTAATTTTGTCATAAGACAATTTGATAATTAACGTATAAACAACACCAACTCAGTCTGATTGAAATTGATCGAACTTGGGGTTGTAATTTCATCTACAAATTGCAATCAATTAAAAGTTTTTGAATTATTCATAATTTCGGGACTGAAAATAATTCTTACAGCATTTTTAATAACTTGACTGGAGAGGATGATAACATTGGGGGGATCCCCGACTGGTGTCATCGCTCCTCCTATGTTGGAATATAGCAGCATGATGGTTAAAACGGGCACAGGATTCAAGTGCGTGACTTCGCACAAACGAATTGTCACAGGTGTCATGAGCAAGACTGTGGTAACGTTGTCCAGAAAGGCTGAGATGAAGGCTGTGAAAAAACATAGGGTGTTGATCAAAGGCCACGTCTTACCATTTGCAAACTGAAAAAAAAATTAACAAATTATCAATGTAAAATTAATATAATTATATTAATACCATTCATGTTAAAATATTCGGAGGAAGGAAGAAATAATAAAATAAAAATGAAAGGAGTTGGATTTTGTTACTTTGTTTAGATGAAAAAAAAGGTTATTTATTTTGTAAGATTAAAATCGGAATGGGAGTTGGACTTTTGACAATCATAATTTTGAATTTGTACGTTATTGTAAATCGACGTGGAGATTTAATTCAAATTAACTACCTTGAATGCGTAAACAGCCATAAAATCGAAAATTCCAGTGTCACCGAAAACAGTTACCAAGATCATCATCGAAAGTAAAAGAAGCAAAGTGTCAACGTCGATCCACGAGATTAACTCATTCATTCCTGGTTTCTGTAATTTTTTTTTTAACGAAGCAAAACTTAATGACTTTTCAATTTAACGTTTTTGCAAACAAATGTTGCAACTATTTTTTTGTATTTATACCTTATCCCATAATGCTAAGATTGCCAAAGACATAATTGATGCTGAATATGCTGCAAGTGTCCTGTGAATGATCTACAAAAAATGTATCATTCGTATTTTATAACAATTTTATAACATTAAATGTTTCGTTTTTATTGTTTGATTATCAAGTAATTATTATTTCATAATTAATTCTTGTTTTACTTCAAAAACTATCAGAAAGTAAAGTGCAAACAAAACTGCTGCTGCGACTGCGGCTCCAGTTCCAGCGCTTTTTGGTGAAAAATCATAGAAAACTGAGAGGTTGAAACTCTGTTTGTACGTCGTTTGAAAATTCATCACCACGGACGAATTTTTGATCAAACTAAAAATAATCAAACTTCATTAATCAACAAAGTGGATTCATTTTATTTTTATATTGTGAATTCAATGTTCGTTACCTTTCATTAACAGATTTTAATAAGAAAAGGTGCTGCCTTTTTTGAGAAGGAAAAACTTCTATCAATTCAGAAGGCAAAGAAGGTACAACCCAAGCTTCACTCAAATTCTAAAAAAAAAGGATTTAATGAAAACTCTGAATTCAACTGATATTGTCTTCTTATCAAAATTCGTTATCTTTTTCACCATCTTGTATTGATTGTTATCATCAGTGAGATTGGTCCAAAGTTCCAACCATATTGTAACATTATTTTCTATCCATCCAAGTGTTTCATTCGATTTTTTACTACTCGCAGGAATGATTGATCCTTCTATTGTAACTCCAACGCTATCTCTTCGACCGTTTCGAGGTTCCAAAAATAAATGATCTGAAAATTACCATACAATATGAACGTCAAAAAAGAAACAAAAAATTAAACATCAATAAAATGAAAAGGCAAAGGGGAAAAAAGCGTAGAAAAAATTAATCCGAGATGCAACTTTTTTTTTCCAATATTTTCATCAATCTTGATTTCGAGAATGGGGGATAAAAAATGTAGTGAAGTTTACCTGTCGATGAATTATTTGAAATTGATACCGGTGCAAAAACTTTTTCGCCAGTCACGATCATAACGAACTAGAAGAAAATGAAAATATTGCGAATTTAAATAATCATATAACTGAAACGTAAATATGTGAGACAACAAAAAAAAATGAAAGAGAAAAAAAGAACCAGCGAACTCACGGTAAGGGAAACCCAGCAAATAATTAATGCGAATAATTTGACAAGCCTACAAAGCGTGAATTTTTTGTTCCTGAGTTTTTCGGTCTCTTCAATCAGAGCTTCTTCATCGTCTGAATTATTCCTAAAAAAAACCAACTCAAACAATTTCAACTAATTCGACTGAATGATGCATAATTAAATTTATATAATTTTGATCTCGCAAAACCTTGCTTTTGAGATGGACATGTTCAAAATTAAACAATCCTTGTAAGAAGTCTTAGACGTTCCAACGGCCCTGAAAAATGTATATGTAATTATTTTTGTATTCACAAAAAGAGAAAAATAAGATCAGACAAAATTTAATTTTAATTCTTTTACATCTGTGCTGACATCTTGTCATATTCCTTTCTGTAAGCCAACAAACTTGGGTCCAGACGAATCGCTTCCGGTAGTTCGCTCCAAATTTGCAAAACGTCTGGGGACAATGCCTCGATTCTCACAGACTGAGAAGTTGATGATAGATTTGAAGTATCTAAAATTGAACATTTAAAAAAATGGATCATCAAAATTGAAAAAATGTCAAATATAATAAACCGTTAAAGAAATGTTCAAGACAAGCGAAGTAATGTAATGTTTAATGTTTTGAAGTTCATAAAAATGTTGTTTTATTTTCATAATTGTTGTTAATTATTGTCAATCGTGGAATTTTATCAACCAACTTTCAAAACTACATAATTATTACATTAAGCAAAATATAGTTATGAATTTTTGTTTCATAATTATGAATGTTTAAATGGTTTTGCAATTTTAAATATAACTGAAATTGAGATAAAAAAAAGGAATTTCACCTGGCGATTGATGTTTTTGGAGTGCTTTTTCAAAACGTGACGGTGGAAATTTAAAACTTTCATCATCGCTCGAATCATCGCCTGGCATTTTAAAAAAATATTCTTTTGCTCTTTTTTTCCTTTGTAAATTAAAAAGTTACCAAGACAAACAGCCAAAATTTAATAAAATTAATGAACTGGAAGAACAAATAATGAGTGCAATTTTCTTGACGAGAAAATTTCAGGTTAGATGAACGACTTTGCATACTAATTTCTGTGTACATTTTCCCCACTAAACTTTATTTCTTATCAGGCGCATTCTTCTGCAAATTTCAAAATCAGTTTATTTGGATAATTTTTAATCTGATTTCATTTTAATTTAAAATAAAATCAATCATAAAAATTATTATTTTTATGATTGTGTGTGATTACACACAATAATAAATGGTGAATACATTTTTTTAATCATTTTTTTAATCGTTTAAATAGTTGTTGGATTAGTGAAATTACAAAGTTTATACATAATGATGAATTTTTGAAATCAATTTTTTTCTACTTTTTTTTTTCCTATATTCCTGGTTTAATGACACATAAACCACGATAATTTAAGCAGCCGTATGTCAGATAATGCAATTTGATGGTAATTTGTTCATAAGTAATTTTAACAGGGAAAACCAGGCCATTGCAAAAAGGATGTTGAGAATGATCGACAAATTAATGAAAATAGCTGTACGGCCGCATAATTTTGAAAGTTCTCTATAAATCGGATAGTCAACACTTTAACATTTCAAAATAAAAAAAAATGTCCATTTAAATATTTTAAGTTTAAATATTTAAAAGCAGAAATGTTGAATGTAAATAATTTAAAATGTTGTGTCAAAAAATAGAATAAAAATTCCTAGGTATGAAAATATAATTTGTTAACATCGACGTTCAATTGAATTGCATAATTTGCAGTTCAAAAAAGTGCGCCGATGATTATTACCAAATTTGTAGTTACATAATTATTGTTCGTGTCCACACGACGCTGTATCGAACATCGTAAAACCAAAACCTGTGAGAAAAAGAGCCCAGGGCGAGGCAAAGTAGGACGCCCCCATTACTCAGACAAATTTTAAATTATGCCGTCCTGAGTCAATTAGCACCGAGATGGATACATTTTAAGGACTTTCGTTACACTTTCAGTGTGTACTTTGTTCGCACAATCTTTTTGCATCGTTGAGCAAAAAACGATCAATTAACGTGCTCTGTGCCAACTTGTAAGTTATTTTTTCAAGGTCGCTGTTCAATTATATATCAGCTCCTCCCTTCCACTTTCTTTCAACAGGATTCCTTTTCTCTTATTTTTTATCACAACTTCGTGAGGACTTGCACGTACTTCTTCAATCGATGAACCTAAAAAAAAAGTCGATTCATACAAAAATGTTATGAAAACTTTTATTTTATGATAATTATTATTATATAATCATTCTTTGACATAATTTTAATTTAGATTTAAAGTGAAAAATGTTGTAGATTAAGATATTTGTTTTTGTTTATTTTTTTTAGTTTTAGGTTAGATTAGAATTGCTACAAAAATTCTTTAATTCTTTTTCCCTTTCAAAAAACCTTTCCCGAAAATTTAATTAATTAGATGGAAATATGTGTCGAATAATTATAAAATTAAATCAAAGTAATTAGAATTATCATCATCAATTTAATTAGCAAAAGTATTATAGTACCGTTAATGTACTTTGTACATAAGTATATAATAATTGAGTTATATCAACAGGTGGATTCAAGTTTAAGGTTGTTTCCTGAAGATGTCACTATAATATGCATTTCCTTTCGGTTGGTAAAAACCTACCTTACCGACTAACCCTCCGAGTAACTGAACAGAATATCGTTTATTTACAAACTCAATAAGAAATTTAATAAAAAAAACTTTGTTTCAAAGTTTACCAATAAGTAGAGCGATTAAAATTAGGCTTAAATAAATTCGAACAACGTAATACTTTGCATTTATTGATTGTTTTTGATATTGAATCTTAATGCGGAAGCCCAGGTTACCTTAGGAACCCTTACAATAACACTATGTATAGCGTTTCAAGAACGTGGCAAAAACGGGGAAAAAAGTAAACAAACCAATATTTGAATTATCTTTTCAAATAGTTCAAAGTTTATTTCAGTGCACAAATAACAAAAAGATGGAACACAATCCAAGTGGTTTTACGAAACCATTGGAAAAGAAATCAAACCCCGATTTGGCCCTGAAAAGTGTTAGTGCCATTAATTCTCCTAAATTCGACACTAGCGCCATCTTGTCGTCGAACTTGGTGAGGTCAGCAACCCAATTGGGTTTGAGCCAATTTGCAGATGACGGGCTCTACATAGCCCCAAGTCAGCCTCTAAATCGCAAAGTGATCAAGCCGCATCCATCCAGCCTCAAAGGTTCAATCCAAGGCCAAAAAAAAAATCAAAAACAGTTATCTGGAAAACTACTAGAGGTCGCCATACGAGACATTTTGGTCCACGCAGAACAGGACTGTGAGCAATCGTCCCTGCAGATCTCCTCGGCCAGTGTTTTGTTCAAGGAAAAATCCATCTGCCAGGAGAGTTATCCATTCAATCGAAAGTTGCACAAGTTTCTAATCAGAAATCTTCCAGATTTAATTCATTTTTCTGTGCAAATTTTCGGACAAGATGGATCGTCAGTCAAGGTTCCACTTCCATTCCCCAAACATGAAGTTAGGAACAAAAAACTGGAGACGGATTTCGGTATTACAGATGGATCTGGCCGAGTTTTCTCCGGTCTTCTGGTCTACACGGTTTCGGTCAAGCTGAGGGAAGAGGAAGTTAGAGTTGAAGGGGTCCACCATCCCCCTAGCGAGGACCCGAACAATCCTCAGAGAATCTATCCCATCCCTAGATGGAAGAACGAGGTGGAAAACCAGATGAAAAACTATTTCCTCTTAGAAGACCCAGCTTTGGTTCTGAAAGATCCAGAAGGCCAAAGAACCGTTTTCAAGGGAAATAAAGATCTGCCAAAGCCCCCTGAGATTGTTGTCCTGGAACCTACGTTTTCTCTCATGAGTTTTGCCTTTATCAGGAATTGTTTCCTGGATCAAACTCAGTTGCCCAAGGTACCTACAATCCCAACTGGTCAGCAACCGAAGGGGAAACAGGTGCTGACTGTAACAATTTTGCGAGGCATAGAAGTTCCAGTAAGGGAAGAGTCAGCCCTAGTTCAGCCGGTCGTGGAGGTCGAATGGTGCAACATCGTCCATTCGACTACGGTCGCCGATGGTCCAGCGCCCGTTTGGCAGCAGACCATCCAGTTTAAAGTGTCTAGAATATCAGGGGAACAGCATATCAAGCTGAGACTCTTTGACCAGCACCCGATCTGGGGTCTGCAATGGTTAGGGGAAACCCTAATCCCCTTGGAATCTCTTAACATGAACCTGAACCAGGAAGTGGAGAGGTGGATTGGACTGGACCCTTTGAGGAGTCCAACGCACCTCTTTGGTTACATCCAAGCCAGTCCAGGTTATTCTTATACGAGACTGTACGTTCTTATGAAGATGCACCAACTGGGAATAACAGGAAGCGTGGATGAGGGGTCTTTGGAAAGTTTGGGCAAAGCTATACAGAAGTGTTTGTCAATTCCATGTAAGATAGACCAGCTGGAGGATCCTCAGGCGATAGCTAAGCTGGTTACTTTGCTGTCTCCAGTCCCAGCCCAGTATGGACCTGTCAAACCCAGACAGGCTTTGAATTTGAACAAGGTGGATCCATTTGGAAGGGCTGCTTTGTTAACCACATTGTTTCAAGGTCTTGGATTAGAAGCCTACGTTCTTTTAGGTATTAAGAGCTATTGTCAAAGAAGGAATGGAAAAGAGATGTGTTCTTGATTATTGATGTTCATTGTTTAGGATCATCTCAGATGTCCAAGCTGACAGCTTACTGTTTGACAACTGATCCGAGCTTGAATACTTACCTCTGGGATCCTGATAATGGAAATTATTATGACCTGAATGATAGCAGGTGCTCTCTGACTTCGGTTTTCCGATTAATTGATCCAAAAACTGTGAGTATCATTTGTATTAAGTTGAAGAAATGAAATTATAAGCAAGAGTTTCTGATTCTGCAACAGATCCGCTAGTTTGTTTAGGGTTTGTTTAACGGTTAGACTAGAGGAGGGAATTTTTAACTTTCTCTCGCAGAACTAGAATTTCAATTACATTTTTTGTATACCGTTTATAATTTATACTTTTGAAACGTGAACTGTTTTTTATTTTATAAAAGTTTATTTATTATTTATTATTTTATAAAGTTTTTATTTTATAATTATTTAACTGTCATTTTAGATCTGGGACAATACCCAAAAATCATTAGCGCCTTCAACCCTTAAATACAATCCAGGCTCCAACAGAGATTGGCAGGCTTTGAGCTACAATTCAGCAACGGAAAACCAATCCGTTCAGATCTTACAGCTGAACAACGAAAATTTGACCAACCAACAAGACAACATTGAAGCCCAAGAAATGGAGAAGAGAATGAAAGACTGTCTAACGCAATGGAGGGATGCCTTAGAGTTGCCAACAACTTTCAACCAACATGCAGAATCCGTCCTCAGAGACTGTCTGATCAAAGAAAATAATCTAGACTTCAAATTCCAATATGATAAGAAAACTTTGCGACAACTTTACAGGACCTTTTACGTCCATGGATTTATAATCAATTTACGGTACGTCAAAGTCGAGGAACTTCTGAATCTGATGCTCTCCACGAAAAGTCATATGATTAACGGACCTGTGGACTTCGCTCTAGTCTGTTTAATACAAAATTGGATTGGAAAGATAAGATCTATAAAGATAGGATTTCTCGTCCTTAGAAGTAGAGAATAAAAAGTCATGTAAGAAGTTTGTATGAGAACAATTTCTTCTCTTCCGTCCTAATAAAAATTCGTTTCAAAAAAAATCACCATATATAAAAATTATCTTAATATTCGGTCGTCTCGTAGGCGTTGAGGTCAATTGGAAAAGTTTCCAGCTGCTTGTTGAACTCCTTAACGCAAGTTATGAATCTGGCTTCGGGCCGTTTTTTCTTGTCTTCCTCAGTGGGAACCACGTATTTCATCTTACATCTCATACTACCATCTTCTTCGTCATTTTTCGTATCTGAAACTAAAAATGAAACAAACAATTATTCACCAATTTCTCAATACAAAATTGCGTCATGTATTTTGAACAAAATATTTCACCTTTGTCGTTCTGATCAGATCCGATAGCGTGCATGCTCAACTTTTTAAAACATTTCCCACCCTTTGTGTGTTCGTCAAACCAGACCTGGAGTTGTTTCAAGGTGAGCTTCTCGATTTCCTTAACGTCTTGTTCTCTGCGATCAAAGATAAATCTCTCGCTCTCTATTTCGTCCCAATTTCTTTTGAACTCTTCCTGCAGTTCATTGTCGGCGGTTCTTTTCAGTTTGATCAATGCATCTTTAGCAGTTTCAAATTCCTCTTCGCTCATCGAGGCCAACTCTTGTTTGAAAGCTTCGAAAAAGATTTCAATTCTCTCGTCTACAGTGTCGGTAGAAAATTTGTTTGCCTGGGTGTTGACATTCACTAAAAATCCTTGGACCCCAAACGTGTCCAGGGGAACGCAACCTACTACATACCCTAACTGCTCTTTTGTTCTGAGTTGGTTGAAAAGCGGTTCTTCCATTAAAAGCTAAAGACAAATTTTGAATGTTAATCTTTTTTTAAGCATCTTTCTCAATAAAACAAAAGTGTCAAATATAATTTTCGTACCATCAACAAATCAATAATAGCGAATCCCTGACGTTCAGTTCGCTCCGACTGATAATAATTCATCACGATGGAATTCGTATCATCATTGTCCATGTTTTTAAGTTTGCAAAAAGTTTCGCCTGGAGGGATTTTCATGACCTGGATTTTCGGTCTCCGGTCAACCGAGAGAGGTTTATAATTGATTAGTTCTGCGCACTCCTTGGCCAGCTGCACAGCAGAACTTTCTTTCATATTACCCTGCGCATGGAATTTCATATACAACTCGTCTGTGAGCTTCCGCGAGAACTCGACAAATTCGTTAAAACCGATCTTCTGCGCAGCCGCATACTTTTCCACTGGCATCCAGTCGGATTTCAAAATTATCTTCATTCTTGAATCTCTGAAAACGAAATATTCATTTTGTAAGATCAAATTCGCTATTTTTTTTAATGATTAGACATCAAATGACGTCGTCCGTCAAAAAATAATTGAAATACAAAAAAGAATTTACTTGGTGAGATTTTTCGGTTTCAGAAAACGGTTGTAGTAGCATCTGAGCTCTCGTTCCTTGATTGCTTCGAACATTTTTTCCTCAACCAAAGTGGGAAACTTAACAACGAAGTTCATGATAGCTTTGACGAGCAACTCAATTTTATGATTGAAACCATAAAACTCAAATGAGAGTCCCTTCTTTGTGGACACCAATTTGTACTCCATCTTTGCCATTATCGCAGGGTACATCTCCTCTATCAGCAACAGCGTTAGGTACTTGATATAGAGGTCGCCCATTGCCGAACTAGAAGTACAAATAAAAATATCAACCTAAGAACATAGTTCCAATTTAATGAAAAAAAAAGAAGCGTTTCTAAATGGAACCTACTTTTCAGCTGATTCCTGCAGCAATGGTGTGACCAGCTTTAATTTAATACAAGCATCGGGAAGTTTGAACTTAGGATCCACTCTGAACCAGACCTCCATCTTCTCGTCGGCATAAACTTTCCTCGGATACAGGGGAATGTTTTCTGGTAGCGGTAGTACCGTAAAGTCCTCAGCGATGAAAACGTTCGGTTCCGGCAAATGGTACTCCGAGCTGGGTTTGATGGTCCTCCATTTCTCCACCCACTGCTCGGGGATGTCCTCCTCTTTATACTCCGTTCCAAACCATGGTTCAACCTTGTCCAAGTCTTCATCGAAATCTTTTTTCTGGACCGTGATATTGACCCTGGCAGGGTCAAGACCGTCCACGCACTGTTTGATCTCCTCAGGGCAGAACTCAAAAAATAAAGAATCACCTCGGATATAATCCTCCGGGGTATAAAAATGCATGCTCTCGCTCAAGTTCTCCACGTTGTCCACAGGACTCTGTTCCTTCTCGAACTTGAAGGACATCTCTTCTATCTTCTGAAGCTCCTTGTAGATCCGCTCCTGAGGGCCCATTTCCCTTAACATGTTTATGTAAGAGAAGATCTCATCGCAGATGTCTTGGATGCGGTTGCAACCTTCCTCTGTCATCACGACGGATAGGACAAAAAGGGTGTACATTTTGTTGTTCTGGAAACCGGTCTCATCGTTCCCACAACAGAGCTCCAGACAGAGCTTCTTTTTTCTCAAGTTGCTCACCAGGGAGCCCCGACCCTCATGACCTATTATTGACGTTACGTAATCCAGGGACTTTTGACGGTACCGACTCAGTAGAGATGGCAGAACCCAGATCATCTCCAGCTGAAAGAAAAATGATTTATTTCAAAAATTTGGATTTGTTAATTATTAAACATATTTTGATTGATTTTTAATTTGCTCATTTTGTCGTTTGATGTAAAATTTTAATCTTTTGAGTCACCTTTCTGATGTCCTTTATAGTTTTTACTTTGATAATCTTGTGAAATCTGGATGAATCGAAGGCACTCGGGCCATTGAACTTTGACAAGTCACACGGCGGGAGGTCGTTGGTGGGAACAGTTGAAAAGTGTTTCACGGCCAGTTCTTCAAGCACATCGAGAGACAATCGAGCCTAAATTTGGAATAGACATTGTAATGTAAGTAATAAGGATTTAAATAAATGTAAAGATCATTTGGACATTTAAAATAAATAATTTCGTTTAGAAACTGACTTGTAAAGCGAGGGTCATTCTGTGAGCACTGTAGTGTCTTTGTCTGAACTTGTGAAGCTCCTCGTAAAGTTTGTCTTCCTGGACGTTATCCTTCAATGAAACCAAGTTGCCATAGCGGAAAAGTTGCACAGGATTGTCTTTTACTGCCAAACTGGAAACGAGTTGCTCCACTCGAGCTCCGTCGTGTGGCCTTGCTATTTGAAATTCTGAAAAAATACATAAAAATTGTAAGAAAAGAAAAGGTTTTGTAACTTTAAAAAAATGTCAGATTGAATTTGTAGTAAACTGACCACTATCGACGGCTTCTCTCTCCCGGGAGATAGCCCCCTTCATCATCAGAGGACTAATGAAAAACTGAGCGAATCGATCCAGACCGGCGTCCAAATACTTTTCGTGGACTTCGAAATAAAAAGTTGTAGTTTCGCACTCAGTCCAAGCGTTATCACGACCACCTTTTTTGTTCAGGTAGGCTTCCAATTCGTTTTCCTAGAACAAATTTACAAGTCTTTACGAAAGCTGAAGGTTTAATTTCATTTTAATTTCTATTGTATATGTTTTTTTTCTATATTTTAAAATAAGAAATTAAACAATTGGATTTTGCAAAAATTCGCCACTTTGACTAGTGATTAAGCATCAAATAGCGTCGACGGAATTTTGAGTTGTCTCTTACAAAATGTATACGGTGAATTTTCGAAAAAGTTAAATTTGCTATACCCCTGGATATTTTTCAGAACCCATGAAAACCATGTGCTCCAAAAAATGGGCCAATCCAGGCACCTCCGGGGGGTCGCTGAAACTTCCCACGCCTATGGTCAGAGCACAAGCTGCCTAAAACGAAAGAAACAATTTTGAGAATTTTATTTTTATAGTAAAATCATCATAAAAAATGAATTTAAACGAAAACATAGTTTTACCAATTTTTCACTGTTGGATTCCATCTTTGTGTCACCGTCTTCATGTTCCTCGTCACTTTCGCAGCCGCTCTCTTCCTCCTCGCAGCTTTCAGTCTCCGTGCAGCTGACTGTTCTTTGTCTATCTGACGTCTCACTTTCATTTTCACTCAAATTCGAGTTAATTTCATCTACAATTCATTTGTTTACAAATCAAATCTAACCTTTAACTTTGAAACTAACTTTTTACTGAATAAATAATTTCACTGCAATTACTGATTTTCATTGAATGTTTTATGAACCTTTTTATTCATTCATTTTTTATTGGTTTTGTTAAGTAACTTACCGTCCAAATTGCCTGAATTCAAATCAGAAATTAACAAAGCTTTCAATCCATTGGGCAGTTTTATAACCCTAAAAAAACATTAGATGAAAAATGAATTGTCAGCTTTCGATTTTTATTCTTTGCTTGTTTATTTGCAGCTGTTTGTTCAATTTACCTGTACTCTTTCTTGTCGCTGTCAGATTTGACAGGATTGATTAGCTTTTCAATTTTGGTTTCGTGCCGGAAGTTTTCCGTTTCATTGCCCATCTTAAACCTCTTCTCCAGCGGCTCACTTGTGGGACACTCCTGCTCTCCAGGCAATGCTCGCGCACAATTTGGTGTCTCGCTTGAAACTCGCCTTGTTGGCATCGTCCGCAAAAAATCATGCGTTCCTACACGACCAATCAATTTTAGGTTAAAAATGAATCTCCGGCAAATATTTGTCATACCATTTTTTTGTTTTTTTCCCACTAACTTCAATTTTTATCCATTTCAATTATATTGTTTACGACTGATATTTATTTTGAATCGAACAAAATTTTCTAGGTTACAATAAATTTCTCTTTTGATGATTAAACATAACCTCAAAGTGGTTCAAACAGATTAATCTGATTGCAACTATTAGAAATAAAAATATTCAGAGTCAGATGTTTGAATATTGTTTACTTTTTTGTTTACATTTTTTGTTTACATTTTTTGTTGATTGTTAGTTTGAAAATTGAATCAATATAATGAATTCGAATGATTGTTGACGTTTGAATTTGGCGCCATTTTTTGAACTGCGCGCGCAAGAATCAGAGAACGGATCGGGACCGATTCCAGTCGTTCCTTTTTTCACGTGCCTTTCGTGTGTCGACGCCTGTTCGGATCTCTTTTCTGCAAAAATGGCAGACACGTAAGTATACACGATACAATAAATCCATAAACATCGCGAGTTTTTAACGAAATTAATTTAAAAAGCTTGTGAAACTCGATTTATTAATTATTAAATGTCATGATGAGAATAATATTTTTTGGATAACACTTGGTTGATTGTTGTTGATCTGTTGACAATGCCGACAAGTATGGTCTGTTCTCCAAAAAGAATCTTTCAATTAATTCCTAATAACAAATATCATTTTAAAATTATTTTTCCGGGTTTTTTTAATCATTGTCAAGGTTTTTTATTGTCATTTCATCCGAAAAAAGGTTGACTTGTCGTTTTTGTTTTGGTGTAATTTTTAGGTTAGGAAGGTTGGGAAATGTGACTTTTTTTAAACATAAAATAAAGCTCAGCTAATTGATTTAATAAATTTCCGTTAAACCTAACTTATGAAATGATCTTTCTTTTGAATGAAGGAGTTTGTTTACGTTTCAATGATTTATTTTCTTTTTCAGAGCGAAGAAACCAGTGTTGACGAAGAAGTTGCCGCAAGTTCCGGAGTCCGTCCTGAAAAGGAGGAAGCGCCGCGATGCAGCCAAGTCTTCACTCTTGCAAAAAAAGTTGAAGGTAATTAAAATTAAATCTCTAAAATATTGAAACTTTAAAAAATATTGCATTTCAACATGTACAATTCACTCAATTTTTGTTTCTTGGTTTGTTTATTTGTTTTGGCTGTTTGATTAATGTTGATTTATTTTTTAACAGTTGAGGACAGATCATTACAAGAAACGTAAGGAAATTTTCAAGCGCGCTGAGAATTATGTCAAGGAATATAGACAAAAAGAACGCGATGAGATCAGGCTTAAGCGCCAAGCCAAAAACAGGGGAAATTATTACATCCCAGCTGACTCTCGTCTTGCTTTCATTATTCGTATTAGAGGGTGAGTTTTCATTTAACAAAATAACAAATCCCAATAAAAATTATAAAAAAATGAAAGATGTTAACATAATGACAACCGGAAGCAATTGAAAAGTTTAATTCCTTTTTCATTTGTAATTTTAATGGATGGAATTGTTATGTTTTAGTGTGAACCAAGTATCACCAAAAGTGCGCAAAGTTCTGCAGCTGTTCAGATTGAGACAGATCAACAATGGCACGTTCGTCAAGCTGAACAAAGCGACGATCAACATGCTGAGAATCTGTGAGCCCTACATCACCTGGGGTTACCCCAATCTCAAATCAGTGAGGGAACTCATCTACAAGCGCGGTTTCGCCAAGATCAATCATCAGCGCATTCCAATCACCAGCAACGAGACCATCGAGAAACAACTCGGTAACTTAATAATAATTTAAATTATTATTAAAAAATATTGCCAGCTGATTTTCAAAATATTCATTTTTCTTGTTCTTTCTTTTTAAGGCAAATTCAACATCATCTGTACGGAAGATTTGATCCACGAGATCTTCACCGTTGGATCCAACTTCAAATATGCTAACAATTTCTTGTGGCCATTCAAGGTAACTACTAATGTTTCAGGATTAATTTGATAACGTTAGATGTAAATGTTAAATCCTAATATCTGTTCGACAAAGGCATAGCGATTGATATTTGACTAATCTCTCGCTTCTCACTGCGTCGAAGAGCAATACGAGGTTTCTCGACTTGAAAATTATTGATATTGAAAAGGACAGAAGTTCTCACACATTCGAAATTAAGAATAATTGATATGTAATTATTGAAATTTACGATGAAACAATTACTGATGTTGTTCTTTTTATTTTTCAGCTCAACACTCCAACTGGCGGATGGCGCAAGAAGACAAATCACTATGTCGAGGGCGGTGATTTCGGCAACCGAGAAGACAAGATCAATGAACTCCTCAGACGCATGGTGTAAATTTATATAAAGCGATCGTTAAATAAATTATACCTTTGCAAAAAAAATGAATGTTCCTTTTGTTTATCACTCAACTTGGATTATCAAAAATGATAATAAATAAATATTGGATTCAAAATGTTTCACATTATCTGACCACAATTTTTCAAAACTCAAATGTGAAAAAACAAATGATTTGAATAAAAAAAATGGAGTGTTTATAAGATGAGAATTTTGAATCTTGTCATTGTTTGCGCCTTTTTTCAATCCTATTACGCATGCGTGCAATCGCACAGTCAAGAGACTTGTTATTTTTAGGTTATGAATGATTTGGTCTCTCACAGATTGGAGCACTGTAATGATCTGTTAGAAGAAATGTTGACACCGGTTTTTTGAGTTGAATCGAGTCCATAAAGCGCACGAGGAAATTCTAACGGAAATAGTCGCTCGAAAACGAGCGCCAGGACCGCAATTGTTTGGCTCCGTTTTACTTCTGTTGGCTGCAAACTTGTTTGTATGTAATTTTCACGAGAAAAATAAATGGTTTTTTGACATTGTCTCTCTTTTTTTCTCAATCTTGTTTCTGTCAGTAACAATTGTCAGTTCATTCTTATAATTTTATTCTCATTTTGAGAATTTTGAAAATCACAATTCTCTCTCCTATAACCGAAACGAACATTTTGGCCGGTGTAATGTTTGTTTTTCCTTTTTTTGTTTCATTATAATTTAACAGTACAAGTTGGAGCTTTGATTAAAAATTTTGTTTCTATCCTTGGAGCGTATTAAGACAGACTTTTTTTTAGGATGGAAAATCCATTGATTATCGAAGATGCAATACGAAGGTTTTATTCGACCGGAGAGAACGAAGCTCATCAATGGTTACTTCAATTTCAAAATTCCGAAGCAGCTTGGGATTATGTTTGGCTACTCCTCAATCCTGTCAAAGTATTGTCAATTGTAAAATTAAATAAGAAATTGTGACCATTTTTTGTCATTGTTCAACTTGTAAATGAATTGTAGTACATTTTAAATAATATTGTATTTTATGAACGAACCATTATTTATAGTAAAATTTATTGAATGACATAGTAAATATGTAATATTATGGTTAATTTTAGTCCAAGTATCAAATTAGAAAATTCATACAAAAATGTATTTTTCAGCCTTACGAGGTACAGTTTTTCGCCGCCCATACACTTTACGCAAAGATATCAAAGCAGTGGTTCCTGATACCGGAGACGCAGCAGAATTATATCAAAACTCAACTGATCACTCTGATGAAACAGGAAAATTTACACAAAGCTATTGTTAGCAGCCTTTGTCAATCGGTAACTAAAACATTCAAAAATATTTCTAAACTATGAGCGATGTTTGACTTGTTCAAATTTTTATTTTTAACTTTTTCTGTTCAGGTGTCCGCTCTGTTGGCCCACCTAAATTCAGTGGAAAAAGTCGACTCGAGCACGGCTCTCATCGACGACCTTGTACAAATTTTTCCTTACAATGATCCTGTCTCGTTGCAATATCTGTTAAAGACTTTGACTCATATTCCTACTGAGGTTTGTAACTCAGATTGTTAATTTGTTTCATTCCCATGAGATATAAAAACATCAGACCATATTTGTTTCAGGTGGAAAAAAAATTTGGCGCAGAAAAAACGAAACTGCGATCGAATCTTGTAAATAGTTGGTCCAAGATTTTGTGGCTCTTGATGCAAGTTTTCACAAGCTGCAACGGCCCGGTCAAGGAGGAGCACAGCAACAACTTATATGTCCTGGCTCTCGAGTGCGTGTCACTCTGGCTGAACATGAGCCAGTTCCCTATCGAGATCACTGAACAGATCTATCCCGTTTTGTTGCAATCGTGCGACCGATACCTCCCCAGCAAGTACGATTCTCAATTATTTCAAACAATTTTTCGTTCCACAAAGAAACCCTTTTTTTAAAAATTAAATTTAAACATCTTTTTTTTGTTGCAGGCAAGAAGAGGATGAAAGTAGCAAAGGTTTCGACCTGGCACAAGATTGTTTGACAACAATCGTGACGAATCGCGAGTTGAAAAAGTTGCCTTCGATGTTATGGAAATGGGGCAAAGCCTTGGTGTCCCTGGTGAACGAACAGAATGCCAGGTTTTATTACGAACTGATAACAGTATTCGCCGAAGCACACAGCAGGACGTTGCTGCTCTCTTTAATAGAATCGAACCTCGAACACAAACAGGTCACCGAAAAATTGATCGAATATTGTTTGAAATGCTCCGGCGAAGAGGGACGATATCCCACTGATGAAAAGTACACAAAAAACGAATAAATTCAACCAACGAAATTTGTTGCAATGAAATGTTGTAATCATTTTGTTTTCAATTTGTTTTCCAACATTTTAGGTATAGCGTTCTACCATTAGGATTTTGGTACAGTCTGCAGGACGACGTTGACAGTCTTGACAAGCCCCAAGACGCTCAGGCACTCGAGGCGCTGAAACCGATTTACGCCAGACTTATGATGGTCCTGTTGAGAAAGTCAGAATTGCCCTTGAATGCAGAGGAGGCGGGCGACGCCGACGAACGTGAGATGTTCCGCTGCTACAGGCAAGACATTGCCGACAGTTACGTGTACTGTCACAGGGTGCTCGGCAGCGACTTTCTCCTTCTCGTTGGACACAGACTGAGCGCGCCTGTGCAGGGAGAGAGCCACTGGGTCTTTGTCGAGAGCTCCATTTTCGCTTTCACAAGCGTCTCTGAATGCGTCTGGAGCATCGAGACCAATTACCTTGAGGCTATACTCGATTTGATCCTGACGAAAATTCAGTACGAGAACTATCCTGATGAAGTATGAATCAATTTATTTCAATGCAATAGTTTTATAGTAAATTTATCAATGTGATAGTAAACTTAAATAACTTGTTAATGAAATATACTTTGATGGTTAATTATCTATGAAGTACATTTATGAAATCTTTATAAATTATTATTGATAGGATACATTCAAAGTTAATTAAATTGCTGTAGGTTTTAGCATCAGCTTGTTCGGCAATACGTTCGCTAGCCGACTGGATTGGGGTGCACATAGATCCCTGGATGGAGAGGTGTCTGAGATTGTTGGGTAGAGGGCTAACAACGTCGCCGGTAACCTCGCCAGCTGCCAGCATGGCTCTCATCGACATCGTGCGAGAGTGCGGGCAACAACTCACGCCCATCGCTCCAACCATCCTCGACACCATCAACCGCAGCATCAGAGTACTCAGTCCAGCTTCCGACAAGGGAGAAGGCTACAGACTCATGTACACCGCCGGTTCACTTATCGGGCACATGACTGACCGTGAACTGCAGCTACATTACCTCGAACTCATCCTCGGATTTGTTATTTTGAAACTCAAACAGACCATTCAAGTATGGGATGAAAATTCAAATCAAGACAATTAAATTAAAACAAACAAATAATATGAATTGAAATTATGAAAAGAAAAAGTGATTCTTGAACGAAGTTTTATAGTAAAGTTATAATTTTGTTTTTCAAGGAATCTCCAAAGTACGAGGTCTGTTTGAAGAACCAATTCAAAATGGTAGGAACATTTGTGTCTCACCTCTCATCTCCGATAGTGAAGACGGTGATGGAAGTAATCATGCCAGTGTACGAGTCGTCGATATGCAATGCCGCCTTGATGGAAAACTCGGTGGTCGTGGGCTCGATGCTGGAGAGCATGCACCAGTGTGCTGTGAGCGTCGCGACCAACGAACATGAGGCCGAGGCGCTCGCCACGCTCCTTCGAGAGGCTTACAAAAAACGACCCCACCCGCGGGCTTTCCAGGTTCTCATCATCCTGATGAACATCTACAGTCGCACCAAGAATCTCACTATCGGCCAGGTGTTCATTGAGATGTCCAGCTTGACTCTAGGAGGCGCGAATGCGTGCGTAGCCACGGGCGGTAGCTTGTCTGAGCTCTGCGACATCCTCAATGCCTTCTTCAATATGCTCGCTCACACAGGCAAAAAGTACCCCGACGTGCTCAATGACATCCCTGATCAGTTCACTCAGATGGTGCAGTTGGGTAGGTGCGGAGCTATAAATGCAACATTTTTTGTTTTTCTGAGAAAAAATTTAGTCAGTTAATAGTAGTGAATTGTCATTGAAATAACGAATTTTCTGTTGTAATTTAAAAATGATTTTGTTTTCAGCTATCATATGTCTGAGTTTACCTGAAACAATCGCTGCGCAGGCGGCAGCCTACTTACTAACCATAGTCATCAACTCAAAACGAGACTTGCTTGTTCGAGTTATTATTAACTTAGGCCAGGAACTAGTGTCTACAATTTTGCATTGCATCGGTAAGTTGGTCCACCTTTTTTTTCTTTAATCTCTATTTGCTTCTTTTATTCAACGTTTTCTTTCTTGCAGCTGAAAAAGTGATCTTGAATCACTTGCAACCCCACGCAGACGTGCTGATAATGCTGAATAAAAGGATGCCCCAGGAGTTAGGCCGATGGACGCGAAACGCCATCTATGGTCCGAACAGTCCTCAGATCTCGAACACGGACAAGGAGGCGTTCATCCAGATGGTGGTGAGACACAACACAAAAGTGTCCCTTTTTGAATCGATCAAAAACTTCGGAATGATCTGCCGTCAGACGAAAGTCGGTTTGATGCACCGCTGAAAACTACACGAGACGAAGGGAACAGATGAAATTCAAAACGAAACTGACAAATTGTATTTCAAATGATTTTATTTTATTAAAATATAATACAGATTAATGACATCACACTTTGTTCGCTTCCACTCTCATATGTCAACGAGAGACGTCTAATATATAATATAATTCATATTCATAATCATTTTATATTTTATTTTATAGATTTTTTTACCTTTGTTTCTTTTTTATCTTAATCGTTATCATGTTGCTGAGTTGCGATGACTTATCTTTAGTTTGGAAGTTCGCGTGTAACAATCGGCAACCATCATCGAAATGTTTGAAACGAAAAGAGTTTCATCCCCTTGGAAGTTTAACAAGAATCTACTTTTTATCTCTTTTTTTTATCTCTTCCTACTGGAAAACCAACCAGCCAAATATGCAGCGCTCACTCGAGAACACCGTAAGTACCCGTCACGCACAATTCTTGAACAATCATCAAACGCTTCTCGTTATTTACAAATTGATAAAGCCACTGGTGAAACGACTTGGCGCTGATCTCCAGTCAACCGTAGGCACGACCATAGACTCATTTATCTTAAACGCTCAACAATAATAAGACTAATCCTTCTGATCTGCTCGAAACAATATTCAACAATTTGACATTCTTCCTTTTTCTCTCCGCGCCATCTCTCACATATCGGGTCGCCAGATGGTGCTGTGTGTCATCTAAACAGCGCCACCTGGCGAGTCACTGACAATCTAAAATACAATTCGTTGCGTTGGTAAGTAAAAAGGGACTCAAAATGAAAAAAATGTTATGAAAATAAAGAGAACAAGCATAAGTTTCTGATCGAGTCAGAATAAGCGCAGACCCTGACGAGAAAATGCACCAGAAAAAGATCCAGTTGAATCTGAGCGAACAGAGCTGCGTCGGTCCCTCGCGTGAAAAAAATTACTCTCCAACAACGCACAAAAAAAATTACAAACTCTTCATTTGTACTTGAAACGAATCATCATAGTCATCATAAAAACTAGGTGGCGCCACAAATGCTGTCTCACAGGTGGCACTGCTGACTGGACGGCGCCACGTCACAAGATGGCACCACAATCGCCAAGGGGGCGCCACTTTCTCACTTGCCGAGTCGTTTGAATCGGGACCTCGTGCGTTTGATCATGGGCGCGCTCGAGACCCCACCAGATGGCGCCACGCCGTTCACCTGTTTGCTCCCTTTTGGCGCCGAGGAGGCGCTGGAGGTCGTGCAGCTCGTCTTGGCAGGTGGCGTGGTGATCGTCGAACTGCGCAGCTTGGCCGGGAGGGAAGCGCGACTCTTGACGTGGTCGTAGCGTGGCGCCATCTGGGCCGGAATCGTGTGGCCGGTGATGTCAACGTTGCGCGAGCGCAGCGTTCTCATAGGTGTCGCTGCGATCGTGTCGGAACGCAACCACCGCTGGGCTTCGGTGTTAGTGTTCACAAGCACCTCGTAGTTGGCACCCATGACGACCCGATGGCTCGAGCGCTGACCGTTGCTGCGGTTCTGCTGGTTCACATTCAGTCTCAGAAGACGATTCGATTCGTTTAGCGAGGCACGCCTCATGCCCTTCGTCGGGGTCACTTTCTTCTCCAGGTTTCGCCTTTGGAATGGCGATGGTGACGGAAGTTTGCGGTCTGGGTTTGATTTGCTCGCGTTGTTCACTTCGTTGCCTGTGAATAAAAAATATCAATGTTTAATTTAATTCAGTGGAACAATGGCTTGAAAAACTTTTGGATGAAATTTTGCAGAAAATGACCAATAGGATATTTTCATAGTAAGTTTATAAAAAAAATAGTGAGATGTATTAAATTGACAATGAAAGAAATACCATATTAAATCAAGAATGGAATACTGTTATTTTAAATTCATCAATGAAATAGTAAACTGTAGTAAATGTCAATGAGATAGCAAACTAAATTGAATTATCAATTGAAACAGTAAACTAAAGTAATATCAGTATGATAAATTGTAGTATATTTCCAGTGTGAATTATCGATAGAGTACTACGATAGTAAATTTATGAATGAGATAATAAACTGTGAAGAATTGTGCACGTTATTATGAATGGGATAGTTAGCTATAGTAACTTTGCAAGCAGATAGTAAAGTGTAATAAATATCAATTGAGATAATAAACTGCAATAAATTATCACAAGAACAATTTGCTAAACTCAATCATCTAATTATGCTTGCAAAGTTATCAAGTAGAGATAACAAGCGTGATCCCAAAAATCTCAAACAGCAACACCACTTTTTACTTAGTAATACTATTTTTAGTTTTTCTATTATCATCTCAACCTTTTTTATATCGTTTTCTTATCAAATGCAATTACCATTATCCGAAGAAGACCATTTGAGTCTCTTGCAGGACTGGCTGATCTTCTGTCTGGTCGGATCGTTTTCGTCAGCAGCTTCCGAGTGCACTTCAGACCTCGTTCTCCTCCTCGCGAGATTCTCTTGTTTGTCCTCGTTGCTCTTAGGGTTCTCCGGCTTGGCAGTCTTACTGGGCAGGGATCGGGTTTCCCTCCTGAGGTTGGTCCGTTGCATCGCTTCCTGAGCCGAGCTCTCATTCGGTTTGTTGGTGAGCCGATTGGCGCGCCTTGTGACAGTGGCGCTATTCGTGGTATACAGCCTCTTTTCAATGTTCTCCCTCTTGCGTTTCGTTCTGTGCACGCCGTTCGGCTCGTCCGTCGCAGGTGTTCGGCGCAGCCGTCGCGACACCGACGAGTCGTGCTTGTTCTCCGGCGTCTCTTCATCCGGTTCCGTCGAAACAACCGCCGCCTCGTCCATCTCAACTTCGGAGGAGCTCTCGACTGTCTGCTCAGGCTCGGACGATTCCGCAGGACTTTTATCCACGCTCGAGGAAACTTCCGCAACTTGTATGCACTCAGCACCGTCGTTGCTAGGCGGCGCTGCTGTCGTGGCCGATGTCTCACACTCCGGGGCGACTGACGAGTCGGGTTCTTTCAAAATGGAAAAATCTAACTCGCCGATCGGGGACGTCGAGCGCGTTGAAAGGTCCTCCGAGACGTCGTTGTTCTCTAAGTCGGATGAATTCTCTGGAATCGCCGTGGAGACGGCGATTGGCTTTGTTGCACTCAGGAGGTCTTTCTTCTGACTGATCATAGCCTGCGGAACCGAAAAAATAAATACCATTTTGTGTTAATCTGTGAAATAATTGTTTTGATCCAAAAATTATGCTTTGATTCTTTTTTTACCTCTCCACGAGATGGCGTGGGTGGATCAAGCATAAGTGTAACAACGCTTGTGTTATCTGCACGGAGCCTAGTCATAGACCATCTGTATAATGCACGGTCGACCAAACTTTTCGAAGGATTGATCCACATCTCCGTATCCGATTGCTGCAAACAATTTTTACATTAGACACACAAATTTTTTATTTCCAAGAATAATTGAGATAGAAAAAATTTTTCTTACCCCATTGCCTGTTTGCTGAGAGGCTATCAGATGTTTTTCATTGTGTCTCTCAGCAGCCTGGACTATAGTGACTGCGGCTTGAGGATTCAGCATGTTCCACAGACCGTCGGTTCCAAATATCAGACACCTGTGCGTGGAAACGTCGATTGTAACGACCTTAACGTCCGGTTCGGGTGAAACAACAAATGTATCCAGTTCGGAATTGTAACTCCATAAATCACCTACAGCAAAAAATACAATCTTAATTTGAAAAAAAAATATAGTTTTTCATTGATTTAAACATACTTTTTGAAGGTTGACATTTATCTTTGTGAGAACAAATTTTTAAAAGAATACCTAAAGATCTAGCCACAGCCAAGAAAGGTATCTCGTCAATAAGAGTGGAGCGACGAACAGGTCCCTTGTGGCCAATCCTAGGCCTGTTCCAGACAACCCTAGGAACGCCAGATTTATTCACCACCTTGCCCCCTGACTCTTGGATCCTCGTTATCTCAGGATCGCTTTCTGGTTTGTGGTCGCGCGTCAATGGTTTTGCTTGCCATTGTTCACAACCTTTTTCCTCGTATCCCAAAATTATCCCGGAGTCACCCACATGACCGATGTAAATTTTTCCTTTCCTTATAAATGCAACACTTGCTGTTGTTCCAGCTGTTGAAGGCAAACCTGATGCTGTCCTTGGCCATTTATCTGAAATAAAAACAACATTGTTGAAACTGACGAAGAAATTATTAAAATTATACAATGATTCATTTTCACTCGGTTATTCAAACTTTTTATTCCGTTTCATTTTATTCATTTTTTTGTTAACAATTGTACATTTTTTACGCCCAGACGAATTATGTGAAAAGTTGCGATAAACAAATTTAAAAGTAAAAATTTTGTTATCAGTTTTTTTTGTTTACGTCAAGTCATAGGTTAGATCTCGCTGTTACATAACCTAGATTTAAAAGTGAAATTAATGCGCGGGAGACGGCCGGTGGGCGAGAAGGGAGAGAGGGAGGGCGCGGATCTACGATAAAACTTTCTAAAATATCTCTCAGAATTATAAAAAAAAACAACCCACAAATCCTGACACTACACATAACACTTTTTTTTATTGATTTCAAATTAACAGCTATATTTTTCAAAACACAACAATTGTTGTGCAATGTTTGTTTACATCAACAAACATTATTTTGAAAACAATGCAAATGTCAATTTTCACGAACATAACCTCAAAGTAGACAAAAAAATGGTATTATCTCTAATCAAATAACAATATAAACATTAAACAAAATCAACAACAACAATAACCAAAACAAAAACAACCAAGAATTATGAAAGAAAACAAATAAAAACAATTATGACAAAATAGAAGAACCAAAAAAGTTGGGTAATAATCATGACCTTGAAGGGTTAACCTGTCACTGACAAAACCGTTCCCTGACCTTGAATCGTTAAAAAATCAACGGTCAAAAATCAAAATTTGCAGGCCCGGAATTGTTCGTTGGGGAACCGTTACAGAACCTAACCTCAAAAATCACATCAAGCGGCACGCCTTTTGTTTACAAAACAACTTTGTTTACAAAGCCCATGAGTTGAAACAAAAAAGGAGTATGAATAAACGAACGAAAAGTGTTTTTGTAATGAGAAAAACAACCGACCGAGTTCGCGCCACATTGCGTAGTGTGTATTGACGTATCCATCGCGGATGGCGCGAAGGACGTCTTCGTCCTTGTCGCTCCAGAAGTTTTTCTGCTTGATAATGATGTCCATGAGGTGTTCCTTGGCAAAGAGCGCGGCCTCGCCGCCGCCGTGGCCGTCGAAGATGCCGAAGAAGGCGCACTCGAGGTCCTTGCCGTCGGAGGAGCGCTGGTACGCGACCCGAAACATGTCCTCCATGTACCGACGGCCGCCCTGGTTGCAGTGGCCGGTCACCCGGAGATTCACTCCGATGCTCAACGTCATCGCGCTAGCGTCTTGTCTTATCACTCGCGCATCAACGAATCTCAACAACCCTACACGAGTTTTTCTTTTATTTTACATAAGCGAGATTTGACACGATCCGCACTGCCACAAACGACATTTTAACTTTTAACTGTTACGACTCGCAGCGCCACCGTCGGGGCTCTGCGGTCAGGACCGTAACTAAAAATCATTCCTCATGTTCATTTCTCTCGATTGTTTTTCCAATTTGACCTTCTTTTATTTTCAATTGTCTTTTTGTCAATAAACAACAAGGTAGTTTGTTTATGTTTGTCTGTTCGACCTTTTAGTTATTAGTCTGACCTTTTGTTTACATTTTTAGATTCGTTTTTGTTATGAATTTACTTATTATTTTGGCTCTTTTGTTTACATTTTTTCGTAATGTTTATTTGTTTTAAAATAAAGAAGATGCTTTGTTTATATTTTGGTGTTTTGTTTATATTTGTTTGTTTGATCTGTTGTTTTATTGAATCAATGGGAAGATTTTTTAATTTGGGATTGTTTTTGTTTATTGTTCGGCCCTGGGGACAAAGGTGAAGAAGTCGGTCGCGCGCATGCGCACTCAACTACCGCCATGTTGGTGACGTGCGTTTTTGAATGGGAATTTTCTTCCTTGTTTAAAATTTTCTGCAAAAATAAAAAACAGGAACTAATAAAAGAAGCGGGAAAATCAAGCTAATTGTAAATTGTAATGAAAATTTATTGTTATCGAGATTTTTGACTGGGGGAACAATTATTGTTAGTTTTTCATTCCTTGTCACGTGATTAGAAATTTTTTGTATACATTTTTTTTATCTGCGCATGTTAGGTCACATTAGAGAAGACGTAACCTCAAAATGGTAGTTGAAAAAAATTTCAAAAATGAAAAGAGAGAATCTGAAAAATGAAGTCTGCTCGGTCAAATACGACCATGATTTGCTATTTTTAGGTCAGTTTTTATTTTGTAAATAAATAAACTGAAGATTTAATGTATGAACATTCAAAGAAAATTCTATTTTAGGGATTGGTTGTACTTTGTTTGTTGTGAGACGAAAAACTTCAAAGATCATTCACAAATTTGATCCTTTTTTCCCTCACACGGATAAAATTTTTGGGATTGAAAAATTTGGAGATAAAATTCTTCTTTTCGGAGGGCAGAGTGTACAATTTTTTGTATACGAGATTTTAGAAAATGGCAAGTAAGTATATTATTATAATTTAAAAAAATACCAAAATTCAACTGAACTGAATAGAATGTAATTTAAATTAATATCTATAAATTTCAAAATTCAAGTTTGAAAATAACAAAATATTATTTTTTAGGAAAAATAAAGATTGCGAAATACAAATAAGACTGGGACCTCAAGTTTTTCACTTCAATGATTGGATTATCAAGGCTCGATTATTTGAGCTCGATGACAAATTATATCTTACCATCCTCTTTGCTCACAATTTTCTGTGTACATATGACGTCAAAGAGAAACAAGGACACAATATCTGGTGCGAGGAAAAGTGTCTTCTGTATCCTTCTAAAAAATTTCTTACAACTTTTCAACATTTTCAAGCTTTAAATTAAAAATATTTTTCTTGACTCGATTTTTTTTTCTTTTTGTTCTTCAGATATTCTGGAGAAATTTTAGGTAAAAGTACAAACGAAATCACCGTTTTCAGCGGAACAGTTTTTAAAGAAATTTTAATTTGGAGTAACAAAATCACAAATTGCAAAGGTGCAAAAGTTTTGCACAGATTAAAAGGACACAATGTGAGCACAAATAAAAGAAATAAATTCAATTCAAAAGAGTGAAACTAAATTGTTTGATTTATTGTTTTTACGCTTTCAGGGAGTTATATTTTCAGTCCATTTTGATGCATCGAAGAATCTTATTTGCTCCACATCGGACGACCGCAGTGTCCGACTTTGGAAAGTCAAAGATCGAACTCATGAACTCAAACCTGAGGTTGTGTCTGTCATCGACTGGTCCTCTGTTGATATTTGCCTTCAAACAACCATGTTTGGACACACGGCTCGTGTTTGGACTCTGGCTATTGGTCAAAAAACAATTGTCAGCATTGGAGAAGTAATGTTGTTAATTCGATTAAAAGTGACTGGAAATATAATTCAACGTTGTAATAAAACGAGCGATTTTTATAGGATTCACAAATTTGTATCTGGACTCAAACAGGCAAACTGGTACAAAAAATTCAAGCCCACAACGGAGCGCCAATCTGGAATGTAGACATCTGCGAGGAGGAAAAAACCATCGTCACAGGAGCCGGCGATGGATCGGTCTACGAGTGGAAGATCCACCCATCTCTTGGCGAGACAAAGTACCAAGGAGAGGTCGTCGAGTTAGACGACCAACAAAAGATGCCCAAACACGTACGGTTCCTTGACGATGGACTTTTTTTGGTCCTTCAGGAAAAGAGCGAATTGTGTTGTATCCAAACTTGTGACTCGAAATTTAAGATTGTGCAAAAAATCAGCCTGGACGTTCGGTACTGGAATTATAGTCTGATTGCAGTTTCTCCTCGGCGTTTTCATGTGGCTTTGGCTTCGATCGATGGACTTGTTACTGTTTATTATAAAAGTAAACTATGCAATTGTATCAAAATCATAGTTTTATTTCTATTTCAATGAAAAAAGATGTGATGTTCAATTTCATGCCTTCTTTAGAACCTCATCAAAGCGAGGGTGTAATAATAAGCCAACTCGTAGAGGGAACGTTGATGTCCTCGAAAATATTTTCAATCCATTTTCTTGACGAGACTACTTTGCTCATCTGTGGGAGTGGAGGCTGCATGAAAACTTTCACGTTCAATGAAAATGGTACCATTTATCTGCTACCTTTGATTTAATTTAAATCAAACCTTTGTATTTTTGTAAACTCAACTCTAAACTGAATGTATCATTCTGTTTATTTTTTAGGCATCCACATGGAACGTGAATATGTTTTACCATCAAGTCGTGAACGCTGGGTTACAGCAGCTGTAAAACATAAAAACATTTTGATCTGCGGTGATCGGGCGGGAAGTATTTTTATCTTCGTAAAAAATAAAGCCCCTGTTCAAACGCTGTACAAGGTGCACAG
The DNA here is from genome assembly GCA_030523145.1 of Trissolcus brochymenae. Classification (NCBI taxonomy): domain Eukaryota; kingdom Metazoa; phylum Arthropoda; class Insecta; order Hymenoptera; family Scelionidae; genus Trissolcus; species Trissolcus brochymenae. The sequence goes on from JAQQRF010000099.1 coordinate 58,849, forward strand.
CGTCGGGGTGCAATCGTGCGCTTTTTACAAAACCAAACTTGTCACCACCGGACGGGATGGGACGATGCGATTTTTCAACCTCCGTTCGGAAGAGAACTCGGACCTGGTGTCCCTCAGCGAGGCGAGAAAAAAACTCCTGCCCATGTGGTGGGTTGCTAAGATACTCGTAAGGGATGAGGACCTCCTAGTTTTTGGATTCAATGAAGTAATCATGTTTAAAATAATGAACGTAACAAATTGTCAATTTCATTTCAATTTTGGAAAGTTAAACGTTTAAACGTTTTTTTGTTTAATTTCAGTCTGACTTTGTTATATACAGCGCAACTTTGAACCGAGTTTTGCAAAGGATTTGCTGTGGTGGAGGTCATAGGAGTTGGGATTTCTATATTGAAGATAGTAATCTCCAGTTTGTTTTCATTAGGGAGAAAAAAGTTCATTTCACAAAAATCAATCTGGATGATTTTTCTATTCCACCTTTAATGGTAGAAAAACAATTTTCCTTTTATTTTACCGACTTCATAATATAATGAATTATCATGTTTTTATTTTTTCATCTTGTAGGAAGGTTTTCACACGAAACCAATCCTTGCCTTCCGCTCGCTTATTTCTACAGAAAATGCAACAGTTTTTGTCTCAGGAAGTGAGGACTGCAGTTTGAAAATCAGTCGTCTAGAAAATGGCCAACTGAAAGTTCTGATGAGTTTGGATGGCCACATCTCGAACATCCGGTGCCTCGACGTTCTCACGTTTCAAGACAAAAAGTTGATCTTCTCCGGAGGTGGCAGGGCGCAGCTCAAGATCTGGCAGGTTGAATTTTCATCAGAGGAAATAGCTGACGTGGTGGATCTGACTTCGTTTATGCTAAAAGGAACTGATAAGGACCGGAGGAAAAAGTTGAACTCCCACAATCAAGAGTTTGACTTCGACCCTGAGACGAGGTTTATGGACGTGAAAACTCTGTCATTTTGCGAAGAGGTTTGGGTGTTTTTGGCCTGCTCCGATGGGTTTTTAAGGTTCGAAGTTAAACAAATACAAAAATCCTAAAATTAAAGTTCCTTGAATGAAGGTTTTCAATTAAATTTCATCAATATCTTTTTGCAGAATTTTGATTTACGATACAAAAACGAGGAAAATTTCTGTGAGGTCTGAAATCTCGCACGATTTTCGGTGTATTCTAAAACTGCACTGTTTCGTTCGAGAAATTGCGAACGAAAAAGAGATAATTGTTTTGACGATGATGACAAATGGATTTGTACATTTTTGGAAGATCAACGAGGAAATCTCGAATCTTGGATGTGCCAAGTTGCACCAGTGTGGGATAAACAGCTATGACATCAGGCAAATAGACGAAAACGGTTTCGTCCTGGCTACTGGGGGTGATGATAATTTACTTAAGATCACTCGAATGTCCATCGGAAAAAACAAGATTGAAATTTTATCCGAGTTGGAAAACTGCAGTGCTCATTGTGCAAAAATTGCTGGTAACAAAAACGAAGAAATGATTTGAATAGTTAATTAATAAAATCCTCTTGTTATTGGTTTGGTACATGAGAAAATAATGTTTCGTAGGTATTAAATTGTTGGATGAAAACCGGCTTTTGAGTGCAGGCGCAGACGAAAAGGTATTCCTGCATGAGTTCAACGATACTGAGATGAAATTATGCGAAGAAACGTTCACGACCATTCCAGATGTGCAGGGATTAACAACTTTTATACAAAAGTAAACCCAAAAAAAATCAAATTTCAACAAAATTAATTGATGTGACTAATTAAAATAATTCTTTTTTTTGTCTGTTTGCAGAACCTCAGAAACTAAATGGTGCATATTTGGAAGAGGAATAGAAATTTTCAGCAATTGAAAGTATTTTTTAATGATAAAATCACAATTGATAACAGTGATATTCATCACTTGCGCAAATTATAATTGATCATTTGAAGCAGTATAGGCTGAGATTTTATTGCATTTTTTAACTGTATTTTTTAAACTTTTATTGATAAAACTCGTAAAAAAAAGACAAAACAATCTTCTACTAGCTTCCCAGTCTTTTTATTTTCATCATCACAATGAAACTTCTTTTCTGTACAACTCGTAACTACATTTCAAACTAATTAACAATGATCTTAAATTATAATTAAACAAAGAACTGATCCTGTTTTTTTTTTCAATTTCTTTACAGTTTCAATCTCAATCACATCTTCATTACCGTAGAATATTTTAATTTCTATTCAACTTGATTATTTGTCCCAAAAACCGACTTCTTTCATTCTGGTTTGGAAATATTTTTCCAAGGCGTTGGCACACCTATAATATTCCGTGTCAGAGCTATTGTACAGCCGGCAGTTGGTGAAGATTCGTGTCATGTCAGCGATGAAAAGTCGTCTGCTGACGTAATATCTCGCTTTCAATCGATCAGTCATAGTTTTCAAATCTAAAAAATTAAAATAATATAAACATTCAATTTAAAAACATTTTCATCTTAGTCTTTTTAATACAATGTGTAATATTGAAAATACGAACCCATGGGATATTTTATATGGTCATAATAATCTGGCACCTCATTTTTGTCGACCGGTTTTAAGAAAGGCCAAGCGGTGCTGTGATTTTTCACACTATTCAAAACGCTTTTCAGTGCATTGAACAAACTATCATTAACATCGAGACAAGCCTCAATGGGTTCAGGGGCCTGGACGGTTTTAGCCACGTTTCTCGTTCGAGTCTGAGCCATGCTTTTCCAACCAGTGTCTCCAATTCCTGGAATCGACTCCACCGGGATTCCTCTGACGCCCTCCTTGAAGCAAGTCAAACCAGGGTACACTTTTGTACGCTGAATCTCCTGCTGCCGCTGCTGGATCAACTTTTTAACAATTTCTTTCTGCTTTCTAACCACCACTGTGAATTCAGTGTAGATGATTTTTGCATTCAACTCGCAGTGCATCAGAGTTGCATAGTCATAAAATTTAATGTGACCCTGAAATAAAAAACAAATGTGTCCATTTTCAAAACAAGTTTTTTTTTAATTTATGATTTCATCATTTTTTTAGTTAATTTTTATACCTGATAGACAGATTCAGGTAATTTGATGTCAGCACTAAATCCCTGATTTTTGAAATATCCCAGGGCAAATGTGTCAGCAAATGTGAGAAAATGGAGTATATTGTGCTTGATGTGATAATTTTTAAGGATGTTCATAAGATGTGTCCCATAACCCTTGACTTGTTCCTCAGTTAGGAGGGCACAGAAAACAATCTCAGTAAAACCTTGGGTGGGGAACATCCGGAAACAGATGCCTCCGATCGGTCGGCCGTCTTTTATCAGCGCAAGAGTTTTATGTTTCCTGCAACAATCAAAGAAGATCAAATTTCTCTCTTTTTAAATGCCTTTTTTGAAATCTTTTCCCCTTAACTTCTAACCTGAAACATTTATTTAAATTTTAAAACATGCAAAATACTAACGGATCAAAAACGAGCTGCGAGATATATTCTTTCAGCATCTTGGGCAGTTGTCGACTGAAGATATTTTGCAAACCGATAAGCCAAAGCATGGTCTGTTTGCTGACCGGTTGGGTCAGGCTGTTTCCGATCACATGAAACTCAATGATCTTCATGCTCTCCTCCATCTTGGGCGCCTCGTCGCGAGGTGCATAAGGTGGGAACAGAACATCCAACCCGCTCATATAATTCGGGTCATTGATTGTCGCGACGATCTCTGCGACAGTTTCCTCTGGCAGGTCCTCGAATGCCTCCTCGGTCTTTCGTCTTTTCACATCAGTCCTCGTGTCTCCGTGGGGCCTCTTTTCCGCCTGCACTTTTTTCATCCCGGGACTGATGTTGATCGTAGTGAAATTGTCCTTCTCGTTGTGTGCAACTTGGACTTTTTCAAATTCGCCACCTGGTTTTCGAGCTTGGCTCGCTCTAGCTTCGAGGGCCGCTTGCAAATGGGACGGCGGAGTTCTCTTAAACTCAGGGTCCCAGATTAGAGAACTTTCGGCATAGATCTCAGTTTCTAACATCGATAGAAATCTAAAACAAAGTTGTTTCGGTTAAGAACAGTTGAAAATCAAACTTTTTTTTTAACTATCAGTTTTTTCTTAATTGATATTCAAGTTTAAATTTTGTTTGTGGGTTGAGTTTAACACTCACTTAGGAAAATGATTAAGAACCAAAACACGCTTCTCCTGCGACATCTTGTCCCTCTCGCTGTGACACTTGTCCATGAGCTGTTTGCAAAGTGTTTTAAAAACAGCCTGGAGGAGGGTTTTGCCAAAAACCTGAGTGGTATCGTAATGCGGCAACGAGTCGCAAAAAGCTGGCACGTGACAGAATACAAGCCACCTATTAAACAAAAAGAAACACATAAGCACTACTCTTTAATCAACTTCAAAGATCAAATTTTGTTTCATTTTTATTTTTATACCTCGTGTAATTAATTTTATACGCAGGAGCCTCTTCGAGGCTCACCGCAGTTTTGATAGCAGAGGGTGTTTCAAAGTTCCAGTAATTGAGACAGTGCAGGAACATCTTGGCGAGGTCGTACATGCTCTGCCATTCCCTTTGTGAGAGATTGCTAAATTTGTAAACGACAAAATTAGAAATTGCCTGCGAGATGCTGGGTTTTTCAAAGGGAGGATGACCCAAGGGCTGGTGTCCTTCAACCGATGGCTTTGACATTGACAGCACACATTTTCTAAGTAACCTGTGGAAAAAAATTTATAAAATAAAACGTTATATTTTCAAATTGTTCAATTTTTGTTTGATAAAGAAAGTACCTAAAAAGGTAATAATAAACATTTTTTGTATCCGCATCCTCTTCTCTAGACATGCCCATGTAGATGTTATCCAGATCAATAGCCATGCCAAGGAGCCGGTTCAGTTCCTCTTCATTTTGTGTCGGCAGGTGTCGGACATGGTTCTCCAAGCTGTGCTCGCAAGATTTACAGAGAGTTCGAAAGGATGCCGGCTGCTGGTTCTCCGGCTTTGGTTTCTGTGGTATCGGGTTCTTCCATCCGTTGCACTTACACTCCTCGGTCTGACAAGCCGAGTAGTTGGCGAGTTTGAGCAGTTTACGAGCCTGAGGCCAGTTGTACATCTGCTGTTTGCGCTGTTGGATACGCTGCAAGTTATTTTGGTGACTTGCCTGGTCCGCTGGACGCGCCCCGGACGCCTCCGAGGATGACTTAGGGGGCGCCACTGCTGCGCTCGAGGATGCATCTTTGGTGGTCGGTTCCATTGGTTGCCTGAAAGAAATCAATTTTTGATCAAATTCTCATCATTCAAACGGTTAAATCATGTTTTTTGAGGTTAGGATTCATTTTTTTATGTCAAAATCTTGTAGGTTTTTTTTGTTTACAAATTTCTGTCTTTAAGTTTGAGGTTAAGATTTGATTGCTTATATTTGAGAAAGTTAATTCTTGTTTACAGACAGTTGTGGATTAAATTTCGAGGTTAGGATTTGATTGTTTACATTAGAAGGTTGATTTGAGTTTGAAAAAGTTTCTTTTGTTTAAATCTAATCTTGAAATGTTCGATTATTTTTATTCATAAAGATGTTATTTCTTTACTTTGTTTAGTTTTTTGGATATAAAAATGTATCTCTTCAACTTGATAGTTTACTTACGACGAACCAATACGAAAAACTCGGTTCCCAATGTTTCCAATGTATTTGTCACAACAAATTGAAAAACGTATTTTCCATCGGACTTGCCAAAGATTAGGTCTCTCAAGTTCCTCGATACCTCAGTTCCATAATTATCATTTGTTTCGTTGCCTCTTTTTTTCGTCAAATAAAAACCACTTTTCTCAACAACAACAAACTGAGTCCTGTTTCAAACCTAACCTCAAATTTTAGAATGGAAAACAAAAATGGAGGATCTGAAGGCGGGAACTTTGACAAGTTTGAACTTCGTTCAATCGGTAAAACAGATCTTCAAAATGAAAATGTCTAAAAAGAAGTTTTTCTTTAATTTAAAATGAAGATGTGTAAGGAAACGGATATATATGATTTGTCAATAATTTTTGAGGGATGGAAATATTAAAACGAAGAAAAAAACAGATTCTTTGTAACAAAATTATATTTATTGTCTTATTTCTTTTGATTGGTATTATATATGAATAACAATTTGTCGGCTACAATCCAGTTTTTAACTAGTATTTTTTTTATACTTTCAGCATGTTTATACGGTTATGCTAATCGAAGTTACAATCATTGCATATACAACGCGCACATTCAGAAGCATTTATTCGATATCACCTATTGTGCTGCACGTGACTTGCTGAGTGATCGTCAGCCTGCATCATTCTTGAAAAATATTGTACAATTTATTCATCTCGAAGCCTCTCGCGATGATATCGCTCTCATAGGAACCGTGACGTGAGCTCGTCATAGCTAATTTTCACATCCTCCGGTCTTGGGATTATTAATAGGCACGTCGCTATTTACTTATTTACATCGAATAGCAATATTAAAAGTGAATTCAAACGATTTACCAAAATCTCAACAAAAAATACAACTTATTTCAATGAACCAATTTAAAAAACTAGATTAAAAAAACAAGATACAAAAATAATTTTCTTAAACAAAAAGAATAAAATTCAAACAAAGAGAAAAAGAAAGAAAGAATTGTTAAAAAATCTTCCAAATTTCACAAAACGAAAAATTGAATTGCAACAATGCAAACAAATGAAAATGTTCGAAAATCTAATTCTCGCTGACTTTCTCTGGTTTCTTTTATGGCACTAGTGTACACTTCTCATCCACAACGTTTAGGCAGTTCCACCTCTTAATATACAACATTACATTAGAGATAATGTAAAAATGCTATAAACAAGTTTGAATCCTTATGTTTTTTTTTTTCGAGGCACAAACTCTTTATTCACTGTAAAAAAGAATGAAATTTTAAAAAAGGATTTAATTTTGTATCAAAATCGAAAAGTTCAATTGAATATTATCTCACCTCAGTCTGATTGTTTCATCTCCATGTAATTTGTAAGCAATAAAAGATCGCAAAATAGATGTGTCTTAGAAATGAAAAATCTTGTATATGTAACAGTGGCGAGCTTTTGTCGCCGAGCATAAAAAAACGGTCGATCAAAAACTGTTAGTTTAGGATGGCCTGGTGTAACCTGGCAAGAACCAGCAGAGTCAAAAACGTGCAAGCGTTCGATGTGCGCGAAGAGGCAACACCCGCTGAGGGTTTTGGGTGAATGATGTTCACCGGCGGCGGAGGCACAAAGGCGTCAAAAGTGTCTGGATCAGCGTCGGTAAAAACTAACGACGATGGATTCCATCTTCCCCTGATAAACCATTTTTAAAGACATATTTATTTCGCTCCTTTTTTCAAATATATTTTTATAATCTCGTTCGTTTTTTACCTTCTGCTACAGGGCGAAACATTTTTACCCCTAGCTGCTTTGGAGCCAAGATCGATTGCTCTGGAATCTCCTACTTCAAAGGAATAGATGCAGCCAGAAAATCCCTCGTTATACCTTTTGAAAGTCATGGCATAATTTGGAACACCGCCTAGGAAAACGTTGCCCTTGGTGTTTAAAATTTGTTGCAGACCGTCGCTTATGCCACTTTCCGTGTGCTCGCCGTTGAGCTCGATGCTGCCGTCACTGCCCTCTCTTTTTAGGACTATCCTATGTCTGCCTCCGTCGTCCACACGCTGCGCCGTTACGCGAATCACCGCAGGACCTGATCCCAAGTTATACTGATACTCCACATACCTGCAAAATTAATTTATTTAAATTAAAACAATTGTTACTCTCAGTTTTTTTATATTTTTTTCTTTCGTACCCGTCAACAACAGCAACTGCTACAAAATCATCTGGATTCAATTGGTCAGGATTTTGACCATGCCAGAGGATCAGTCCGTTTGATCTGTTCGTAGCAATCTCAAGACCGAAGACTTCTTTTTCTTCGTCGTGCAGCATCACAGATCGGTCCAACTCCAACCAGCCGTCTCCTCGAAAAGAGACTTCGTATTCTATTTTAGCCACTAGAATGAAACAAATAAATAATAATGTACGCATCTTCAATAATCGTCTGACATTTAATTAAATATTGAAATAATTTCTAACAATTTTCACAATCCATCCCGTCGTATCCCAACCGACAGTCGCATCTGTAGGAGCCATGGAGGTCGTGACAACTGCCTCCGTTTTTACAAGGACTCAACATCTCGCACTGTTTCAAAATCTTCTCGCAGTTCCTCCCGACGTATCCGTAATTGCACATGCACGAATAGTCGCGGAAGTCGTGGTTCGGCTGACACATCCCATTCACACAGGGACCGGACATGCAGGCGTTGTGCAACTGGGTTGTCGTTTCGGCAGCACAATCATCCACCTCAACTGTTTCCATCGGCGATTTCAAAATATCTGCCTTCAACAGGATCAACTAAAAGAATTAATTTGTTTGATAAATCTATACGTTAGCACTTTTAATAATTCTTGAATGTTTAATAATTTTAATATTACTTCAGAAAAGCATCCTCGAAAACCTCTTCTGGTGCCTGTGTGTCGATTTAGATGAATCTTGAGCCGATCAACTCCACCAATATAAAGCGGGGTCATCAAAAAAGTGATCCGAGCATTGCCAGGTGATTTTCCCTCGACTGGAGTTTCACGATTAACAGAGATGGAGCCGATTTTATAATCTTTGGTGACAACGACATGGGTCCAAGATCCAGCCTGGATGGTATAATCTGACCTGACAACTGCAAGGCCGCTGCCCACGTCGAAACGCAACTCTACATGTTTGTCCCGTATCACCACCGCGATGAAATCCCCCAGGCCCTCTTCGTTCTGAGCGCAGTACATCAAAATGCAATCCAGGTCGTCGTCTGGCTTGAAACTCAGCTCGAATTTCAATCTATAAATCAAAAATCGTATTAAAATAAACCAAATCTTGTGATTCTTCATCTGAAAGTAAAGCTGACAAACAATGAAAATTAAACAGAAAATAATAAAAGTAAGAAAGTCTCAAACCAAAATTAAGAAATGAAATAAAAGAGGAATTTAAAAAAAGAAATATAAAGAAAGATGGCCGACAAAATTGTTAACAAAATTGAGAAATGAAGAGAAAACAAAATTGGAAATTGATAGAACTCACCTGACGAGAAATCAAAAATACTAAAAGATGAAACAGAGATAACAAAATAAATAAGAAGACAGAAACGTTTCGTCTAATTGCGTTTTTTTAATTAAAATTAATAGAACATTCGTAAGTTGCGCAGAGATTGTGAAACAAAAGTAAACGTGAAATTTTTAATTCTAAAAAACATAAAAAACGTGAGTGTCTTTTTTTCATTATGAGATTATGAGAATCTGAATTTGTTCAGCTCGTTTTTATACAAAGCTGGTCAATTGCAGATCTTGACAATTCTGATTTAGATCAGGGAACTTAATAATTCGTTTTAATGGTCTATGATAATTCGTTATGACAATTAAGTGATACATTATACAAACATGCTCAAAAGTACAAGGCTTGCGTTTTTTTTTCTTCCGTTATTACAATAAGAATATTGAGTCTCAAAAATGGCAGCAGAGAGAAAACAAAAGTTGGACAGTTCGTTTTATATTTAATTAACCGAATAATTAAATCAAGACCGGGTCATCTTTTTGAAGAGAAAAACCAAACGTGTCCGACTTTTGGCAGTGACTCTTTCATCATGTCATTATAGCATTTTGATTAAATCTTAATGACTGAGAATGTCGCGTTACATCTGATAGTCTCAGTTAATATAAGCTGTACATGTAAAAAGTGTTGATCAATTGTATATTTTCATTTGTTCATTTCATTGACTGGGACATTTTTTTATGTCTAGCTTAGCACCATCCATCGTAATCCTAATTCATTAAATATCTCTATATCTCTTTTCATCAATAAACAAATCATGGCAGAGGTTGTGCGATTTGGCATTTTTTTCAATGTTTTTTTGTGCGGTGCAAATTGTTGTGTTTTGAATGTGGACTGGACCTGGCATTGCTATGGTGCGATCGATTGTATTTTCTAACGTGTCTCTTTGACCTGAAAATTATTAAAATGAGATTAAATCAATGAATAGACAAAAAAAGAAATCAAAAAAATAATAAAATAAAATAAAAAGAAAAAATGAAGTGATTATGTGTGTACTTTTTTTTCTTTTTTTGTTGAATGTTCATTTTGAAATGTTAATTTTTTGATGTTTTTATATACAAAAGTTTATGGTAAAAGTACAGTGCTTCAAATTGTGCCGAAGATCTTGGAGGTAGCTCGCACTCACTTTCGAGTATCGTTCGGAGTTTTGTACGACATGAACGCTTTGTCGTGGCTGAGATGGGGTAGGCTGATGGTTTGCTCACATCTTCGACCTCGTTTTCCCAAGGGGCAATAGCAGGTGAAATCTGTGTCAGTGTTGACGCATTTGCCTTCGCCACAAGCGCCTAAAAAATACATTTTCAGTTAAAGTTCAATGCGGGCTAAAGCCTTTTTTTATATTTTTTGCCTATGAAATTGAGATACAACAAATTGAAAGTTAGGGGAACAAATTGAAAATATGGATTACAAATTGAATTATAGAATGAAAAAGTTCAACAGTAAAATAACAAAATGTAAACTGAAACTGAAGTTTAAATTGAATATAAGTATAAAAAAATTAAACTTGAAAGCAAATTGAAAAGAATATGTTTTGAATTTGTTTAACAATTGTTATCAACCTGGATAACAGGTTTCGCCGACATTTTCGCAGTGGTCCCCATAGAATCCAGCTCTGCAGAGACACCTGTAGCCGTTTTTGGTAGAGGCCGTTTGGCAAACACCCTCGTTCATGCAGGAGCTAGTGTCGCATGACTCGCAACTGCTCAGTCCGTAGCTGTCAACTTTGTTGGCCATCAGACTGAGGACCCGACCAGAACTGACGATCCTGCTGATACAGCCGAGCATGCTCGTGCGAACAGACACGTCCTTGTGGACCATCCTGTTGTGGGGCACGCCTCCAACAAAGAGCGATTCTTTCAAGTCCAGCCGGTACTTTTTGCCCTCCGCTGTACCGGTGAATTGGTACTGTTCGTCAACTAACATGTCACCTTCTTTTCTAATCCTTTGCAACTTGATCGTGTGCCATTTGTTCAACTCAAGTGACTTGTTAGATTTAATCGTCGCAGTTTCCGATCCAAGATTGAATCTGGAAAATATGTTAGAGTTTGAAATTTCAATGTGGCAATAAGTATCTTTATGTAAATTTGTACATTTTATAACTAACTGAAATTTTAAGATTAAAAAGTAGATTAAAAGGAAATGTATTTGTGTTTCATTTTTCAATTCAAAAAAATAGTTTGTATAATGTTGCTAACTTCATAACTGGATAACCGCGTTCCAAAGCGAGCATAAGAAAGTCTCCGGTGCCGTTGACATGCTCATCTTCATACAGGATGATGCCGTCGTAATTTTCGGGTCGGAACGTAACTTCGATATTGAAGGACAAATGATTTTCCATGAGGGGCGCAAGTTCTAGGTAACTTTGTGACTGACTGAAATGAGGTATCACGTCTGTAACGACGAGTACCACCGGACCCTCCACGCTGTCCTGGTCGTTGCTCGCAACGCAGATGTAATTTCCGGCGTCGTGCTCCGTTACGTTTCTAATTATCAGGTTTCCCTATAAAATCAATCAGTTGAATTTAATTGATTTCAACGAATTTAACAAGGAATATGAAAATCAATTAAATTTGAATGAAAAACAATATTGTACATTTGATATTTTGGACGAAGTGGGTAGATCTTTGTTACTTCTCCACTCGAATTTTTCCGGACGTTTCAACTCGGCTGTACATTCAAGAATAGCCGTTTCACCCTGTTTCACAGTTTTTACATCGATAGCTGGAGCGTCCCCAGAAGAAAGTAAAGATGTATCTTGAAAAAAAAAAGAAATTAAAAAATTCTCAAACAATTCCTCAAATGTTGTATTATTTTTTCCTTAGTCTTATACTTACAAGATTCATAAAAAGAATAGGTAGCATTAAAGATAACAAGGGATTAGTATATTTTTTCGCAAAACATTCATTTATTTTAGATTAATCTTTTTCTGTCTTATTTGTTTTAACTTTCCAAATCTTTGTTTAAAAATTGATACCTTGAACCACCAGATTGTACGTCGCCTCATATCTTTTCTCAGCAGTCTGGACCAGACAGATGTAATTTCCCCCGTCGTTTGGTTCCAAATTCGAAATCCTCAAACTGTGTCCACGAACAGTGGACCTTGAAGGCAACGGAAGACGGTTTCCCCTGATCCAATGGTACCGAGGATTGTGAGTGCCGTAGCTCTGACAATTAAGATCCACGGTGTCCCCGATGTTAGCAAAGTCGTGGGAAGACTTGATAGTCACATAGGGCGAGGAGGCGGCTACAAAAGGCAATCAATTATTAGAGGATCTGGATTTTTAGGTGTGAGAGATATAGGAATCCCAACATGAAATGCGGTTTATTCACATGGACACATAACGACGTTGATTCTATGATCTACACACTTCAGGGAACAGTGAGATGTTTTACAATGTTGAACCTTGGTGAGACGTCGATTGATTCGACTTTTTGTTTTCGCTACCTACCTCGTGACTTAATGAAAAGAATTTACTTCCGATGAAGTTGAGAAGTTTTAAATTAAAAAAACAAAAAGAGAAATTGTAACCATGGAAGTTGAAATTGATCTCATTGAAAAATCAATTGATAAATTAATTTAACCAGATGCGACATTGTTCATTCAAGACAATGTAAAATTTGATCCGACAAGATTAATTTAAATTTTGAATGAGAAATTCATTCCAGTTCATTTCACAAAGGTACAATTTTTTTTCCATTTTTTGGGTTACTATAATTCTAAATTGGACACTTGGTTTTCGTTTCAGCTATAGATGAATGTAAACCTTTGGAACCAATGAAGGAGCTAAAACTAAGCTTTTCTACAAGGCTGGTACCAGCTGCAAAAGAATCAAGATCGAGTCTTAGATTTATAATCCAATTGAAAATTTATGTCTCGTTTTTCACAAGCGGCACACAATACCACATAAGCATTGACTTTACAACTGGTGCATATATGGTTTTATAAATGGAACATACGTATATGACAACCACACGACAAAATTATAAATCGGGATAAAATATGGGACTTAAAGATAATCTGTCGTTCCTATATACGAGTCATATATATGATTCCAATTTTGACGCAAGTTTGAGCGTCATAAATAGTAAACGACAATTTTGTGAGATTAAGACTCAGAATTTGATTGGCATAGATTTGACAAGCTGCACCGGCCTTTCACACAGGACATTTAGGTGCGAACAAACCGCGTCTTCGTTGTAGATACTGTCGATAGAGAGTGATGCGACAGAAGCGCTCGTCAGTGCCGTCGCTGCATTGCACATATCCGTTGCAAAAGAACTCGAACGGAATGCATTGTCGACTCCCGCACTGGTACTCCCAGGGTCGGCACGCGTTGCGGGACACTGGCATGCAATCCTCAAGCAAATTAACTACTAAATCATAACGCGCCCTTTAAAAAACTCTAGTTCACGTTTCAAGATCGTCGTTGCACCTTCTGAGAGGGGCCGAGAATAAGCGTGGCTCACCTTTCGCCTCTGAACCTACCTGAGACATGTAGGTTGGTGTAGTCGCGTGATTCTACGCCCTGCGAGTCTCGAACTTGGCAGATATACCGGCCACTGTCCTCGGGTCGCACTTGCAATAACTCCAGATAATCATCGGCGGTGCGATGGTTAGCAGGCAGGGCCTGACCCTCCCTCGACCAGTTGATCATCATGCCCTGTGTCCGACATACCAGCCTAACAGAATTGCCCGCGTTTGTTGAGACGTCTTTTTCCGTTGCGTGAATGTTCTTAAAATCGTTGCTGTCTGCAACAGAATGTTTCAACATGTAGGAGTGACACTGATTAATTTTAGCTGCCTGTTAAGAAACAAATTAAATCGATAGTAACCATTGACTAAAACTTCAGCGACAGCCTCGGCGGTACCAGCCTCGTTTCTGGCCTTACAGACGTATTTGCCAGCGTCTTCGTGAGCGATTCGATGGAACTGAAGGATGCCATTGTACGACTTGGTGACGGGTGAGGCTCGACCTACTGCAATCCATTCGATGTGAATGGGCTGGTCGCCTGATGCAGTACACTGAATGTACGCGTTCTCTCCTGGACCGACTGTCTGGGTTGGAGGATGTAAACTGATTCTTGGTGGAGCTAAACAAACAAAGCAATCAAACATTTTTTCAATTATTCAAACAAGTAAACATTTTTTATAAAGTTCCTTACAAATTACAACTAATTCTGAGACGGCTCTGAAAAGAACAATTCCAAGTTGGTCGACCCCCAGACACTCGTATTCTCCAGCTGCATCTTTTGTTACGTGAGAGATCGTCAGGGTTCCACCACTGATCTCGCTTCCTTGAGGCAGGGGTCGATTGTTGCTTCTCTTCCAGTCCAAGTAGAACGCCTCGCTTCCGTTTCCTGTCACTCTGCAGCGCATCTCTGCATTGCCTCCTTCGGGGATCTTGTACTCGTCGATTGCTACTATGTTTGTGCTAGGATCTCTCTGCAACATAGAAAAAACCAAAAGAAAATCAACATTTTATAGTTTGTATGCAAACAAATTTGATAAGCGTTGATTGAAAATTGTTATACGTCATTATCCGGTGCAAGAATCTGAGGTTCGGAGGGACAAGGAACGTCTCCGCGACACGGTTCGTGTTCGTCGATGGTGTTGTCCTGGTCTTCTTCAATCCTGATCTCAATTCTTCTTGAGTCTGTTCCAGCAGCGTTTGTACCCTCGCAGATGTAATATCCCTCGTCATCCAAAGAGACCGAGACGATCTCCTGGACTGTGCTATGAGGAATTGTCGCTAGCCGGTTAAAAGGTTCACTATAAAACAAAAATAAAATTAAATTTGAAATCCAACAATTTCACAGGTACAACACAACGAATCTCCTTACTGCATTGAACTTCCATGTGTATGTTTGCTCCAGGCAACGTTGGGCACAGGTTGTCCGGTGGCGCTACAAACAAGCCGAACTTTTTGGCCTAACTGAACCGGAAGAACTTCTCGATCAGGATCGATAGAAACAACAGGAGGCGAGTGCACTTGGATCCTCGCGACTGTCGCGACCGTTCCCACCGGATTCGTGGCGGTACACACGTACCCGCCTTCGTCCTCTATGCTCACGTTTCTGATCCTCAGCAGTCCCCCGGCAAGCTGCTCTACATTGCTGTGGAAATTCCTACCGTCCTCCCGTGTCCAGTAAACTTCAGGCGCTGGTTGACCCGCTGTTGCCCTGCACTGCATGTCTGCTGAACCACCAAGATGAACTATTTGCACATCTCGGGGGTACACTTCCAACGCGGGTGGTTCTCGATCTAACCAAAACATTGTACATTTTTACATCTTCATTTCAGATAAATGAACAAAACCAAATTTAATTATTGAAATCTTACAATCAACTTCAACAGTAGCACTTGTTTCAACAGTGTTCCTATCATTGGTTGCTGTACAGACGTAAACTCCTCGATCGTCCATCTGGATATTGCTGATCCTCAAAATTTCCCCGACTTGGACGACGTTCGGCCTCAACGAAGTGGCCCCGAATCTCCACCACTTGACAGTGAAATTGTTTCTGAATGCATCCGCGCAACGGATCTCCGCTGTGCTGCCCTGGGGTACGGTCTGCCTCTCAGGCATGGCTTTTATGGTGGGCGTCTCGCTGGAGGGGACGATGGTCACCCTGGCCGTGGAGCTGGTTTCGGTGTTCTCTGAGGAGGTCGCTGTACAGACGTAAATACCGGAGTCGCTGACCGAGGAGTTTGGAATTTTCAGCACCCCGTATCGATCGGAGGCTGTTCGCTGTAATGGGATTCCTCCCAAACGAGACCAGGCGAATTTCGTCATATTGGATCCTGAGCAGGAAAGGTAGACGGGTTGGCCGGCTGGTCCTGTCCATTCCGACGGCGAGATTGTTGGACGCAGTGAGAGACTTGTTGCGTCCGGACGTTTTGGTCCGTCTTTGAACAAAAAATCACAAGAGTGAGGATGTAAAATACAAAGATGTGTGTTTGAAAAAAAGGTTGTTTTAAAACTCGCACCTCTGACATATAAGATGGTACGCTCTTCATGAACGCCAATATTATTCCTAGCGATACAGATGTACTCGGCAGCGTCGCTCTTTCGTGCATACGGGAGACGCCAGATGCCATTGTAAAAACTGGCTTCCGGGTTGATCCTTCCGTGAACTCTGACCCATTCGAGAACGGGGGCAGGATGACCCGTGGCCTCGCAGTGCATCTCCACTGGATCGCCTTCGCGAACCTCGATGGACGAGGGATTGATCGTTGCTCTGGGAGCCACTGCGTTGGTTCCTAAGATAAATTTTATAATTATACTTAAATCGCACTTAAATTTCCTTTTTCATACAAATAAGTATACAAAATTCATTCGAACGAAAATAACGAAATACATTTTTGTTTATTTTTCTTGGTACCTGGGATATCCAACAAACTCGAAGGAAAGTCTGTTGAGACAGAGTTCATTATAAAAATTGGTAACAAAATTATTATAATAATTATTATAACTAATTTTATCAGTTTGAAAGCATGATTTTCATTTTAGTTTAACAGAAATTTCGAACCTCCAACAGTAAGAGAAACTCTCTTAATTCCAATGTTGACCCCATCGCTGACCTCGCAGACATAGACTCCACTGTCGGTGACCTTTAGATCTCGAATGATCAAAAGTCCCTGACTGTCATCCATGCTTCGATCAGAGGGAAGTGGACTACCTTCTTTATTCCATCGTACATTCACGGCATTCTAAAAAAATTGAATAATTTTTTTAGTTAAACATAATAAAGTTATAAACAATAAATTGTACAAATTAAATTAAAAATGAATAAATGAAACAAAAAGCGGTTGTGAAGGATTTGTTGGATTTGATGAAGATTATTTGAGAACTAATTTGGTGTGTGCAACAGGTAAGAGATTCTCACATTATCAACAGAGGTTCCGGAACAGTGGTACCTCACGGTGCTTCCGACCTCGACAATTTGGAATTCCGGCTCACGAATTGTTATATGAATTTTCGGTGATCCTCCACTCGACAAAGGTTTAACTGTCAGACCCTCTGAAAAGAAGGAATACACCCTTTAGAACATTACAGAAAAGTAATTCAACAATTATATTTCATAATATTTTAAAACAAAACGTTAATCTCGATATCATTATAAATGAAAGAACACCAATTAAATATTATAACTTTTTGATCAGCAAAATTAATTAAACGTTTAAATTAATTAAAAAGTTGAAACGTTAAAAGGTAAAATGTTAATAAATCAATAGCTAAATATAAAGCCCGGTTAGTTTTCTAGCTCGTTAAAAAAAGATGAATATAACAGAAAGCAAAATCTTGTACTCTGCATGCAAAATTGAGTTGAAAATTATCAACGGAAAAATAGTTATTGATCGTAGAGTGAACCTGCGTGACGCGATACAAGTGCTGGGACAGTAACTTTAAGCGCATACTAACCACTAACTAAACTCTAACTACATTAAAATTGACAACCAACAAATGGAACGTAACTACAATACAATAAATGATGACAATAAATATTACAACAATAAACAAAGATACAATAACGAAATGATACAATAATGTAAACCTAACAATAATAATTAAAACATTACAATTTCTAAATGAACAATCATTTACTATTTCCCATGTAAAAAAAAAGTTGGCGACATTCAAGTATGCTATATATTTTTTACATGGGATTTTATACATGAGATTATACAACAAATGAGACAAAAATGAATTACAATCTATGACATGAAAAATCTCGTTGTCTAGATCTAATGAGTCCCCGAGTGACGGACACAAAGCGCGCAAAGCTCGTTATCTAGTCCGTCAAACCTGGTAGAACGTTGGACACGATTTTGGCAAGAACCGTTCCGCTGCTATCGATGATGTTGCACTCGATGGCGAAGGGCAAACTGCCCATGATGAAGTCGAAGGTACGTTGGGCGCCGTATGGGGTGCTCACCTGGGGCCCTACGAAATCCGCCTGGCCCGTCTCCGGCCAGCAGCCCATTGGCGCCAGTCGGAAGTGTATGTGAACCGGTTGGTCGTACTCGTACGAGCATGTCAGCCTCGCCGTGGTGTTTGGCTTGACGTGCAGTCTCACGGGTACCAGGCTCACCTTCAGTAAATTACCTAGCCATGCAATAGTTAAAAACTCATGCAGAGAACGCAAAATTTTTTCAACATTCCCTATTGACACTATCTCTCTCATCTCAACAATACTGAAATGAAACTTGGTTCTGGATTAGAAGTGCTAGCCCATGCAGATCAGATAAATTTCATTCATTTGAAAAAAAAAACAAACAAACAAAAAACAAAAACTCAAAAAGAAATACAAGTAAAGAAAAGAAATTAAAATTTTGTAATTTTAATAATAACAAAATGAAAATCAAGGCCATGCAAGAGAGCGGATTTTAATATTAATATTTAACATTAAATTTTTTCGATTAAGGAATAACATTGTGCATGATTCCATATATGAACAACTGTAGTTTGATATCTAGTTAATACAAGTTTTTCATTTCATATATGGAACGATATGTAAATGTTTACTTGAGGCTTGTTTGTTGCACATCAATTTGCTCACCAGATTCTTCGCAATTTGGCCCGGCACTTCCTCTGGAACAGTGACAGACGACGTGGCCGTGTCTGTTCATCTCACAACTCTCTTCCTTGCCATTACAGGGACACGGTTTGCAGGTCCCGAGGATGCTGCGGAACCGGTCGCCGATATCACGGTAGTATCCTCGGGAGCAGCTCTCGCAGGAGGTGCCGGTGTAGCCCTGCGGACAGCGGCAGATCTCAACTTGGGTCGCACGCTGCAGACCCGTCATCGTGTCCACAGCTGTGTCCATGCTCACGTCGCTGATGTACGTCGCGGTCATCTCATCGCTGAAGGTCGCTCGGACCAGGATTGCCTCGAGGTTGCTCAGGACCGTCATTAGGTCTGCTCGCGATGCTGTCCTGTGACCTTCGTTGCTCAAACGACGCCAGTCATCTTCCCTTAGTAAAACTTTGTAGACCTTGGAGGAACAGATTTAACTTTTGTGATATCGCATTTTTTGTGATTTTGGAATTTGAGTTCTTTTTTTATATTTTTATTTACCAGTGGAACACCCGATTGAATGGCGACAGGATTCATCCAGAAAAGTGTAACGCCGTTTCCAATGAGGATGACATCCTGATCCTGATAGATCGGGGCGTTCTCATTTGTGGAGATCTGTTGAGTGAGTGACAAGTAGCCACCGTAACTCTTCACTTTGTTGCCGGTGAAAGATGACGAGAGCGACCAGAAAAGACGCGCGCTGCTTCTCCCTCGAGGGTAACGGTAGCCGATCCGGCTCAGCGCTATGTTCAGTTCAAAGTCCTGATTGATTATTTCTCTTCTGCTTCTACAAATTCGAACCGTCAACAAGTAATTAAAAAAAGGATAAGATTAAAAATACAAAATTGAAATTACACGTTGACAAAAAAATGTGTGAGTCTGACATAATCAAAGTTCGTACTACTGAAAGATGTATATCAGATTTCACAGTTCTTCATTTTTGTTTGTAACAAATTTCTGTTTTCGATTAATAACAAATGTGATGAAAACTAACGAGTCTGTGAGGATGAATCCATGATTATCGTCATAAACAACCATGGGGATCTGCTGCAAGTACAAGGAACTCTCGTGGCACTGATTGGTGAGGCCGCTGCAGAAACACTCGTTGCATCCATCCAAGTTTGTGGGCGAGAGGCCAAAGGTGTCGGATTTGCACCTGTTGCATCTCTCTCCGATGACGTTTCGTTTACAATCGCACTTGTTGTTCTGGCAACTCGTGTTGCGCGATCCAGCTGGGTCGCAATGCCGGCATTCCGGCATTTCTATAATATTTACTGGGTCGTACGAGCAGTCGCTCGGCAAACCTCGGGTTGCGTTACCCTGGTAACCTGATTCGCATAATTCGCAATTTGGTCCCATTGTGTGGTGTGCACAATTCTAAAAAAATAATTATGTTTACAATAAATTAACAGAAATAAAAAATGTCGCAGTGTCGTACAACTCTTACTTCGCAAACGCCAGTTTCTGGATTGCATTGGTTGGAATGTCCGTTACAGTTGCAGGGTTCGCACATACCAAGATGTATTCCCATGGCAGTCCTGGAATATCCTGTATCGCAATCCTCACACGACAATCCTTTATAACCTATCGGACAGGAACATTCCTCGACTTCCACTGCTCTTCCTTTTCCAGTGTTCCGTTTTTCTGCTGTGTCTAAGGACACTCGAGATAATCTAAATTTAATTAAAAAATAATACAAATTAAAACAAGGGAACAATATTGATCAGCTTGATGATTTAATCAAAAACGGAATTGGAGTTGTTTGTTAATCAGTTTCATCGAACTAAAATGCGAGACGTAAGTGAAAGGAAAAGTTGTGGACGTACGCAGCCTCGGCGGTGTGGGTGGTATAAGTGGCTTTTATTCTAATAGCCTGAATATCCGCCAGAGTCATCAACAAATTTTCGCGATCGACCGGGGTGCCATCAGTTCGTTGCCAGTATTGCTCCAAAAGTGGAACTTCGAACGGCGTGGGCACATTCGGATTCGGTGATTCCTGCGAGTAGTAAAGCAGCGTACGGTCGTTCACCTGTAACCAAGTCCAAATTTAATTTCAATCGCACAAATCCATCGGGAGCAACGCTCATTTCAACATCTTGCAAATTATTGGAATTCAATTAAAGCGTTCGATAAGTTTTCTCTGCGTATTTTTTTGTTTCAATATTAGAACTCTATTTTAATTTGATTACAAAAATCTGATTACAGTTGTTTTCAACAAAGTTACAATAATTTATGGACCAATTTCAATTTACAATTTTTTAATTTATAAAATATAATTTTTTTGCGTAGTTTATTTTTTAGATAAGAAAACTGTTTTTTTTTTACACTAATAATCTCGACATCGGCAGCGTTATTTTTCGAGCTGAGTCCTCCGGGGGATGGGACGTATCGGATGGTGTACTTAAGAGAACCGCCATAGGAAGCAATTTGATCGCCAAGAAAGATACTGGGAAGTTGCCAGTAGTAAACGTTGCCGTCGCCTCGATTGGGAAATTCGCTGTACACAATTTCGCGATTCACACTGTCCAGCTGGATGTTCTCGTTGATGGGCCTGGCGTTCGGATGTGTCGATTCGATGATTGAAAAGTTCCGCACCGAGTTTGTAAAGGAAACTCTTATCTGTAATACAAATTTTTCATCTAAAATTCCCTTCGCTCTTTTTAAATAACGATAATAAATTTATCAATCAATAAAGTAATTATTAACAATATTTTTAAAATTCATTAATTAATATAAAATATTGATGAATTAACAATAACAAACTTGATTATAAAATTAATGAAATGAACAATTTTTCTTTTATTTATCATCAGTTTTCTTTTCATTTATTTCATTTTCTGTACAAACCTCATTTCTAAACCAATTAGAAGCAGAGCAAGTGGTGGTAATTCCCATACAGAAACAGCTGAGACATCCAAACTGGTTGGATGTAGCCAAAGTAAACGTGTTGGCCTTACATTGGTCACAAATCGATCCAGTTACGTGGGCCTAAAAATCAGTATTAATTAAATAAATATCCATAATCAATCTCTAATCAAAATTATTTTTCTCTCAGAATCACCAGAATCTTGTACTCACACATTATCCAACAGGAAGTGCAATAATTATAAATTATACATTTGTAGTACATTTATTTCAGTTAATATAAAATGTGGGAAATCATTTTATCTGCTGTACCTTGCACCGACATCGACCAGTAAGAGGATCTGGCGAGCTGCTGAGACTTCCTCTGGGGTCACACTGAGGACCTAGTGGTACACACATGTCTCCAGGAATGAGAGGGTTCCCTCGGTACTCTGGCGCACATTTTTCACACCTTCTTCCGTCGTACCCAACTGGACAGTCGCAAGTGGGGTTTCCGTCAGAGCCAAGGTGACACGTTCTGGCAAACCTAAGATGAAATAAAATTAGTATGAATTAAATGTTTTTCATCTCATTTTTGTAATTAAAATAATAAAAAAATTTTAAACTTTAATTCTTTAAATCAAATTTACTGGTTTGATGGATTTGTGAGCGGGCAGGGACATAATTTGCACGGTATGTTCCTGGACGGGTCGCCATAATGTCCTGGTGGACAGACGATCGGAGACTCTGGAGCGCAGTGTCCCAGCCACGCGCCAGTCTTCTGTCTGATATATCCTGGCGCGCATTTCTCACAAGAATCGCCAAAGTATCCTAATAAAAAGTTATCATTTTTCATATCAAAAAATTACTCAGAATAAAATCTACTTAATAAATTTAAATTAGATTTTCAATGGATACCAGTTGGACAGGAACACTCTTCAACGAAACTAGCAGCCCCCAGTCCAGTGTTGGTGACATCAGCAGTGTCCATAACTATGTTGATTAAAGCTGTATCTAGTAGCTGTTCATCGTCATATTTTAATCTGGCAGAAAAAAAATTAAAAAATTATGTTTGTACCATAAGATAAAAAGCCTGTAAGTATCATGAGGTGGCGAAGTATACGCAAAACAAAATGGCGGACTGTGAGTGCCACATAATGGCGGACTAATGACACACCAAATGGTAAACCGTTAGGACCATAAAATGGCTGTCTTACAACACGCAAAATGGTGAACTGTGAACATCACAAAACCTGTGGATTATAATTGCAATAAAATAGCTGCGTTAAGACACATATAATGTCGGACTACATGCAAAGCTAAATGTCGAAGTGTCAGCATCGAAAAGTGACTGTATTACAGCACAAAAAACGGTGTTTGGATGATGCCACGAAATGGCGGACTATAAGCATGATAAAATGGCGCCCGTGGTGACCCTTTTCAACCCGACATTCAACTCACTTGATCAGAATATTCTCCACATTAGCCAGGGCCATCATGATCTCTTCCCTAGAGGCGGGTTCTTCGTACCTTCCCTCAACTTTAAACCACTCGCCCTCGAAGAACCTGACACTTTCCTCGTTGCTGTATCCAGGACTCACCTGGCCTCCTTTGTGTACCAGCGTGAGCCCATTCCCACTCAAGATAACTGCCGGCGCGGTGTTCAGCGTCCTTGTTCCGTTGTACTTCAAAGTATACCTCAGGTAACCTCCGTATGACTTCAGTTGACTACCATGGTAACTTTCCGGGAGAACGAAATACGGCACGGTGTAGTTGGTGTTCGAGTAGTACCGATCGTAGGCCCTGACCCCGTCTTTGCCGAACGGTAGGATCTCCACTAGACTGCCCTCGGTGTTGTTCCAAACGAGTCTGATCCTGGGGAAGGTTTCAACCAGAACCATCCGGTAGCTGTCGAATGGCGGAGGCAGCTGATAAGTGAAGAGATTGGCGCTCGTGCAGTTGTTAGTCACGCCGAAACAGAAGCAGGAGATGCACTCCTCGGGAGACTTGGCTTCGGAGTTGAAGGTGCCTCTGGGGCAAACGATCTCCCGTTGATTGACCATCAAAATAGTGTCGGGCACGGCGAAGGTGAACCCAATGATGTTAATGGCTTCGCACGAGTAGGCTCCCTGATCCGCAAAGGTGATCTCTGGACAGGTCAGGGTCCCGGTGCCGTTTTGAGATTGAATCTTGCACTTTGAGGGAACGTGTCCCCAGTTCAGCCGGTAGTTTATCTCTGGTGTTGGCACTCCTATCGCTGTACAGGACAGTTCGAGGGTGTCGTACTGGTTCAAGTAGATCAACGGAGGAGGTGGTTTGACTATCGATACAGCCACTGAAATTCATTCAACAAAGTTGGATTGTCAGAATCTATTCGAAAAGTTGAGAAAACTTGGTACAAAGGATAAGTTTAAAGCAACTTACTGCAACCAATCTCGTCACTGCCGTCGAAACAGTCGCGTTCAGAGTCACAGTGATAGCTCTTGGGGATGCACTGCGACCTGCTGTGACATTGAAACTCGCCGTACCTGCATGGCGAGCCAATTGGTGTCTGGGCGCAGTTCTCTTCGTCGGTACCGTCCAAGCAATCCTTGTCCCCATCACATCGCCAGATCTTGGAGACGCATTGCTTGCTGGCGCACCTAAATTCGTTGGGCTCGCAACCCTGCAGACCTGCGAGGATGATTAATTAGGTCAAAACTGCTTTGAGTTGATTAATCACTTGGATGCATATCAATTCTTGTGTACCAACCGCATCTCATCTCGTCAGATTTGTCGGCACAATCATCGTTTCCATCACAGATCTGGTTCTTCGGGATACAATCCCCATTTGAGCACGTTGCTTCATCGTATTTGCAAACTAACGGTGGTCTCGTCAGAGGTTCATCATCTAAAACAAGTTTGAGACAGATGGAATCAGATGGTGCCATAGATCAGTTCCTTAACAGTCAAAAACTTACGTCTCTCAACGATCAGGTGAACTCTGACTTGACGATTGGGCAGCCGAGGATGGTCGACGGCTTCACAGATGTAGTCACCAGCGTCCGCTAGTTGGATGTTGGGAATCTCGAGGCGGCCATTAAGGTCCCGACTTCCTGCGGGCAGTGGCTGGCCATTCTTCAGCCAACGCACCCTAGCCCTCAAAGGACCTTCATCTCGACATTGAAAAACAACTTCCCGACCTGTTCCAGGATAGAGAAGAAAAAATGAGACTTTACCTCCGAAAAGTTGGACAGTTAATTGACAACAATCAGATCTTTCAGAAAATATATAACATTTGTAAGCATTATCAATACAGGGAGTGCAGATAGAATGTTGTTTAACAGAGATATCAAGAAATAATATCATTAATACAACACTTAGTGCAACTCGGTGGTCAGCTTACCTTGCTTGATCGGGTCTGGCAAAAACAAACAAACAGACCATATGTTACGTAAATATAATCTCTCGTTTTGGCTTTAAAGCATTTTTCTTTTAATTCATGATAAAGTTTCATTCTGGGATTTTTCAACGTTTTACATCTTTTTTTGCTAATGTTCAAAAGTTTTGAAGTAAGAACCTATGTTATAGGTGGCGCTAGCTGTATTCAACTTACTTTCTTTTATCACTTGCTCGCTCGGATAAGTTTTCAGATTCAGTTCCATATGGGTTGTTGTGTCACCTAAAATAAAGTAAGTGTCAGAAATGGAAACACTAATCAAAATTGATACAAATATGGTTTAATTGAAATCCAGAGAGTAGGGCTCGAAAAAATAATACAGAGAGGGTAAGAGTGTAATAAAGTTAGTAAAGAAATGTTGCTTAATGTTCAACAAAAGTCATAAAGTTAAAATTTCGAATAGGTATGTACAAATTTTTATTTTTATTTTTAAATTTGTCCAGTTGGAAAAAACACAAAAAATGTTGATAAGAAAACAAAGAGAAGAACAAACAAGAAAACTGAAAACAGCCAATGATGATTCGCCAAAATGGCGACTTACTGTAGTGATAATAAAAATCGTCTTCGTGTTTTGTTTCATTGTGTATGTGGTAGCCGCAGTCTAATTCATCGCTATCGTCGTAAGGACAATCAACACGGCCATTGCAACGCTGTAATATTGGTACGCACGGCCCGTTCTCACATCGCCACTCATTTTGGGCGCATTCGTTTGGTCGTCTTGGAGCTTTTAGTGTGTAATGTTTCAGTGTATTAAAACAATTTAAATACAAAAATGAAAAAAAAAAACAATTAACTAAACTCTAATTTTTTTTCAAGCAAACTGATAAGATCTATTTATTTTTATCAAAAAATTTACTTGAATTTAGTGACTATTCGTGAGAATCAACTAGCACCCAGTTGTTTTTTGGACCCATCTCATTCATTCCGAGATTATATCCTTGAGTTTAAATATTGATATTCTAGTGATATTCTTGATTCCCTAGTGAATTTTAATCATCCAGTTATTTTTCGTACAAATTTAGTCGTATCTAGTGATGTTTTGTCAAACAGACTCAAATATAGTGAATTTTTATGTATTGCGACAAAAGTTTGGTTTTAGACATCATTACCACAATCGCGCTCGTCGGAAGCGTCCCTGCACTCGGGAATTCCATTACAACGGGCTGAATGCGGCACACAAGAGTTGTCAGAATTACATTTAAACCGTCCATGCGGACAGTGTCCAGGCATTGGATGATAACCTGGACCCTTTTCTTCTTCTTGGTCATCTGTGGATGCTGAAAAATAAGTTACCCAAAAAGTAAATAAAATGTTACCAAAATAAAATAAAAAAATAGTTACTATGTAAAAATTTGGTAAAAAGTTACTCAAAAAGTTATCGATCATTGTTTAGAATTTCAGTTCAGTTACAACGACTTACCGCAGTTGTCTTCGTCCGATCCGTCATCGCAATCAATAACTCTATTACACTGTTGGTTAGCCTTTATACAGTCGCCGTTGCTGCACTGAAATTGATCTTGCTTACATCCTAGAAAGGAAAAGATGTCGATTAGTTTGTTTGAACTTCAAATTACATCTTTCAGTCAACGCCAAAATACATCAAAGTTAAGAGGAATATAAATATTAATAATAATCGTAATCATAAACATTATTTAGTTCTCTTTGAAGATGAAATCTGAAAATCATCATTCAACAAAACTTACAGAGGAATATTAACAGTGGATTTAAAAAAAAACTATTCATTTCAATTAACTTCAATGATTTTCTGAATAATAAAATATTGGCAGTAGTTAACAAAGTCTAGGGATATTTAACATTCAATGTAGCAAATTTCCCTAGATTTCTTACCGATAACTTTCTTTATATTTAAAATGTTCCATCAAATACATTGATTTTTCTTTTAATCTTTTCATCTCGTAGTATTAATTTATTAGCTTATTAAAAATTTAATTTAAAATGTTTAGGTTCTACATTCTTGTTTGTTTAAACAATTGTTCAGTAAACCTGTTATTTCAACGTTGAAATTGAATAAGTTGGAAAGACTATCTACTAAAAAGAATCTTCTATAAATTTCAAACAAGCAGAGATGCACTAAAAGTTGCAGAATGCATATAGGGAAAAACAAAACTTACAACCAAGTTTACAAAAGAAAAAAGAAAAAAATGTCATAACCCTAACCTCAAATTAATATTTCTACGCAATCGTCATCCTATAAATGTGTCTGTGTGTGTACGTGAATGATGTATCGTGTGGTAAATATAAAACCACACTTGACACTTGGTTCCGCGAGTGCTGGAGCCAAATTCATTCGATTTTCTAACGTCAACAACCTACACACCGTCTATTCGACTGCTAACATAGAGACTGATAGGGAACGACGTAACACCGTGATAATCTGGGGAATATACATCGCACACAGCTCATTTTGCATTCGCGAAACTTCGCTCGTGAGTTATATAAACTTTGAGCAAATAGCTACAAATTTTATGCGATGTTTACATTGAACAAAAAAGAAATAAACGAAAGTAAACGCATTGCAAATAACACAACTTTTTTTTATAAACTACTTCCATTCCTACATTCAAAATGTTCTCCATTTTTTTTTATTTGTTAACAAACATTTTCTAAAAACTTTGTATATAAACAGACATCAAAGGTCAATAAAAATCAAAACAAAGGAAGATGACAAACTTGAGGTCATCGAACGTAAACAAAAGACAAGACAAAACAAAACAAAAGTTCGATGAAAATAATAAAAGAACGGGGGTTGGCTGGGGTGGGGGTAGAATGGTCAAAAATCCACCAGATTGTCTCGGTTTACGATTGGATCTAACCGAAGCAGTTTTGCTCGTCAGTAAAGTCGCGGCAATCGTAGTATTGGTCGCAGACGTGTGCCCGTGGGATGCAAGTGCCGTCAGCACAAACAAACTCAGTCTGGGCGCAACTCCTCGTCGTACTCTGATTCGACGGGAGTCCTAGATCAGCACCTGTACTTAGGCTGTAAGGCCCGCCATCCGGCATTACTTCCTCCGTTTGCGGGCGCCCCTTTGACGTGCCCCAGTCTACACCTAGAAGTAACCCGATCTGAGCCACAGTGTCGGACGTTATTTTCTCTTCTTCGTCTATCCATCTATAAAAATTAATCTTTTCTTCTCTGAAAACTAGGTTTTTTTTTCTCCGAAAATGAAGAAAATGCACTTTTCAAAACGGAAAACAGGAACTTTTCCATCCCGAGGGTCAAAAAGAGAGATTTCTTCCCCTAGGGCAAATGGGGGACATTTTTCTCCCAAGTGAGAAAAGAGTATCCCCCTTTTTCACGAGGGTGAGATTGGTACGTTTTCAACCTCGGGAAGTAAAACATTTTACTTCATACGTGAAGTGTCTCAAATAAGAGACACTTTGTTCCCTAGGGGGAAAAAAGTTGCTTTGTCAAACTATGCTGGTTTTCCCACCCAGCTGGAAAAGTTTTTCAAAACCTCGGGGTGGTAAGGTGGTCTTTTTCTCCCTCGGGCGGGAATTTTTGTGGTGTCTTTGAGTTGAATTTGAATAGAAGTGATTGTCAACACTATGTTCAGCTTGGTATGTCCAGTATATATCGGGCTGTGAAGTGACAAATCGAACGTGATGAACAAGAGGCTACAATTTCGAGAGGGCAGTGCAAGGTACAATTCTAAATGCAAAGTGCCTCGTAACGTGGTGGCGTGGACATCTTTTCGTGAATTAAAGTTAATCTAAAGAGTTTCAACTGGGTTGCCACATTGATTACCTCTGAAACATTCGGACTCGTCACTGCCGTCTGGACAGTCGCGCACGCCGTCACAAACCTTTAGGTGAGGGACGCACGTGTTGTCACGACACGTAAAGTCGGATTGCTGGCAAACGTATGGAGGTTTTGCTGGCTTGATGTTCGCTGAAACAATGCAAATTTAATTTATCTTTCAGGGCGTTTTTATTTTCAATCATCCGACGCAAAATAATAAAACTTTTGTTATCAAAAAAGAACAGACAGAAAATTGTTATTACATTTTAATATGGATCCCAGCTGATGTCACTTTTAATTTAATCACGGCTAGACGAATAAATGAATAAATATAGGTTCTCAAGCTTTTAAATAAGTTAAACAAATTGTACGACCAATAACTTTGACATGGCTTTATTTCTCACGGAGTAATTCATAAAAAGCGGTCAAAAAGGATTGGTTCATCTGGTGTAACGAGAATTGGCAAATTTAATGCAACAATAGTTTTCAAAGATGCGCTTTCTTTACTGTTCGTTTTAATCCGTCGGCAACTTTTCCACGCTCAAGAAAACAATTAAACGAGTTTCTTTATTGAATCGTGAAGCAATTTAGAAGTTCGTGGTAGTATTTTGATTGATAAAAATAAAATGCGGTGCAAAAATATTGTAAGACCCAAGTGATTTGGTACTTACGACAATCTTTCTCGTCGCTGTTGTCCAAGCAGTCACTGTTACCGTCGCAGAAGAAGGCTTGACTGATGCAAATTCCATTATCGCACAGCCTCTGGCCCTCCATACAAGCTACAATTCAAATTAAAATTCAGTTAACAATATTGCAATCTACTATTGTTCCAAGTCAAACAATCAAGAAATAAGAAACCCAAGGGAAAGAAAATCTTTTTAGAAGACGATTTTTTATACTATAAATAAGTTGAAATTGTAATGCAAATTTGTATGTTTTTTTTTTTTTATCTCAATCAAATATACAAATTACAACCCGGATCGATTTCGATCAAAAAACTCGTTTGCAAATAAAAATAAATCCAATGTAATTTTAAAATGAACAGAAATAAACACAACAAAAAGTTTAATAAAACAAGTAACATGAAAAAAAAAGGAAAAAAGTTAATGAAAATTGATTAAAATGTTTACACATTGCATCATCATCGTGATTGATACAGGTCTTTGTTTAAAAGTTATGGACATTGTTGAATGAGGATATAAGAGAATGGATAAAAAGTGATCCAGGACAGTCAGGCATGAATTGCTGTAAAGAAAGGCACAAATAAGAATTGGAAGAAAAAACCTGATTCGCATTCAACGAAATGCATTCAATAAACAGATTCATAAGATCGAAAGTGAGACCCAAGGCACAATACATAACACGAGCAAAAAATTTGATAAGTAAATGTCAAAACCAGGTGCTGAAATATACTGTCAAGATACAGGTATTGTCGCATTGATCGAGAAACAGTTGGTGAGAGTGCAGAGGCTAGTCTCGTCGTCCGATTCCCATTTCCATTAATTATTAGGTTGTCCAAAATGCCTTTACATCATGCTGAAGCGTTATTGGTGGTTGGCACTAACGTCTTTGTTAGTAAGACGAGTTTGCATATCATTAATTACACACTTGTTTTTCTTTGGCTTCATGTCTTAACAATGCATTGATTTTTCAACTCGTTACTACTTTAGTGACATTTTTTTTTTCATCCAATGTTGATACCAAATTGACTTGCTCATATTTTGGTTTCACTTTTCACCCGAGGTTGAAAAGTGCAGTTTTTCTTCCTAGGTAGAAAAATGAGTCATTTTTGTCGCGCGGGTAGAAAAAGGTAACTTTTCTTCTTACACGAAAAGCACTAATTTCCTCCCTCGGACGAAAAATTGATTGCAAAATATTATTTTGATCGTATTTATTTATAATTTTCTATCGATTTAGCACCAACAAACAAGATAAAAGTGTGACAAATTTAAAAAATGTTATTTTTCTCTTTCACCCTATGTAGAAAAGTAAGAATAAGTTTCGCGGACAAAACGTACAGTATTGAAAATAGCAAATATAAGAATAGAGTCCAGTGATAGAATGCAGATACACTGATAAAAAAAGAATAAAGGCTCTAAAACCTATATGTAAAACTCATTCTAGTGTTGTCGTGTTCCGAGCAAAATGTGGAGAAAATAAGCGTCATTGCGTGTCAGACAAATCTATTCGCGTGGCAATTCCGCTCTGCTCGAGTGGCCACCACTCGCCGACCTTTAATAACGCTAAGATCAGCCGCACGATTTCGTCATGACGTTCTCATCACTTTTTCATTCATCATTTGATTATAAAATTGTTCTCTTCACTTTATTTATTATCATTCTTCAACATTCTTTCCTCCTCGGGTCGAAAATTTAACTTACAAATCTTAAAACATCATTCGAAATACGATCATTTTATTTCCCAGAGGAGAAAAGAAAACTTTTCGTCACGGGAAGGAAACATCCGATTTTACACTAGGGCAAAAATGATATTCCTTATGATATAAAATGGCATATTTTTAGCCACCTTTTAAGAACCTGTTAGAAGAATAATAACTGTAAACATTATTGTGTTTGAATTAAAATTGTTTGTCTATTTGGTTAACACTTTGTTAAATAATGAAAAACATCGCACAAAAAGAATAGACAATTCCAAGTGCATCTCGCAGTCGATTATCAAACCTGCTAACAGTGTATACTTACGATTCTTTATTTTTTGCGGTCGAGCATGCGACGTGAGTTAATGTGGAAAATTGCAATCACGAAAACCAGAACATTTCAATCCCAGGCTATACTTAGTCAAACGCTATTCATGCTTGATTTCTTGCACACCAACCCATGATTTTCTTTTTCTTTCTGATGCTGAATTTTGTAATATTTACAGAACAGTAGTTAGTGGGTGAAAATGAGGGTCGTGAATTCGGGCTTTGTGACGATACAGACAAGCGCTATTACTATACACAAGCTGGCGGCGTAAGCCTTGCACGGGAACACGATAAAAGTCAAGTCAAGAGCAGTTCGTTCGAGTGACGTCATGTATAGATTCACTCAAACATTCTTGTTCAATTTCATTTTGTTATTAAATTTGATCTCATTAAAACAAATTTTTGATTTTGATTTTGCGATCTGAATTTGAGTTGACTTTGTTCATTGGAGACATTGTTTGATTTTTGAATATTAGTTTGATGATGAAATGAAACCTGAATGATAAAATGAGATAATTACCGCATCCGATTTCATCGGAACTATCCAGACATTGCGGGTATCCGTCGCAGCGTTCGGTTCGGAGGATACATTCAG
Source organism: Trissolcus brochymenae (assembly GCA_030523145.1). Classification (NCBI taxonomy): domain Eukaryota; kingdom Metazoa; phylum Arthropoda; class Insecta; order Hymenoptera; family Scelionidae; genus Trissolcus; species Trissolcus brochymenae. Next base: position 90,903 of record JAQQRF010000099.1, read on the forward strand.
CGTCGGCGCATTTCCATTCGTCAGGTGTGCAGACCCCTTTACAACATAGACACGTAGAAAGCTAACGAGAAGCCTCAAGTGTTGTACACAAGAGCCGTTCGGGATCCAATTTGGCAAGGACGAAGGTTTCGGAGTCAAAGGAGTGTCGTCGTTCTTCGTTTTTATAACAAAAACATTACCCTGCTTTTTTTCCAGTCTATTTTTTTTTTCTATCAAAGGTGAACGAGATTTGTATCCTTGTTGAATGGACATAGAAAAAGGATAAGAATTTAAGAAAACGAGGCAAAAGTTTATGGGTCTGACCGAACGTTGACTTTTCTACTCAAACAACTGCGCCATTATAACGAGCAAACTTCGTTTTGAATTTTTGCAGATTGAATTGCAGCGAACAAATTGGTGACGAATGGAGGAGCGTACGGCGAACAATTTGTGTATAAGAACGACGACACTTTTGTCGAAGAAAAGGAAATATGGAGGAAGGTGAACGAGCCGAGTTAGAGGCGAGCGTTGCTCAATAACGCATTCCTCCCAACACTTAACGTCTTTTATAAAGTCAAGGTTGTTTGGGAATTTGGAGGCTTTTTGCAACATCCTCGTTTCTTTTTTATTTTGGATTTTGAACATATCACACTGAGCGTTATGGATTTATTTGTCGATTTTTCTCTTCACCATGAAAGCATGTTTTTATTAAATTTAAATTTTTTTTTCTTCCAGAAGTTAAAACCAAGAAAAATGTTCATAAAAAAATCACTGAATTTAATTAAAAATTATTAGACACAAATTGTTTCATTAAATTTGAACGTTGAATTACTGAATTGTTTTTTTTTTTTTTTTTTTTTTGATTAAAAATCAGTTAGAGTATTTTGTACCAAACAAAACCGCGAAGTTGTAAAATAAAGATGGATAGACGTTTTCCATCAAAACATTTTTCAAACGTCATTATTTGGGGAAGGTGAAAGTTTTTGTCTAACTTTTATGAGAAAAGAAATATCAAGCGATTTTTATTCCTACTCTTTTTTTTCCCGCGCATAAAGTACCAATAATCAAATTATAAACGTCGCGTGGCTTTAGAAGCACAAGCTTCTGACTTACAAAGCGCGAAATATCGATCGCTTAAAAGCTGAAAGCGTGACGATAACTTCCAAGCCGCTTAGTGTGTGTATGTTATACGTAATCCCTATTCTTTTAAATGTGTCTCAATTATCATTTCTCTTGTAACGTTGTCCTCGACAAATTCATTTGCAAGCGCACAATTTAGCCTGATTTACATCTGCTTTAGTTCAACTCATTATTACGTAATCGTTCCACGTCAAGTTTTATACTTTTATATTTGTTCAATTGCAAAAGATAATTTTCCAACTTCATTTTTTTTGTTCCATTCTCCCTGATTTCCGATTCACGTCAATTATTTTTGTACCAACAAAACTTCCAACAGATTGTCCATCTATAATTCAAATGTTTTGCAATTTATCGAAATCCCATAAGACCGACGTGAAACGATAGTTTAAAAGGTAGGAAAGCAAGCCAACTTAAAATGCGTACTGGAAGAGGATGTTACGCTGCCGTATGTAACAGTACGGTTAGAAGTGTGTGGACAATCTTCGTCGCTTTTGTCCGGACAGTCTGGATAGCCGTCGCACCTGTAGATGTTTTCGATGCAATTGTTCCCGGTGGTACACTTGAACTGCGACGGTGTGCATTCTCGGTCTGTTTATGGCAAAATGTTCAATAGTCAAGCGAAGCCACATTGACGTTCTATCTAACAAACTCATTGAAAGAAGAGCAACTTTTATAATTGCTCATTATTCAATGAACATCTTTCGATTTGATTTGTCAAGGGTCGAGGCAAAGTTATTGAACAAACAAAATTAAAAAAAAAAAAAAACAAAACAAAATTATCAAACATAAAATAATGACAATTCAAGATGACGCCATTAAATCAAATTGAGATTCGAAGCTGAACGATGGCCTGTAACCAATTTTCTATTCGATTTTTTGATTTGAATCTCGTTTATTTAATGGCTAATTTATAGCTTCCAAGTTCGAATATCCAACTAACTACAGGATTCGTCACTTTTTTTCGTCACAAGGGTAAATCCATTGCAACCAAAATTTTTGTTTTCATTTTGTTGGGCGAGAAACACTATCATCTAAATTTAATATCAGATCTGAGATATTGAAACTGCATGGATCCACTCTTGTTTCGTGTTAAAAAAAAAGTGTAAAAATTTCGTAATACCGCAATTGATTTCATCTTCTGCCCTTGGGCAGTCGTCAAATCCATCGCACACTGCATCGCTTGAGATGCAAGAGCCGTCGCCGCAGGTGTAGTCCATAGAGGGACATGGAGCGATACCTAAGAGCCCCGGATGTTATGACACTGATCACCCGAGCCGCAAGTACCCGTCGGGACCCTCGGTAAGGGTCCCGGATGGGGTACTTGGACGGATGCAACACTAAGCTAAGAACATAGATAAACATTGAAAGCATTAGGCTTGGCGGATTAAGGGTAGATAAGACACATTGAAAGCATCTGCTACTCCTCAACCTGTTCATTATGATCGACAAAGCGGTCTAATGAGTAAAGCACCTGAACATATGAGATGAGTTGTGTATGGTGTATAAGTGTGACTGGAGAAGACTTTGCTGTAAACACCCCCAAACATGGACATCCCCAGTAGAGTTGCCAAAATTTGACAACAAGGTACGAATTCATCCCAAACATAAAAGAGAATATCGGAAAGAGGCCTCCCAACATAAACTCTGTAGAGATCGGACTTGAAATTCGAGTTTCTCCCAAAGCTGATACACGTACAGGGAACCTTGATGGTTTAGTCTACCTTCAGTTTTGCAAACGAAATCCCGGCCTGGACGACAGTTGTTCGGAGTACGCTTCACTCCGACCTTCACGGTTTCGTTATCGTCGTCGTTGTTTTCTTCACTAACCTCATCTTCATCACTTACTGATGCATCCAGATCAATATTTCCAACCTCGTGAATTTTACTGTCATCTTCATTCGAAATCATCTCTGGACTACCTCTGTAGACCTTCTTACCATTGTTCCTAGGTGTTCTGTCTTCTTCTTTTAGGTTTCCTACATTGCGGTCGGAAGGTATAGGTAGCTCTTTGTTATCACCACATTTTTCTGGATGTAACAAGCAGACCAAATCGACAATGTTGTCAACCGGTTCAGTTGAAGACTCTACAAGTCTTGTCGTTAGTGGTGTTGTAGGAGTTTGGTTGTTTTGACTTGTCCTAGGTATCGTGAAAGGTTCTAAACGTTTAGTGGATGTTTCTTTTACAGGCAACGTGATTCTCTTTGGAGTTCTTGATCTACCACGATTAGTTTTAGTTCCGTTGGGTTTTCTCCCTGGTTTTCGAGATTTGGTTTTGGGTGTTGAAACGTCTGGCGCTCTTGTATCACTCTTCTTCTGCTCAACCCGAACGTCAAAAATTTCCACATCCATCGCAGAGCTAGTAGTCCATTTCAGGCCATTTTTTTCCACATTTTGGCGCTTTTCTTCATCGACAAAGATCTCAACCTCGAATTCAGAACTGTTTTCTTTTTTGTCTTTAATATCCTTGTGAGATTCCACCAAGCCTGAATCGACGTTCTTTCCACATAGCGTGACTTGTTTTTTCAACAACTCGAATTCACTCAACAATTTTTCAAATTTCTCTTTAAAGAATTTGCAGTCATTTGATTGGCAATTTCTCTCTCGAGAATCCGATGACACGTTCACCGTCTCGTAGGACACCAAGGGATAGATTACATCTGGAGAGATCTCGTTGGAAAAATTGTTCAACATCACGAACTCAATTGACGATTTCTCCGGTTGTTTTTGAATCGAACTGCTGTTATGTCTGTGCAAACTTTCCTCTTTCTTTGTATGAACAACTTTCACGATGTCTTGATCCGTTTGGTGCAAGTCAACTTTTTTGAGAAGAGGTAACAATTTTTGTGTAACATTTTGTCTCTTGACGTTATACTTTTTGAAGTAACGATCGATGGAACTTCCAGGCTTCTTCGAGTACTTTGGGACTGAACTCATGTTTTTGGCGAACACTTGTTCAACAAATTCAAACAACTTGGGTCGAAAAATGCTCGCTTTTGTTTTCTTTGGAACTTCCGTCGTATCAACAGCGTGGATTTTTTCCACCTTCACAGAAATCTTGTTCCTTTTTGTAGTTACTATTTCCGCGCCATAGCTTTCAAACGTCTTATTTTCTTTCAGAGGAAAATCTCCGCGACTGAGTGTTCTCTCTTTTTTCTTTCTCCCTCGTTTATGGCCTTTCTTGTTCGTTTTGCTTATACTCAATTTGCTAGTACTCTCGATGATCTTATTATCAGAAACTAAAGGTAGATGCTTCTGGCCCCTGAGCTGTTTATCAACAAAGTCATTCGTCTCGATGATCTCCCACTCGTTTTTTCGTTTCCTTCCATTTTTCCCACGCTGCTTTGATTCTTTGTTCACGGACCTTTCAACTCGCACGGCACGTACTACAAATCAGTATCTTCAAAACATTTTTCCTCAACCTTCTTTTACATCTATTTCTTCGTCCCAGTGAGAAATTGTGTGTTATCGGTGTCGTTAGTACAAAAGTTTGAAACTTGAAAAATTAAAAGTCTGAAAAATTATTCTCTGATCTTCATCACAACTTTTAGCACTAACGACCTCCTGTGTGAATGCATTTAACTTTTGTTGCAATATAAAATGGAAACAAAAAGAAAAATTAACGATGTATAATGTTTGATGTTTTTTTTTCTCTTTTTTTTTTTGAAGTGTGCAAATGTATTTATGGTGTAAGCGTGCAAGAAAAAGTAAAACCAAAATGGACGTCATCATAGTTACCACATTCTTTTTCGTCAGACCCATCGGCACAATCCTCGCGGCCGTTACACTGCAATTCATAACCGATGCATCGTCCATCCGTGCAGCGGAACTCCGATGATTTACAATCTGCTCCACACGTCAAACTCATGCTCTTTCATATATGCATAGATATGTCTATATCCCCTCTTGTTTGTTACCCCCCTCAACCCTTCCTTATTACTAAATTCGAAATTTGTTCATGAAAAAAAAAATTTTTTTTAACAATCTTAACAAAAATGTTCAACCTTAAACAACACTTCCTTCGTTTTTTTTTTTTTTTTTGGTATTATTGATTTGACTTTTTCATACAAATTAATGGCTTCTAAAATTGCGATTAGTGTTAAACGATGATTATCCTTTTTGAAATAGTCACAAATGCAGGCGATTATGTTTACCATGTCGGCTCGTCGAACAAAAAATGGTTTTACTGATACACATAGTGTGAAATTTTCAATGATTCTTTCATAGTTATGGTCACTTGCATTTGAACATTACAAAATGATACAGCGAACTTACCGCAGTTCTCCTCGTCCTCGCCGGCTCGACAGTCGGTCACTTCGTTGCATCTTTTATCAATGCTCAAACAGATGCCGTCGTTACACCGAAATTGGTCGCTCTTACATGTTGTGACTAAAAGAGAAAGAAAACAATACAAATTATGGATTAATTGTAAACAAGACAATTAGACATGAAGTTTTATTTCATCTGACAAAGTAGAAATTAAGGAACAAGTTAAAAGGTGAGAAAGTTCGGGTAATAATAGCAAAGAAAACAAACGATTGGAGGTGAAAAAGAACAAAGTTTTAAATTATTCAGAGATTATAAGACAAAAAACTTGAAAAATGCATTTGAATAAAGAAGGGACGACAATTTTTACTATTGTTTGTACATAGATTTGTCGAGAAAAAAATTCGATAGATTTCAGAGGCGAGAAAACCTTAAAAAGTGGAGTGAGAAAGTAAAATAAAAATACCGTTGCAGTCACGCTCATCGGAATAATCGACACAATCACGTCGCCCGTCACATCTTGCGTTCGCACCGGCACAACTTCCGTCGAGGCATGTAAATTCGTCCTGCCTACACCTTGCTGTGAATAATTCGTAAAAAAAAGGTGGATAAGCAAGAAAAACATATAGAGCAAAATAACTCAAAGGGTCAATATTTTGTAATTAAAGAATAATATAGTTAAAAGCAATTTTGAAATTAAACTTCTTGCGGTTGTCAGCAGTAATAAATAATGTATCACGATGTGAGTTGAGAACGACTGTGATTTACTGAAGAATTTAAATAAGAAGAATGAATGAAAAATTGAAAATTATGTAATTAAATATTTAAATGATTGACTCCTGGACGAACTAATGAAAACTGACAATATAATATTTGAATATCCTAATAATTTATTTTGGTATAACTTTGCATTCTAACTGTAAATCTGCAATTTTTAGACAATAAATTAATATTAATAACACTCTAAATTTGAATAAGTGAACAGTTTCACCTTTTGCAAAAAGTGGAACACTCTCAACTTACTTGTAACAGAATTTCCACTTATTAAGAATGAAAATTCTTTCAAAAATGAAAAAAACAAAACAAAATCCTTCCAGATGCTTTTTGAAGACAGCTAATTTGTGAATTTGAATAATTCTTTACTTGTTAAAATTTAGAGAGCTATTTAATATTTATTGTTTCATAGTTGATTGACTTTTACATCATTAATACATGTTTATCAGACACTTCTGTTGCTAAGTAAACTGACGTTAATTTCAATCTCAAATATCTCACAAAAAAAAAAACATCTAACTTATTAACAAATAATGAATCCTTATAGATCCATTATAAATCATCTTATCATTCGACCAATTTAATTCAATCAATGAGTTTGCGCGAGCATAAATTTTTTAATTAATTATATCTTCATATGAATAAAAAATAACGTTTCAAAAGAAAGAAAAACAAACTTGTTAACAGTTTAAAATTTTATTTTACATAAGACAGGTTGAAAAATTGTTGTCTTTTTTCGAAACAATAAATTTTGTTGTCTCGTCTTTTTATTTCAAAACATAACGTTTCCTACTTTTGCTTTTACCAGGTCAAATTTGTTTTGAAAATAACAGACCAGAAAATAATTGTTTTCTCTCCTTTCTTTTCAATTGTTTTTTTTTTTTGTTTACAAATATTGTGTTTGGAGCAAAAGTTTGATATTTCGATGAAATGTTGAAAAGCAGCGACCGGGGTATTGCCAATTCGCAAACAAAAAGCAACTGTGATGAATAAAATAATCAAAAAATACTTATTAGAAGAGACATAAGATGTCAATTGTTATAATAATTGGTAGAAAACAATGCGCCGTACAGCGATCGGAACAGTTTTGTTCGTCCAAATTATTCTGGCAGTCGGCGTATCCGTCGCACAATCTTGCCTTTGAAATGCAGTATCCCACAGTGCACTCAAACTCTTCATCCCTGCAAGCTGCAAAAATCGAATTCCACCTGATCGAGTGCTCATGGCCACTTTACAAACTTGCTTTTCTGTATTAAAGAACGATGATGACATCTATTAAACGCCTGTCCATTATTTTCCTTCCATTCCATGTTTTTTTATAAACAATGTTTTAAAATGAGTTTATGTTTTTGTATTCCTGTTATCTTACCGTAGTTCCAACAGCGCCAACAAAATGTAAACAGATGTGACAGAAATCATAACTTTTCCAGTAGTTCACTCTTGGCAGATGGCGCTACGGTCACATTTGGAACTACGGAATAGGCCTCATCTTTGAGGTTAGGATTCTTTTTTGCAAAAACTTGTTCAACTTGATTTAACTTCAGAGTGATAAATGTTTCAAAGTGTGTGTTCTTTGAATATTTTTGGAATGTTTAAAGGAAAATAATTGGACGAGTGAAAAGATAGCGATACAGATGGGCAGAGATTTAAGAGAAGAAGGACAGCTCGGCGTGTATAATGGAAAGTTATTCGGCGCTCGAACAACAAGATTGAAGACGATAAAGCGACGAAGCACAATAGACAATTGGCTTCACCTGGCATATAGTTACCAACAAAAAGCAACATGGATCTTAACACGATAAAGAACACTGAGTCTGCAAATCGAGGCTGGCTCGAGGGGTCACTTCTAGGCCCCCCTTTTTTTTTCGATGAATGAGATAGTCAAATGGAACACATATACCATTTAAGCACACATTTCGAATTCACATTTAACACAACAATGAACAAGAATTAATGTAACACAAAAATGGAAACTGCGGTCAAACTTTGAGAGCATTGCCTAACGAAATCCCTGATAGCCAGATTTATATAAATTTTGTGTAAACTTTACATAAATGCTATACAACAAATTTATGCAAATCTAACTCCGCATTGTCCTGCATTATTTACATAAATTTTATACAAGAAACAAAATTTTTTGAATTTTCATGTAAATCATTTACATAAACGGTGATTAACAGGGAAGATACACTTCAATAACCAAAGAAAAAATAATGCAAAAACAAATTTAACCTTCGTTGAACCTCGTTAGAATCTAACCTAAAAGATAAAAGATTAAAACTAAATATAAAAGAATTGAACTCACACTTTTTAGATGGACTGGAAAAGTTTGAGGTTATGTTAACTTTTTTTTGTTCGAGCTGCAAAATCAACAATGATTTGAAGTTTATTTACAAAGTAACGGATTTGACATGAGAATCGATCCCGAGTATAACTTGCAGGTTTTCTTTTTTCTCTATGACCATTTGTGCAATATCACATATCATTGATAAAATGTACGCGAACGCGATCGTTAGTGTTATTTTTTATTCTGCTATTTTAGTCAGTATGCAAATATGAACGTGACGAAGCTAGAATGTATCACATTTACAACATCGTTGATCGAAATATGTAAGCTTTTAATACATTTGTCACGCATCTGTTAACTGTTTTTTTTTTTCAACTTCTTTGTTTGTTTGTTTGTTTTTTTTGAACCTTGGATAGGTAACACCACCGAACATTTTGTTAATTTTTTGTCTCATCGGAATGTTTCATTGTGCACTTTGAAACCCGAAAACAAAACATAACAAAAAACCGTTCCAGTTGCATTCGTACTTGTTCTGGTTTCTTTTTTTTATTCTTGTCCATCCAACATTAGAAATTCCAATCTCGCGAAATCTATTTTCACTTTTTTATGATGCAACATGATTCATACGACTGGATGCGATAACAAATTGAGAGCGTTTAGATTAAAAGTCTAAAATCAATTAAGCGTAACGATCAAAATCGTTCAGTGCATAGATTCGCGAAACGTTTTAGTTTGCGACAAATAATGTTTTTATTAGAAAGAAAGATTGATATTAATTTGTCAACACTGAGTGGTTGACAAGCTAGTTTGAGGTTATGTCAAACGTCCAACTGGATTAAATGACATAGCGTCAGCCAGTAATTATAAAACACGCGAATATTTTGCAACGTGGAGGGGGGGAGGGGGTTCACGTGATCCGTGCGAACAGGAGCTTTTTGCAGCGTGTCAAATGGTTTTGTTGACGCGTTCAAAAACCTCGGCCGTTTTCAATTTGGCCGTTTGTGAGTCGATGATTAACCTACCCGGCTAATTGTGCGAATAATTAAAAGTTCGTAACACACGATTCTCATGAATGTCACTCAGGCTTACACGCTCCGATAAATGTTTGAAAATTGACTGGTTTAAAATATAATAAATTAACAAAATGAAAAACAAAAGGATGTAAGAAAAAAAAAGGATGCTTGAAATTAACTATAATGGGAGATTTCATTTATTTTGATTCTAAATAATTAATTATATTTTTATATGAATGACTTGTTTCAGAGGTTAATGCGCAGTTGATTAGATAAATAATAAATGCACTTCAGATGCTGAAATAGCGTGTAACAAATGAAGGATTAGAGCGGGAAAGTAATAGCACGGCCATATGTAAACATCATGGACACATCTCAGCGTCAATGCGCAGACCCGACAAGAAATAACATTTGACGCCTGTCGTCGTGTTAATTTAATCACTCTGGCGCCGATTTATGAACATATATGTTATAACTTTTTTTATGTTTCTTAGCGGATCAACGTCGGATCTAAACGCGCCTGGTTATTCTCCTAACGAAGAGTTATACGTCACGTATGTATATTTAAATCCGTTCAATTAACTTTATAAAAAAATATGAACAAACAAAGTATCCAGAACACTGTTTGTTTACATCGATGACATTCACATGTTGAAACGTTTGTTTATTTACATTCTCGACCATCAAATTTTGAAAGTCAAGCGTTGTAAACAAAACAAAGCAAATGTCAACCTCTGTATCTTTTCTTTCACATTTTGGAGGTCAATATTGTAAACAATTAAAAAAGAACAACAGTAATGTTTGTACACAAGTTGTTATACATTGACGACCTTTATATTTTGAAAGTCAATCTTGTAAACAATGACAAAAATCTGGTCGATAACCTTTATTTCGATTTAATTTTAAAATTGCGTATCGAATAAATATTATTAGAAGCTCTACAAAGACGAAGTGGAAATAAAATGCAACTAAAAAAACAGACAATTATTGAACCCCAGGGGCGGAATCGGGTGCAATGGCCTTGCAAAAAGCCGCACCACAAATCATCCCCTGCCCCGAGTTTGCTGTTACTGCACGACATCATTATTGTCACAGCTGTATTTTAATTGTTGGGTTCATCCTGGCTACTTGCATGCGACGTCACGATTGGTCCCCGTGAGCTTTTCGTGTTTACGTGCGTATGTAAACATTTTTTCTTTATGTTTTGTTTAATCTACTCCTTAGAGTCACACTTGCCGACATTACAACAAATTACAACGATAATTACATAATTAGCGAGCAACGACAAATGATCCGCATTTTTAGTCACACGATTTTGTTTGTGCAAATGAAAGCACATCAGAGTTTATAAATATGACAAATGAGAAACAAGAACGAATGTTAACTTACAATATTATGTAAACAATTGAGGCGAAAAATGTGTATTTCGTTTAAATACAATTTGTGTTTCATGTAAATTGTTTATATTGTAGAAATGAAATTTATTTATGATTATAGAGGTCAAATTTGTTTATGTTTACTAAAAATATGGGTAGTTCTACGCGAAACATCTATTTAACTGGGTTCAAAATCCGAGAATTTCAGTTTTAATGGTACATTCGCACACAAAACATTGTTGACATTCTTCTTATAAACGAACTGCACAAAGTGGAATGAAATAAACTCCAAAGAATACAACAAACCTAACAATAATGTAGACAATTGAAATTAATTAATTTTATCTAACAAAATTAGTTTAAATTAACAATATCAATTCAACAATATATATTGTATTTTTATTGGCTTTCACAGAAGTACATAGCCATTCAATTCAACAAATTGATTTATTATCCACCACGCCATCTATCGAGATTCAACTAATAAATACAATAATCTTAAAGTACAAGTTAAGAATTTCAAAACGTAAAATAAAAATTTTGGACCCAGCTAAATGTATGTTTCTCGTAGAACTATCCACAAACCACCCTAACAAATATAACCTATTTGTTGATGCATTTCTTACTGTTTTAAAAAGGAATAAAAAAATAGATAAATAAAAACTGCATTGATCTGATTAATAAATAACAACAATACATGCAGATTTTGTAAAACTAAAAAAGGTCAAATTTGTTCATTTCAGAATACGTGTTTGTGTTACAAGGAACGTAATCGAAAAGATTGAAGGGTAGAGATTTTAGCGAGGAAACAAAACGAACGCAAGGCGGGGGATTCAATCGACGGTTGCATGTATCTGGGCTCGCATCAGTAGGTTTATCCCGGCCGTATAAATAAATAAGAGAGCACGGTTTGAAATCACTTAAATCATAAGAACAATCTTTGTTCGAAGCCTGATGTAATTAAAGGTAAATGTTGAGCCACGATTTTTCTTCCCGTATTATAAGCTTTGATATATCTCCCACTTTTGTCCATATATATTTACAATCTATCAAACTTTATTTATCATTCACTTTAAAAAGTTCTTCTTTTTCTCATTTTACAGGTGAAAAAAAAAAGAAAAAAAAAACAAACAACAGAGGTAATTTTTGAGATCAAGGTCAAAAGTTCATGGACAAGTAAATGATGACATTTTGATTCTGACGTTTGGAATTCTGTAGTTATCTAATTTTCTTGCGGTCGTTCTTGTCGTATGATGAAGTTGTGACTATTGACATTGTGACAATTGTACATCAATGTTTGACAATTGGAGTCAATTCGTTGCGCATGTACTTGTCCGCGTGATTCTTCATAATTAATTGGCCCCGGAATTAAATATACTTACGGCAACTCAACTCGTCCGATCTGTCATGACATTCCGGGATCCCGTTGCAACGCTGACTGCTTTCGATACACTGCCCACTTCTGCAACGAAATTGGTTGTGACTGCAAGCTGAAACAGGAAACATAACATAAACATTGCTTTGTCATTCGATAATTAACATTTTGTTTCATTTTTTTTATGTTATTATGCACTGAAAGCGAACCGAAACGAATTTTAATCGTTCGAAGCGTTCCCTTATGAACAAGAATTATGTAAAACTTTAACACAAAATTGATGTAAATCTAACTGTTCATTGTCGTGCAATATTTACATAAATATTTACATTCAATATTCACAGAGCAAACATTTACCGAACAAGTTAACAAATTACTTAAAAAACAATTTTTGCTTTTTCAAAATTTTAAACAATTTTCAATTCATCAATCAGATTGACGTGAATATACAAATTTTATGTATAGCATTCACGTAAAGTTTACACAAAATTTACATAAATATTGCAACGACTCTGATCTGAGCGGTTTTTTCGGTTTTGACTTTGAAAATGTTATCATCATCAAATAGTTAAAAAGGGAACTTGATTTCAAACGAGATTGAATTATTTTATCATTTGGGATTGAACTGTTGTTTTCCATAATCTTTGATATGACATTTATAGAAAATTGAATGACACATCAAAAGCAGGCCATATCATGACGAATCAATGTGAGTGATTTTTTTTGTTTCGTTTTTTTTACAAGCGCCAAAAATGTCGCAAAACAAATTGCCGGGCGATATTGCACATGAAAAGGAGACTCTGCAATATCAGCACTTACCCCGCGGCTGCCGCGAAAAGTGCTGTTCTTGAGCAAAGTCTACCGGATCTTTATATGTACATCGCACTCAAGTATACACTCCGGTGCTTGGTTGCGCTCCACGGATTTATAATTCGATTATGAGGTATCGTCAGCATTTAATTTAAATACCGAAGAGCCTGCCCGGTTTACGATTTCAAAGCTTCCGCACTGATATCTACACCGTTGGAATTTCCTGTTGATTCACAACAGGGATTATCCAACTTTGTTCGAAATTGCTCTGAACTTAGCCAAATGTCACAATCCCAAATTTCACACCACGCTCAAATGAAGCAAGAAACGTTTCTTCTTCGTCAACAAAATGTAAACAAATATCCAAACAATAAAAAACATTTTATTTATAAAGTGTATATTGATGTTTTCAAAATCGAAACAATATTTATTTACACTCAAATTTGAATGAATGTTACATGTAGCGATCAACCCCCACTTCATAACGTGCGAGCTTCTGCGTCATTCCGTGTGAGGCGCTGATCAACGACAAAGCCCCTACGATGGACACATTTGGAATTTGAGATTGACAACAACTACGTGAAAACTCAGGAAAAGATTAGTGTAAGTAAGATTTTTTTTGCGTATTATTCAAATCTATTAATTTTTCAAAGTCTCCTTCATTTGACCCTCGAGTTAAAAAGTAATGTAAACAAAAATTTGAGGTCGAATTGTAACATTGTTTTTCTTTCTTTTTTGAATAGCAAAAGTAAACAAAGTTGTTTGAATTTGTTTATGCCTTGATTGTTCGGGCGTATTCTTTATAAGGAAAATAAATAAAGTCGGTAACGAGAGAATTTGCATAATTTGTAATTACAAAGTCAAAATTTATGAGTTCGTGTGAATGCATTCGAATATCTAATAAATATTGCAACGCTTAGATATAACTCTTAGTACTTTATATTGCGGTATAACAATGTGTTTCGCAACACCCACGTTCACAAATTAATAACGTGTATATAAATCTTAACATATTGTCTCTTTATTCGCCATTCAATTTCAATTTTTATACTTACTTCTAATATTATATAAATCTTTGCTCGATCGCCTTCACTTCGTAACATTAGTCATAATGTTCGTCGAATATTTACATCATAAAAAAAGAGACAAATGTTGGCTTTTTCCTTATTTATAATTGGATCAAGGTGATTTATCTTGTAAGTTTATTGAAAAATTTTCTTTTTCATATTTATTTTCAATACTATTTATAAGATGCTTGTTTACATTTTCTTTCAAATTTAATTAATTCAAAGCCAATACAATAAAATAGTCTTAGAATTCCAATGTTTGTTTGAATATTTCATCCTTTGAAGGACGTTTATTTACATGCTATCAAATTCCCAAAAACTAATAAATTTCTGAGTTTTTTACGATTTGTTTATATTTCTAGTCTTTCAAAGTTTATTTACACTTTTTTATGTTTGTTTACATATTAAATTGATCTTAAAAAAGAAGAGCTTTTTTTCAGTTGGTTGAATTGTCGTTTACCTTTTTTTTATTAATAATTTGACACTCAATTCGGACTTTTATTTCAGTATCTTAAAATGTTTTGATTTGTCGAAATTGAACGCGGTAAAAATATCTTGAATTATTTATGGGATAAAATTTGAGGTCGAACGATGAATGTCATGCGATATTTATGTGGCGAATCGTGTAATACGTGCGAATTTGCGAAATTTCGGGGTCCTTTGACACGGGAAACCTCATAATCCGATGACACTACTTGACACCGTCATGTCATTTAGCTGCGAGTCACGGGCAAAGCCCAAGAGCCGCCCGGCATGATTGGCCTTCAACAATGCGCGCCTCTTGTTTCGTACACACAACATCCCTGTCTACCAATCACTAATTGCGCATCGTTTAAACTGTCGTTTTTTGACCTTCCACTCTTTTTTTTTTTTATAAAAAACTTCAAAGGGCAATTTAAATTTCAGACATTAAAAAAAAGCGTATCATTTACAACATAAAACCTTAGATAAATCTTACACATTTTTAAAAATCGTTTTTTTTCTCAATCTTGAAAGGTCCTAATATTTTGTTTCTTTTTTTCAGATACTTCGAAAACTGGATGTAGGACTTGAAAATATAACCACAAAATCGACGACGTCCAACTTATTTTTGTATGCAAATTTTGTCAACATTTTGGTGATCAATACCTTGGAGGTTCGACGGTTGGGAGAATAATGAAATATTTAATACAAAAGTTAACGACAGTTTGTACGAGTTGGTATTTATGAAGAATTTACTTCAGTCATTTGAGCTTTTAGAAGTTGACGGTACCTAAAATGTTTCGCGAGGGAGAATTTACAGTCGTGGGCGCACGGCTCGTTGCACGCGATATTAATGTCCTCGTTATGTCCTTTTTTTTGACAGGAAAAAATAAAACGCTCTGCAACTGGGTATCCACCTGAATGAGTGCGCCGGACTGACAAGAAAAGAGTTCAAAGATGGACATTTGGGATTTATACATCATTCTATTCTGACAAATGACAATTGTGTACTTCGACATCGATCAGGGCGCTTTTAAATGTTTGAAATTCCTTCATCAACTGTGGAATTAATTTGATACCAAAAAAAGGTATGATTGATCATTTTTTCTGTTTCAGTTTTTCTTTTTTGGATTCAAAAATTTTGTTTTCTAGTGGACTGAAGAAGAAATTTGAGTTCAATATCTATTATCAAATCACTATCTGATAAACTTCGAGTTAAAAATGAAGTGAAATGACGATAACCTTCAAATTAGTATACCATTTTTTGTATGCTAATCTTTGATGAAAAAAAAGGAAGTGAAACTTATATACCGTCCGAGGGTTTCGTGAAACCATATCAGTACACTTAAACGTAGGGGCTAGTGAAAGATCGCGCACGACTTAGGGACCTTTCGTTCGTGTAATTATTTATTTAACGCAGCGACGTCAATTTTTCATCCCGTGAAATGTTATTAACAATTTATGATGACGCGATGCACACGCTATCGGCTTATAAACTTTGTTTATCAGTCATAAAACGCCAAGCGTTTCAACGTCAAATAACTTATGTCCCCTAAGCACGAGAAAAACTATTATCTGTAATCTCCGTTTTAACAGTCACTGAAGGCTACTTAATCTCTTACTTCCAACGTTTCAAACGTTATTTTTGTTTTTTCTTTCGCTGTACAAGCGATGTTATAACATATCAGATTTCCAGGACCACTTCACAATTAACCAATACAAAATCTGGTTTTCATTTTTCACTACGTCCAACCTAAAAAATGACCCTCAAAATTGTAATCGGAGTAGTAGAAACATACATAAAAAACGGCCGGAATTTATATTGTTCCAGGACAGACGTGAGATACGATCGGCAAAACCACAATTATAATGCAATAAATCATAAGGCTTGATCACATTATAATTGTTCAACGTCGCGAGTAATTAAAACCTCGATTCACCGCTGATAGCGATTATTATTTTGTATGCTTTGGTATTATATTTCTTTCTATAAATTTTTTATAAACTCCGCTGTGGGAATATCAATTTTAGGCTTATCGCACGAATTCTAATATTTTGACAAATTAATTTTAATTTTCATTGTTTGCTTTTACTTTAAATTACTTTTAATTTCGATATTAATTTTAAATTTCGTTTTCTTTCTATTGTTGTTTTACAAACTTAAGATCAACTTTTTCATATTAAGATCAGTAAGGGTTGAAACAACATTTTTATCAAATTAAGAAAATTTTGACTAATCTAGCAGAAGTCTGATTTTTACCGGAAGCTACAAATATAACATTTGTGAAATGTGGTACTGAAAAAAGTTTGCATTATAATAGAGATAAAAAAAGATGTCTGAGTCGGTCCAGTTAAAAAAAAAGTTAGCCGCATCGATCCGCAAATAACGACACGGAGCACTCGATTTGGTTGAAGTTGTATACAGAGGAGAGGTGAATTTGATCGCGAACAAACTTTTTAAATTCATTGCCTCCAGATTGGATTGTTGCATGGCATCAGTGCAATCGCTATACGAAATTCATAATTCGCGAAAACTTTTCTTGTTATTTGTCCGTCCGGGGGTGGGGGTGGAGAGAGAGACGGGCGACGGTCGAAGATAACATCAAATTAATGTTAAAGCATCCGGCGATCGTAAATGATATGCGTGCGCGCATATAGATGACAAATATTAGCACACGGTCCCGGTGCTTAACGCTAGATTAATTAATTCGCCTTTTTATTTCTAAAAACGAGACATGATGCGCTTGATTAAAAACAGATTTCGCGATCATTTTAGGATCAATGAGATTACTGAAATCATTATAAACAACAAAAGGTACAAGAACCAAGGTCATATAATACAATATTTGTTTGCAAAATTTCTCCTAAAATGTTTTCGATTGTTGGAAAAAATGATTATTAATATTAAATAATTTTTTTACCTTATGTTTACAATTTCGTTTTTAATTTGTAATGAACTGAAATTATTACAAATGTTTCTTCTTCAAATAATTGATGTTTATTCGTTAATTTAATATTGATTTTGTATTTGTTTTCTGTTACATCTATAAATTTTTTTCAAATTTTAGTAATCTTTTAAATATCGCTTGAATAAAATTCAAGCGATAAAATTATATAATATTTGTTAGATATGAAGTCACTTGTGTAAAAAGCAAACAAAAATTAGGTGCGAGATTTTTCGGCGCCGAAAATTTTGGACGCTAAAAGTCTAAATTTTTTTTTTTTTTTATACAAAATCTCATACATTTGAGATCGCTGGAAGTATTTTTAGTTTGAATCAGAGGTTAAATAAAAAACTGATATTTTTATTTCATTATTCAATATTCTGTTTATTTTATAAAAAAAAAAATATGTAAAATGTTTTGTTATGATGATAAAATTGATAAAAATTTGTATTCAAGTGTGTTATGAAATAGAAAACGAGAATGTGTTTGGGTTAGGTTTTTTTTAAACGATGAAATTTGAGATCGAGACAAAAAGTCTGTTTGAGATCTATAAAAAATGAAAAGTTTTGCATCGAAATAGCCGAGCGGCTCTGGAGCTTATATATAAACTTCGTGAGCCATTCAACCGTATAATTTTTTCTGTGCAATTCTTACGGGGATTAACATTTTTTCCGTCGCAAAACTTGGTTAATATTAGCATCCACCTGGGGGCGTCTCTTAACTAACTGTTTTAATTCCGAGACAAATGTGTTTCGGTATATGAAAATTCCTAATGAAAGAAAGAGGCTGTGAAAAATGAGGTGTAAACAAAACGAACCTCTCATTCGGTCCGTTTTTATTGTTATTTCTGTTTCGCAAATTGGAATTTTTATAATTTCGATCAAAAAACGGATACCTTGACTTTCAATGTAAACAAATATTTTTGTTTTGAAAAATTCGAATTTTCTTTTATTTTCAAAATATAAACAAACCTCATTCACATTAATTTCTTTTCGTTTGTTTTGTTGTCTAGAATTGTTATTATTTTCGACATTGTTCACATATTCAACTTCACGTCAGCGACTGATTTAAAAACTGTCAATCGTTTGTGTTGGATTATGATTGGCATGACATGACTAAACAATTTAGCAGCCAAGGTAAACATAACCTCAAAAGTTGGTGCGCTTTGTATATTTATGCCGTTGTTATTGTCGCGCACGTTACCAAAGTATAAATCTGACCTGGCAGATTTGCTCTGAGGTTAGAGCCCTTTTAATTTGTCACAACAATGGTTTTTCATTATCAGACCTACTAAGTTATGATATGACATCCTTAAATATTGACTTGAAATAATTTTATATTCTAGGATGGGACTGAATTATAAATGGATCCTACAAGTGAAGATTGAATGATTTTTTGAAATTATTTTCAAGTATAATCTCAAAAATCGTATTCTAACTTAGTTCCTGTGTCAGTGCCCAAAATGGCCATATTGGGGCCCAACTCCAACCCAGTTTAATTTTCTACTTGGAAAGGTCGATTAGCATAAAATCGATGGGGGGGGGGGGAAAGAATGGAAGCCCCATACGTCACGAATTTCGTTAGCAGAAAAAAAACTTGTGAGTCCATTAGTTGCTCCATGGGCGATTTAGCAGCGGCACAAGCTTTTCTCGGTTGGCTTTTAGGGTCCGGCGATTTGATGCTCCTGTCGCTTGTCATGCTAATATTTTCAACTTCATACATTCCCCTCCAACCCCTTCAGATTCATTTCTTGCCTCGCGCATATTGTACACTTTCATTGTACTTGCGCTTGCATCAGAGGCTTTCTGACGTTTCCGCGTAAATATATTTTAAAATTAAACTGCAGCGCGCTGCTGCTCTCTCGGTAATCATAAATCTCGGAATCGCTAGTTGGAAAGCAAACACGATGGGATTACAATGCGAAACGTAATGTTACGAGAGTGCGCGAGGGGGGACAAAAAAGGGCGGCCGCTCAAAAACGGGGACGTAAAAATGTTGGCAGGCAAACGGAATTGACATGAAAATATGAGCTACTTAAACACTCAACTGGCTTGGTTGCAATTTAATGTTTATTAGTCTTACGAATTAATGTCGAGTGATCAACGGGCTTTTTCTTGGTATACGCGATGTATATGTTATTTTTATACAAGTTCAACAAGTTAGTGCTTGAATGCATGCTCGAAAATAATGACAATGATTGTTCGAAATTGAGAAATAATTAATTGAAAGATTAATTAATTAATTCAATCAGGAACTTCAATTATTAATTAATCAATTAAATTAAAAACAACATTTTGTGTAAGTAAAATGAAAGGAAGATTATAAAAGTAAATAAATGATTTATTTTGTTTTGAACTTTCACATGACTTTTCAAAAGTCATGTGACATTATTTGTTTATTTCATTCTCTATACTTTTGGGATATCCTTAAACGTTTGTTTACATTCATTGAATGTAAACAAACGCGTTTGAGGACGTTTCAAGGGTAGAGGGTTAAATAAACAAATATCAGAGGTTGTTTCAAAGGCAAAGTGATTCAAAAAAGTAAACAATTATACAATTTGCTTATAACCATTGTAAAAAAAAATTTAATTTTGTGAATGTAAACAAACATCGAAGGACATTTTAAAGATAAAAATGTAAATAAACAGTTAATTGGGTAAGGTGAATCTGAGAATGGAGTTTGACTTTCCACATTCTATAACGACGATTGTCCCTCGTTGCAGCGGTCGAGATAAGGCGATATCGTTGAGTGCATAAAGTGACGCAACGGAACATTATTTAACTGAAAGCAAAAAAGCGCGATTATTTATTGACAATGCGTTGAGCGGCTGTCCATTTATTAGCTTCTACAACTCGTAGATGAGTAAGCTCGGAGTTCACCGGAGGGCGTCGTCGTTGAGTACGTGCGATCAGCGGTGCGTGAAAATGCGAATGACAATTTCTCGGGAATGTAAATTGATTAATTTACTCGAGTCCCAGCTCGTGTCAAGCAGTTGAGTGTTGAGCCCATGAATAATTGGTTATTTAAATCGAAAACCGGTAATTGTGTGTGGTCATGAGAGAGATATCGCTTGATTAACGATTCCTGCGACTTGCGACAAGTCAATTAAATCTTATCTTATCACGTGTGCTTTTTTCCGGCTGATGAAAAGAAAGAAAAAAAAAAACAAATCGTATACACTTTCTAGATCGTTTACGTTCTTTTGATAACAATGATTCTGCAGTGTGATAAATTTGTTGTCCCAATTAGAAGTAACAATTTTATGGAACATAAAAGATGTTATAAACATCTATCGATCAACATTTGATATATCGATAAGTCAAAATTGAAAAAGAAAAAAGATATTAGAAATACGTCAAAATCAAACTCATCGCATTTATGTTTGATTTAAATACTTGCGCAATCGAATAAATGTCGAAGCATACTCGAAGCGGTGATATATTTAATTCTTGGTTAACTTGAATGATTCATTATCGTAAATTATATCCGTCGGTAGTAAAAAAGACGTAACGAACGTAAACAGCTGTAAGATGCGTTTATTACAGAGAGTTTAAAATTGTTTCGCGCCTTTTTTTTTCTTTTCGTTCTTTCTTTCTCGGAACGGCTGATTCAAAAGAGACGTGTGTTATCGTGTAACGTCTATGATTTCATCGCCACGTTTCGAGACGCGTAAGATGACGCGCTTTTTCCACTTTGCTCACTCTGTGTGTGTATATAATACACTTCAATCAAAAGTTGCTTGAAATATCTAACCTATATTTTCGCGTTTATATTGACGGTTGGAATGTGCA
The DNA here is from genome assembly GCA_030523145.1 of Trissolcus brochymenae. NCBI lineage: Eukaryota > Metazoa > Arthropoda > Insecta > Hymenoptera > Scelionidae > Trissolcus > Trissolcus brochymenae. The sequence continues at coordinate 112,188 of JAQQRF010000099.1, forward strand.
AACCGAAATAGACCCCATGATTGATTTATATTCTTGCTGCAGTTTTGTTTCGCTTTGCGAGAATTTTGAACGTTTGCGAGAATTTTGAACGTTTGCGAGAAACATTTTTTTTGTTCGGTCTTGAGCAAACCATCTTTCTCCTCGTCGACTAACATATTCTATCGCCAATATAACATCATCCAAGAACAAATATATCAAACAGACGAGAATTGCCATAAACGTGAAGTATAAAAACATTTCGAGGGCTATTTATTATGTTTTATTTATTTTTTTTTTTTTCAGTTCATTGTTAAATCACAACTTTATCGCGCGACACTTGTAAATTATTAAAATCAGAAACAAAGTTATGGCATGGTAAAAAAGTTTTTCGTAGAGTCATAAAGCGAAGTACTAAAAAATGAAACCCATCCAAAGTTAAGGATTAATTTATTCAATTTTTGATGACAGAAAATGACCCTAATTTGCAATGTTATCAATAAATGAACTATATATTAGGTATCAAATTTATCTTAAATAGTTAAATGTCTTTAATTAGTTATTTTTTATTATTCAAATGCTTTCTTTTGATTAATTGATAAATTTTTATTAAAACAATCTTAAAAGATTAAAAAAAAAATCAAATGCATGATCAAAATGTTGATAAAAATGAATCGTCTCGGTTCGTTGTTCAATTATGTTGCTTCGCGTAAGCGCGGTTGCAAATTCTGATGCCAGGCTGTAGATATCTCGCGCGAGCCCAAGGTATAATGAACTCCAGCCCTGTGTGGGCAAGTTTGTAATGTTTTGCGTCGGGAACTTTTTATGGAAAGCATCCTGTTGAGTCGATTGCACAGATAACTCCATGGTTCTTAAAATATTGAAATATGAAGCGTCTCGTGCTCTCGAGGCCAACTCTCAGTCTCGAGTATGTTTCCAAATTCGAACGCCGTAGTGGGATGCGGGGAGTTGAATAAATACGTCGCAAAACGCACTGAAGCGACTGTGAAAAATGGTAAAGCAAGAACAATGAGGGAAAAAAATGTTGAAGTAATGCAAGGACTCTGGTGAAATATAAATTAGTCATATTCCACACGCAAATTAAACCAAATGTTGTTTGCGAGCATGATATATAAAACGAATTGTTGTGCGCCGCATTTCATTGACCGATAACAGTTTTGGTGCTTCATTTATATTAGTTTCAACGAGTTTAGTTTTTCAAAATTCACTTGAATACCGCTTGATTATATTTTTTACCACAAAGTTTAAAATAATAATCATCACATATGCGGTGGTTTGTTTTAGCATCAGTGAGGTTTATGCATTTGTTTTCTTTTGTTTAGTTTTAAACTTGTCATTCGATCAATATCGACTAATATCGATATGTATCGATTAATATCGATATTTATTGAGATACGTATCAATACATTTTTTTTTTTCGAATAAATTTTACAGGACGGAAAATATATTCGCAACGGTAACAAAGATGCGTCATCAATTCGTAATCGCGCGGTTGGAAATGGAAACGAGCGTTTTATGCGTAAGAGCAATCGGTCAAAGGGGTTGGGCACAAATAAAATAGCATTACTTTCGCGCGCATGAAGTGGTATGATACATTAAAAAGAATACAAATCAGCGAGTCCGTGTTCTGGTTGTGATGTGACGGCACATGGAGAGACCCCACCCTACCTTACGCACAGAGGTGATTTCGCAAAATATCGATGGCATATTTTTCAAGTTCGCTCGGGTATGCGGCGCTCGCATATCAAATTCATGATTTTATTTCACACGGACTAATTGGCTCTAGTTGTAATTTAACTGCTCTGCACAATTTCGGACCAACGCTTTTGTAGTCGACCCCTTTTTTTTTTTTTTTTTTTTTTTTTTTTTTTTTTTTTTTTTTTTTTTTTTTTTTTTTTTTTTTTTTTTTTTTTTTTTTTTTTTTTTTTTTTTTTTTCTGAAAATTATTTCAAATCTACTTACAGTAATGAACGAGTCATTCTCAAATGTAATAACACTTCGATACAACCAAAAATAATCGTTTTGATAAAAAAGTACCGATTTAAAGTACAGATTGAAAAATAACGATTTTTTAAAAATGTATCGTATCTATACCGTGTTATTTGTGCGAAGTATGTTCAAGCCAGAATTTGAAATTAGTTGTAGCAAAACAAAAAAAAAAAAAAAAACGAGGCTATAAAATGTAGATTGGCGCGATAAGTTTGTGGTTGAGATCACCTTGGTGCACATTAGAGTAGCATTTGCGGTGGGTGTGTGTTGGAGCCGCATATATCGAGATACAGTTAAGATGTTTCTTTCATGATGTAACCCGCGGCTGCGATCGTGCATGTCAGACGCGAATCGGGAGAGTGACGTGATCGCATTATCGCGACAGCGACGCAATGACAGAAATATTTACATTCCGCTCAAGACAACTGATCCATTGACCCTACTAAACGTAGCATTGTGGCTACGAATTAGTTATAACTCAGCCACTAAATGCTTTGTGCCAGTTCGCGTGACTGCGTCCGTACCGTTTTCATCGCCGTCGTTAATAAATTTATTTTCTGTCTTTCTTGAAGCTAAATTTCTACTATATTGATACAAATTCATTCCTTGCAAAACTTATGTATCGATTTCAATTCGATATATCGATGCTAATTCGACATACATCGATGAAAATTGATCAACATTCGATATTGATAAACAATTTGAGAATTAATATTTCGATTTCGTAAAAAGAAAAGAGAAAGATGATGAAAAACAGGAAAAATAGCAGTTGATAATTCAGTGTGCACTTAAGCATCATGTAACTCAAATAATTGAAAACAGATTAATCGGGGGCGCGAGCACACAGCATGCGGATGAATTATTTATAGCGATCACGGATCGGGCAAAAATTATTTCCCCGGAGACTGACGGCTGTATGTTTTATTCATCCACTCGACAATGACATATTAATTCGTAGCCAGGGCATCATCGTCCGAGCGCCGCATCATCGTAATTATTTTCGTGGTCCTTCCAGACGCTGGAGGGGGGTTTCTCCTGAGATTATAATGTGCCTCTTAACAAACAGCCGTTAGTTAAGGCCGAAACGAATCGCAAATTGTTCGCTTCTGCAAATTAATTCTAAATTAATTCGAAATGGAATCTAAAATGAATCTCGGCCGCAAAATAACGTCAAAAAGTGCGGCAGTTCCGTCTCTGTAATCATCATTCATTTTCGATAATCCCACGTCAATTTTATGCAAATAATAGAAAACCCAATCTCCAACATACCATGCTACTTTTTACGTCCTTTCTGTGTTGCAATTTTTAAAAAATTTTTTTATTTTTTGAAAAAAATCTATAGGTTTTCATTTTGTATGGTTATTATTTTATGTGAAAAGAAATTCATGGTGGGATTGCGAACAAAAATAGTAGTTAAAATTCTGTAGGGTTAGTGTGACAAATGCAAATGTAACTGACTTTTGAATGAGGTGCAGTATGTGTCCAGTTGACGACTTGAAGAGAACATTCATTAAAATAATCTCGAGGTGAGTCATTCGAACTCAGGCAACTGAAGAAAATGAGGTGACGAAAAGTTATTGAACAAAAAAAAAGACAAAACAAGAATTACGAATTTTAAGCATAAAAATTAAAATTAAAGGATAGAAAAAAAAATTGACCGTCCAATGAAACTGAAATATTTAATTTATCCCGAAAAAAAGATCCTTCTGAATTATTAATTTTGTTTAATAGAGATGATTAATAAATTGAATAAATGAATTCGCGTCAATATCGAACCAAATTCTGTTACTATTATTAATAAAGGTCTAAACTGAATTAAATTTTGATAATATGACAGAATGTGTTATAATACGATGTTATAATATTATTTTTAACTATTTATATAACTGACACCAAATTATAACGTCTGATGAAAGCAATTATAAAAAATTAAAAAAATAAAAACATTTACAAACAAAAGAAAAAGTACAAAAATATAAATATGATACAGAATCATATTTTATACTTAATTGACCATTGAACTGAATCTTTGAAAAATTGCCGTAAGAATGTCACCTGACGTGACTGTCAATGGCATGCACAAGAGAATATTTTCCCCGCGTCTCGCATGTTATTTTCAACTCGGAATTATTGCTTGTCGAAACAATTTGACTCGTGTTTTGATCAAGCAATTATTTTTCATTATTAGTTATCAAATCCAAAATATGCACTTATTCAATGAATATTATTAAATTAACGGTTTATTGACATTCCGTAATTTTCGAGTTAAAAAAAAAACTAAAATAGAACTGTAAAGGACAATCGTAGGAAAAAATAAAAAAGATCTATAATTGAATAATAAATTTGCCAATATAAGGGAAAAATTTAATTTGTTAGCTCAAAATAAAAGAACATCAAACGAATATGAATGAACAATAAAAATAAAAATAATAATAATAATTTCATTTAATTTATTCCCACGGTTGATAAGAAATTTTTCTATTGATTGATCGGGCCAACAAAATCCTATTACTGTAAGTAGATTTGCAATTTCTGTGTAACTTCTTGTCATCGGGAATTGAATTATTTAAAACCATCCTTGCTCTTGAATCCGACCCTATGTTAATCGCGACTTTTAATTTCGTCAACCTTTGTTTCATACAATGTTTCCGCCTTTTTGCTCTTTTTTTTCTTATATCTTTGTTAATATATCAAAATTGATCAATATTTAAATTTGAACAATCGATTTTGTACGATTTGAAATACCGATTATGATTCGAGATATCGTTGTATGTTTAATAAAATTCGATTTATTAATTTGAAAACAATGTTTCGTTTTCAGGTTTCATATTTTGGCGCCCTAAAACGTAATGTTGAGGGGGAATTACAATTGTTTAGAAATGGATGTTTCGTTCCTGCCGGCTGTCATAAATCGAAATGCAAGCCCAGCGAATAAATATCACGTCTTCCGCGGCACCTAATCATTTAATGGCCGGCAAAGACGCCAGCAAAATGACCGTTTGCCCGAGAGCCGCTGTATCCTTGCACGGACCGGAAGTGGTAAGTCATACTTGGCCTGTACTTCCGACTGCCACTCGAATCGCCCACTTATCTAGCCTGAAATCGATAAATCGAAGCTTTCGCTACCGAATAAATCGCCGTACAAGCAATTTATAGCTTTCCTTTCTCTCGAATCTATGATTTTTGCTAAACATAACCTCAATTTCAAAAGATTTCAGGTTAGGTTAGGTTGTATTAATTAAAAACCAAATTTCAAATTCAAGTTCGTCGGAACGACATATCTTATTGCATAATTTTTGTATCCAAAAGTTCAAAGTAAACATAACCTTAAAATTCGATGAATGTTAATTTACTGATGATAAAATGAGGTTATATTGAATTTCGTTGGGTATAAAGGATTCGTAAGAGAATTTCGTAGAAAAGACTCATGGAGTAATTTAGCGGCACAAAGTGAAGGTAAAAAAGACGATGGAACTAAATAAAGAAAAGAGAGAGAGAGAGAGAGACAACCAAAGCTGAAAGTGTTTCTTGTGATAAAACGACATTTAGACTCAAGATATTTTCCTGCGGCAGTTTTTATTGGATTTGCAGATAGCCCGCTATGTCTGCGGAGAGCAAACACACTTTTCAAGAACAGCACATGCTTCTTCACCTTGTCTTCTTCCCGCTCAAATCAAATGACGACAAAACATTGCAACTCAGATTTTACGTTCTTCTATGACCGAATTCTTATTTTTCCCCCTTGCATCTTCCACAGGGCCTTTTATTAATTTTTTTGTGTTTTATCAACGAAAATATCCATCGATGAAGAAATTCTAACCACAAAAAATAATTATATAACCCTAAAACTCTTTTTTTTTGCTAAAAAAAAAACGACCTATCCTTAATAGAAATTTTCTAACCTAAAAACGTGTCAGAATTCTAACCACAGAACAATTTTTGAATGATGAAAATTGTATTATTTGAAAATTAATGTTTTGATGTTTTGTTTGAAACTTTTCGGGTGTCTGTTGAGCGATATTTTATTGAGCGTTTACACACTGTTTAATAGCCCCAGTTGGGTTGTAATCGTGCGTATAATCTCTGCCACCCAATCATTCGAATCACTGTCTTTACGAGCATCGAAGTCGAGAGCAGGGTGTGCCAATCGATTACCATCGTGGTTTTTAGCTTCTTTCGATTCCATCAAGAATCCATCAGATATTGAGATTTTCAGGCACCTGTTAAATCATTCGTGCCGCAACCTATCGTTTATCTCACATGTTACGTCTTTAATTTGACTTGAATCGATGATCGATTCTCAACCTCTTTTATTATCTTTCCATAAAATACAGACAACCATAATTAGCTCATTTTTCAGTGCGCATTTTTATGAAGCGCCATCTGGTTGATTTAATTTTAAATTCAAATCTTTGAAGTTTGGATTTATCGTAGCGCGCCATTTGTCAGATTCAACTCGTAATTGAATTTTGATAGATTTTTATGCCACGTCATTTGTTTCAAACTCAGTTTGATGTTCAACAATCTGAATCAAATTTTTCAACACAGATGGAGCTTCTTCAAAAATTCCGAAATGTATCATTTTTTAATGGAAATGGATGGTGTTTATTTATAAGTTAAGAACTAGATTTGAAAACTTTTTTTAACACAGATAGCGATTTCTAAAACATTTTTTTAAAATGTTTTTGATCCTAAATGGTGCTATATGAAAATACTTGAATACAATATTTGAATGCAGATGGCGTTTAGTAAAAAAATCTCAAATTAAATTTTTCAACAAAGATTAATGCTCGAAAGTCTGGTAAAATTATGCTGATGGTGCTCCACAAAACAAAAACTCAAAACAAAACATTTCTCTACCCAGATGTCGCTTTAAAAAAAAGTTCAACACAACTGAGGCAAATAATTTTAATTAAGAAAATTCGACGGTGGTGTTTTTTATCTTGCGTTAAAATCGCTTATCATGAAATCGAGAAAAATGTTAATGGAAAATAGTTTTGCCGAGGATAAAGAACACGTCCTGCAAGTATCAGAGTCGGTTACGCTTGTAGGAATGACATTTTATTGAATTCCGTTTCCCGTAATAACAACAGTAACACTAAATTAATGAAATTGTGTTATCATTTAATTTGCGTCTCAAATTTGTTTGTTTTTTTTTTCAATTTAACAGAGCATCGATTTGCAAAATGTCAATTACGGTCTCCAATGTTTGTTTCGAGGATGCCTAACAAATAATCAACATTAATTGTTGTTCTTGTGTTAAAAATTTTAAACAGCTCCGTCAGTCGGACTAGTTAATTAGAATCATCTTTTCATCGCATTGTTTGCCTAAATTTCGACTTTATTCTTATTCAAAGATTTCTAACGAGTATAAACTTTGCATAAATCGAAAATACGCTTTTATTCACATATTAAATTACTTCTATAAATATGTAATGAATCATGGCTTTTGTGCTAATCAATCGGCAGTATTTTATTTCACCGACGTCTCTAATGTACATTCTGTTTTATATCATCAATTATTTCTATGAAAATTTGCTCTCGATCGAGTGGAAAAAATATTAATTTATTGATGATAAAAGATAACGATTTTAAATAACTAATGTTATAATAATAATGTGCCCCAATTAATCTTACGCTTTGATATATAAACAAGAGAACTCAGAGAAAAATATGTTTTAACATTTCATAATATGTTAATTACTTTAATCATAACTAATAAACTTGTTCTTAAATACAACAAAAATTTTCATCTGATTTTAAAACTCAGAATTTTTGTTTTATATAAAGATATGAAAATGTTCAATGTAACGAGAGAACAAATTGTAACAGTTTTAGATGTAACATGTATAATTCAGATTTAGTATTCTAAAGAAGGATTTATCTCGTTAATATTCCAATGAACTATGCCAAATTTGTGCAAAATATAACATGAAACGAAATTTGTTAAGTTCGGAGTTATTTAATTTCATTACAGTTATAAATAACATATTTGCATTGTCTGTCGGCATCACGTTATATCCAATATCCAAGTTAGGAACTGCTCATTTAAATTCAAATTAACTACTTATTGAACTTGACTCTGTTTTGTTGTTCTAAATTACTGCGATGGTTATAGCCAAACTGAAATCAGACATAAAGAAACAATTTAATTTGGGCGCGAACAATTCAAATTTGGCGCCTAAATGTTGTTGGGCGCCAGAAAAATCAAATCTAGCGCTTCAATTCTTAACAACAAGCAAAAACATTTCAATTATTTGTTATCATTTCAAGTTGGTCGTGAAGAAATATAAGAAATGAGTTATCTGAAATGACTGGCTTGAGAATTGATGAATGAAAGAGACACATAATTTTTGGTGAATCAGCGTCTCGGGCAGTGGTGCCAACCCAATTACACCTCCTTGACGATTACGTTACGATAAAATCGCAACCGAGTTTATGCTCTGTAATCCGTTTTACTCAAGTCTCGAATTACACTCAACAGTTTGTTCGCATAATCACGTTTGTCCTTATTAACTGCACTTATACTTTCGTTTTTTTACAATTAGCAGCGACTCAAATGTTCTTCTTCAATCCTAAGTCAGTGCTACATATTAAATCGCGATTATTCGTTGATTGAAGTTGTGTTTCCAATTAAAAATATCGACTGGCAATCACAACTTGCCAAGTGTTCTAGTTTGCTCAACTTATTCATATCGCATTAATAGCTAATGACGTACGTATGCACAAAACCTCTTCCCCTTCCCCCTCCCCAATCGCTATTTCCTCCTTGAAAGCAGTTGTATTGTGCGAATCGAAACTTCAAGACGCCACCTTCCCCGATTACTATGACAAAATTTTCCTAAACTCGACTAAAACTTGATTTCAAACTATTCTTCTGTTTGCTTAACCATCCCAGTGTATTCTGATCTCTTCCTAAGTTACAAATCAATCTTTTGCAGCCAACATTTTTCAAATTTGAATTCAACAAACAAATAATCCATTTAGGCGCCAAAATCTGTTTGATACAATCAGTTTCCGTTTAGGCGCCAAGGAATAATTTAGGCGCCAATTGTTGGTTTGGGGGCTCAAAAAATTAATGATAAAAATTTGCCATTTTAGCTGTTTTAGTCGTGACAACTGTAATCATTTCTCATTCAAACTGAGATCATCGTTTTATGTTTAAACATTAACAACGTTGGTCAAATAGCGCGTCACGGAAACGCAGCATATTAATCACCGAAGCATCCTCATTTGTAACCCATGATTTCACTTATAAGTCATCTATTGCGATAGCGAACTGCTGTTTCTTTTTTTTTTTTTTTTTTTTTTAACTCTCGAGGCGTATCCTATTGCATCGCGTCACGCCGACACGTGGGTCAAAGGCCACGGGAACACCGATAACCTGTGAACTCTGACATTTCTTTACCTCTGTAACTGTCGTATGGCGTAGATCTTCCTCCCGATACGTAAGCCAGACACGCCGGTGCCAGTAGCAGCAACAGGACCGCTGCACACTTTTTTTTCATTCTTCTTTGCGTTTATTGCACTTCCACTTTTTTTTGTTCCTTCCCCTTCAATGTTTTTTGTTTGTCATTTGTTCCTCTATCTAACTGACAAAAGCCCGACAGCAATTTTCGCCATCACATCTTGTCAAAATCGAGAATACATTCACTGCAAAACTTAAATTAACCGTTCAAGAAACGTTATTTAAACGTTGCGAAAACGTAATTTAAACCTTATTTAAACGTTATTTAAACGTTGCAAAAACTTTACCAAAACGTTTTTTCAACATTCAAATAATATTTTTTTTTTTTTTGAAAATTCATTGTAAAGTTTACGTTTTTCTAACGTTTCTTCGTAAAAAGGTTTATCGTGATAAAATGCTTTTGGGAAATCAATTCAAAAGTTGTGCTTTGTATTGAAAAAATTATAAGAAACTTTTTTTAAAGCTTGTTTGCTTTCTGTTAATTTTCTTTTCAACGAAAGAGGTATCTTGTTTGTTTTTTTAAGTGCATCCTTTTTTGGCAAAGCGTGCGAATAATTCGTGTTTCTCGTTAGGCATTTTCGCTCGCGGCGACAATTCCTTTTTGTTCGCGGGATTAAGAGATTGCAATTCGTTCGCGCGCGAAACGCGACAAGACAAGGAAATTCAGTGTGCATTTCTATTTCGATTCCTTTACTTCCGCTGGTCTCCATCCACCTCTGCCTTTTCTAACAATCGTTTTTAATTATTTTTGCTATGTCATGGATCTTCGCGCTCAAGAAAGAGCTCAGGGCGAGTGAAAACACAACACCTCGCATTCAATTTAGCCGTTCATCCAATCGAGAAATAATTAATGATAAAAATTAAACGTTGATTCAAAATTCATCGAATGGAATGTAATCAGGCGAAAAAATTAAAGAGAAATCCCTAATGGTCTGATTGACTGACCTGTACTTTTTAGTTGTATCACTTTTGATTGGTTAATATTTTATAAAATGCTTACCGATTCGAAATTGAATTTGTTTAATTGAATTTATCTACTTTGAAATAATTAAAAAAAAAAGATTCATTTGCGGTAGCAGAAAATTGATTTTGCGGAAAAAAGAACGCGGATTAATTGGTTAGAGACGGTAAAAGGATTGTTTGTTATATTTTTTTTTGTTTTTCGTAATTTGAAAATTTGAAAATTGAAAACAATTTTTTTTTTTTAATTTCTGACGTGAAACCAAAATTACACAATTAAACGTTTATCTTTTATTTACCATTTCAGAATTATTTACAAAGCTTCTGAACAAATTGGATAATAGTTTTATACAAAGAATTTCCATTTGTCGAGTAAACTAATTTTTGCTTCTATTTTTGACAAATGTCTCATTTGCTATTTATTTATTTATTTTTTTTCGGCGGAGAGTTTCTCTGAGCAGGATTTATTGCAACTTTGCACTCTTGGACTAAGTAATCCGTATTAAATTAACTGAGATTAAATTAATTAGATCCGCGGTTTATTTTGGATAAAAAAGTTTTCGTTCGCAGTTGTACGTCAACTGCTGCACTTATTTTCATGCAAAATTATGTTTCTTGGATAAAGTTTCCCGTAAAAAAAATCGCTCCAAATTTTTTTTTTTTTTCACCACAAAAATTGCAAGATAAAAAAAATATGTTCCCTCTTTTTTCCGACTCAAATTTCGATGATTTAATTAAGAAATTTACATACACAGTTAAAAACCTTGTAAATTCAGAGCAGAGATGAAAAAATAGACCGCCTGCAAAAGAATAGAATTACAATTTTTGCATCAAAAATTTGTACGAATCGTTCGGAAAAGTGGTACAGAAGAAACAACGTGGATTTAAAATATACACTCTGCAAAGGGGACAAAAAATTTTGTTTTTAGATTTACTAACGAGTCCGAAAAAGGTGCACTTTCGATGTTTGAAGAAATGCAAAACAAATCAGTAGGACAAAAAAGGGGGATGAAATGAAAAGGAAAAAAAAAAACAAAGAGGGCGAGGAATTGCACATCACGAACCTTAACGAACAATTTTAGATCGTTGATTTTCGGTTGGTGTATTTTCAAATAATCAAAAATGTTTCGCCGGTTGATGGCATGCTCGCGTACGTTTTTCGGGGCTCGCGGTTGCGGTCGAGTCGCGTGGGTCTCGGCGGGTGGACTGGCAAACTGGCAGCGCGCGGACTTGACTTGCATGCCGAGCCGACAAACTGCTTGCTTTGCTCCGTGCGTCGTCACCCCACCGCGATTGTCAGGAACGCGTGGGAGACGCGCCGATGACAAGAAGCCCGAATCCGCGATATTGAAATTGCCCGAGTGATGATGAATGCTCGGTGCATGACGCGAATTCCCGATCCGTTGGATGCGCTCGAGTTTTTTTTGTCTCGTCTTTTACTCCGATTTTCGTCCAATCGCCATGACAAGATTGGTTTTCCCTCCCTCTCGGTCAATCCCGCTTGGCATGTCACTCTCATGTAAACATTTGGTTTCGGATATGAGAAAATGATTGCGACAAAAAATACTTTTTTTCGAGCTATTGGGAAATGTATTTTTTTTTGTCTTATTGATATACAAAAATTGAATTGTGAACGTGACAAAGAAGCATGCTGAAATATGTCTTATGATGAATGTTTGTCGAAAATTTGTATTATTTTAATCAGAACTGAGTGATACAAAAGTTGAGTATAAACAGAGTTATGCCATTTTATGGTTCATTTTCCAAGACGATTAAGAAATTCATTCAAGTCAAATGGAAAGCATGAATGATTTGTTTTTTTTTTTTTTTTTCATCTTGAACGATGTATTTGCGAATCAATTATTTTATCGTTGCAACATGATGATAGTAGTTGCCCTAACATAACCCGCAAAAAGGTCCTTCGACTATTATTTCATAATACATTCATCCGCTTTTCATGTTTCGGATAAAATATGACATTACACGGGAATCCCATTTTCTGCGCACTCATTTCTTCGGCATATTCGCCGTTTTATGCCTCACATTAACCTTGTTTCATATTACACATGTCTCTTCTGTTCATTAATTATCGAGAGATATCCGGAATATATTATACAAAATCAACCAACGTTGTAAACCTTCAATACTGACCAACAAAAATCACCCAATTTTCATAACAATTTTTGTCTTTATTTTTACAACTTGTTTTGTCTGCACTTTTAATCATAATATAATTTGATTATTGCTTTTGTTCACCCAATTTAAGGTTAAGATACTTGAAAAATAAACGTTGCATGATTTGGAAACTCGAAATCGTCTCTAAAGAATTAAAAATTTTTTGTTCATTTATGATTTAATAACAGTATGAATCGTTTTTTTTTTTTGTGATAATCGTACATGACAGTATGAACTGGTGACTGAATTTACGTTGGAAACATCATAAAAAATGCATAAACTCTCGGAAAAAGTCATAAAAATTGAAATAATTACATTTTGTGTTGTTTGAAAATTTTATGTTTACGCATTGAAATGCTGGCGTGGTTTTCCGATGGAACAAAAATATTTTGCTATTCATAATGAAGCACAGAGGAATGTCAAGTGCTTATAATGAAACAAAAATGTTATCGATCGGAGCTGAGAATTGGAATTAAACAGTGGAAAACAATTAATTATTTATTTTTCCAACAATTTTGTCTTACCAATTAAACTTGGCTTTAAACGAATTCATTATTTTGTTTTGCAAACTTAGTTGGATCTTAATGAGCTGTCCACGTTAATTTAATCACGAAAAGCAAAATTGTTTTTCTGTTTCTCATTTTGTCATCAGTTGCAGGGTCTAATGACAAATCGAAAGAATAACGGGAGTTCGACAGAGGATCCAGCGTTCGATTTCATAAGAAAAATTATCGAATCAATTACGCGACAAAACGAAAAGTTTTAGATGCTTTAAAGATAATGCGAGAAACTGGTACGACCAACTTTCTTTCACGTGCATTTCGTTCTTTGATCTTAACAGGATTCAAGTCGTCAAACTAATTTGTGACGTTCAGTTTATAAAAGCTTCTGACACCACTTAAGTCACCCACAATTAAATTAAAAACAAAATATACCAACTATACATTACTAAATTACACAATGAAAACTAATCCATTCATTATCATATGGTCTTAACCTCAAAGTTAGGTTATGTAAATCAAAGATAGATACTAAATGGATTATTTGCATTTTGTGATGAAAATAGAAATAGTCTTTCAAAAAAAAGAAGGTCAGATAGTAAAAATCGGTAATTAATCGCGGTGAAGTATCAAAATAAATCACACGCGGCTCGTTCATTTCGTTGTCATGATGGAAAGCGGTCGAAACCGAAATCAGAATGAAAAATGTCGTATTCCGTGAATAACTTTAAAATTGCATTTGCCCGCGGTGTCAACGACACATTTCTCACGGTCCGTGAAAATCGTCAAACTTTTAAATAAAATAAGTTTAGGACGTGTTCATGTACCAGTTCGTCGACTTTTCACGCCTGAAAACCAAGTGCTGAACACAACTCAAGCCATATTTATTCAAAACTGTCTCCGCGCCATTTACACGATTGATTTTTCGTTACGACAATTTGGCATGGACCAAAAAACCTCATTTTTTTCCCCCTAAAAACATAACATCGAACACAATTTTAGTTACGTATTTGAGTTGTTATTCATTCTGTCGTCTGAAAAGCTTGGACTCAAACTGAAAATAATAAACACTGAATTAAAATTATAATTTCTTTTGTACAAAATTATACTATCGATTTTATTCAATTGTCAAATTAAAAATGTTTGAGTTTAAAATTAGACGTGACTATTGAGATGATTATTCGAGCGTCTAATCTTGGTGCTTCTTAGCTGACAATGATACGGCTTTTATGAATCTTTATCCGACTGATGAGTTCTTTATTAATCATCCTTCATTAATTACATCATAGATAATTAAAGGTAGCCAATGATAAAATCTGAATTCAACGTAGTCATTTATTAACGAGAAAAAAAAAACATAAAAGCAACATTAAAAAGCAAATGTTATTTTTTACCCCCGGAAAAGTTGTGGGCAACATAAATCGCGGTGTAAAATAATAAGAACGTGATGATAGTTTGACCTCGTGGTCGAAATTGCATTGTCAAAGGCAAAAAGTTGGACATTAGCAGTTGGGATCGAGGCGTCGATGATTCAGGAGCGTTTACGAGTGTATTAGTAATGGTCGGGGGTCCTGACCCGCCTACCAATCTGGTCCAGGGTCCTGGTTTAATTTCACGCGCAACGACTCGAAAGCGCAAAATGAATTCTAAAAACGACCGACGTCTACGCGCGACACGATTCGCGTTAATGAAAACACCGGTAATCCGTTTTGCCGCTGGCTTTATAGTTCTGCGCGTCCGCCGCGGCTCATTAGAACCGTCGCGTACAATTACGTTATCACTCTTTCGATTTCAAAAACTTTTCGGTCGAAACGCTTTGAAGTTGTGCTCTCGTTTTCAAAACAGAACAAACAAATATTAAGAAAGAAACTGAAAACACCATTTTTAGATGTAAAATCAAGTGAGATCATTTCCAAGTGTTTTTTTTTAATTTTTCAATTGATCGACTGATAAAAATTTGAGTTATTTAACTCAACATTGCGCAAATTAAATTTAAAACGTATATCAGTGCGGCAATCAACATTCCATACAGTTTTATCTTATGTTTCAACTGGCGACATTTGCGCGTCTGAAGTCATTCGTTACGACAACTCGAGTTACTAGATTCGTAACGTGTCGGGTTATGTTGATAAACAGATATTCAAATCTCAAGGTTTACTGAGACAACAATTTATGATTAATATGAATGGTACAAAAAATTGAAAAAAAAAAAAAAAAAATCGAAATTTGAAAAAGGTGAAACATTTTGTTGTGTATTCATCATTTCTTGTGATTTTCCATCAATAAAATGCAATTGCGATACAATTACGGGCGCACGCTAAACTTATTATGATGTAACTGTTAATGTGAGAAGCACTGTTGCAATTTTCTATGATAAAGTTAATAAAAGAGTAGCATGCACCATTGAGACTAAAAAAAAATTAATGGTTCCATATTTGTTCACAGAAATTGTATAAAAAAAGGTGAGGAAAAACGAATAAGAAATCGTAACGAATTTTCAATAGAGCGCATTGAAAAAATAAAACAAAAACAAATGTCAACTTTATTAGTTGATTGGACTTGCATTTAAATTTAGATATAAAGTTTCAAATGTGTATTGTACGTTACATGTAAATTTGCAAATGAATAGTCAAAGTCGGTAAGAACAATTCTCTGACATTTGTCGTGGTAGTACCTAGCGTGCAATGCCGTTTAGATCTTATTCCCCTTCATCCATTATAATTGTTACTGATTGTTTTTTTCTTTTTTCCTTAAACACGAAACAAAAAATTACCTCGGACATCAAACTTTTTGAAAACTGAAATATTCTTAACAAATTGTTTCGTATTTCTTTTTTCTTTCAATACAAAGTTACAAAATCATTTGTTCTTCGACATAGAGAAAAAGCTGACAATTTTATTTGATTTATAATTCTGTGAAAAATTGAGTTTTTTATGTAGCGCCACCTAGGCTCAAAAAACCTTCAATTCGATATTTTAATGATATCTAATTATTTAAAGTCTAGGAAGTATTCGATTTGAAAAAAAGTTAAAGCTACAAATAACCAGAGAGAAAGACTCGTAAATCTGTATCAATCAGGCTGAATGAGCCAAATGCATTTCAGTGGTATCGATTAACGTTCTCCACTTGACAATTACCCGCACAGGCGAACGCGAGGTGCGTGTCTGTCGGTATTTATAAACGCCAGGAAGACTCAGAGACATCCTTGAGGTACGATGGCACAAGTTAGATGAGCGAACATAAGTTAATTTGATTTATGCCGTACAATTTTCACTGATCTAAATACGTCCACGGAGCCATAAAAAATCTGTTTGTCATTTCGGCTAATGTCATTGGCTCGTTAAGCTCCTTTAGCGTGCAAGCAGTCGTTGAACTGACGATTTTCAATTTCCACATGTACCTTCATTTTCTTTATTTTTTCTTAATTTGTTTACTATATTTTCTCTTCTTTATGTTTTCGTCAACTATTGTTGACAACTGTTGTTTTAGTACCACTCCAGTGGACAGTTTCTGTTTTATTTTCGATCAGGAATAAAACGACGTATTTAAGTAACTGTTTATGTCATCGCTCGTACGAAAGAAAACGACTCGTTTTATTTCAATTTTATGGAGTTTCGCACAAGAGATATAAGTGAACAAAAAATACTCTCGAATGTTTCAGATTTCAACTATCGAAATAAAAACAAATCAAACATTTTGAAAAAATAAAAGTTTAAAAAAAAAAAAAAGAAATATTATTTTATTTATGATTTTTCGAAGAAAATAAAAAATAACAGTGATAATGAGAGACTTTTCTTGTTAGTTTCAAAGAGTGCATAACTTTGCCCGAATTTCAGCATTAATGACACACTGACCGAATACATGAGGTAGTTAACAACGCAGATGCTCTTGTTGAGCAAAAAAAAGATGACCCGCGAAAAAGTACTTTACATTTGAATATTCATTAGATCGTCATCAGCTTCGCCATTTTACATGACCCCATTCCTTTTTTATGCAACATAGGGTTTTACCAGCGCGACATCCAAGACTTGTTCATTTCAACAAAATTTTATTGCCAAAAAGCCAGATCTGTTTTGGAATGTGTCAAGTCATTGTTATTTTTTTGTTATTAAAAAGTGTAGATTTTATCATAAAACAGCGACTTTTCAAACGTTAGTCAGACAGTTTTCGTTCCCGCGCGGTAACGGTACTTTACCGACTGAAGGTAAGACTTACCAACAGTCGGTAAGGAAGTTTCCTCAACAAAAATATCACCAAATTGACTTGAGGTTCAAATATTTTTTTTTTTATAATGAATGTAGGTTTAAAAAAAAAACAAGGTTTTGATTATCGATAGACTCACCGGGATAGTTGCAATCGTGTTCGTCGCTACCGTCGTTGCAGTCTTCGGCAAAGTCGCAACGTTGGGATTCCAAAATGCATCGTGTAACATCACAAGCAAATTCCCCTAGATTGCATTCTGTAATAAATAATAAATAATAAATAATACAAATACAAATACAAATAATAATGCATGTGAAATTCATAACTTTTGGCCTTCTCAATGAAACCGGGAAGCTTTCAATTATAGCTAAATGAGTTATTTTGGATAATGCTTGTTAGCAAAATGGATGATTGGTATAAATTGTTTGCTGAACATTCAATTAAAGTTCTTAAAGTAAAATATACATGCAAGTAATATAACATAACATCCCATGCCTGAACCAGAAATTCAATAAACTAACACGGACTTGCATTGTGTCACAATATTGTGTATGGTTAAATGAAAATTACGAGAATAATCGTAACGGAAGTGTACCCCCAATTTTATTGTTAATCAAATTCAAACGAGGTTGAATTGGTTGAAAATGAAAACTTTTCAAGCGGTTCATCAAACGCAAACATTTTCAAAACTAACAACAAAAATTGATAAAAAAAAATTGTGTTTGTTATTGTGTTGTTGTAAATTATTGATCGAAATGTCGATGTCAGATTATGGTGATTGAAAATAGGCGCACACAAATTTTGTCGGAATCCAATTGTACCTGACTGGCGATAACAGTTTTCCTCGTCTGATCCGTCGTTGCAGTGCGTTATGCCGTCGCATTCGTGGGCATAACAGATGTAACGGCTTCTGTCGCGACAAAGCGTTACATCGTCACCGCGACAAATGTTTTCAATTTCAGGATAGGTTTTTACATTGGTCGTGAGCTCGTCTCGCCCGTACTCTGTTGATGTTTAGTCAGTAGTGCAAATAGTGAATGGTCAAACATATAACAGGTGCGCTCATTAACAAAAACTTTACAACCATCACCATCGAGTCCGCGGACCATTTTTTTCCCCTCCCTATTGAATCCCTGGCGTCCAAATTCAAATTTCTACACGAATATAACAAAATAGATTTTGGGTGCCAGGAGGAAAGGCACCAAAATCAATTTTTTTCACGTCTAAACTTTTTTTTGTGGCGCCCAAATTTGAATTTGGGCGCGAGGACAAACGATTTTGGGCGCCAGAAAAAAATGGTGTTCAACAAAAAGTGGTAAAAAAAGTCGTGGAAATGTTTTTGGCTGAATGTCAGTGTGAATTGGAGCGCCACGGGTCTTAATTAGTGGACTAAATTGCATGTGAGATGGAACCTATAATCGAGCACTAATCAAAACCAAGTGGAATTTTCAATGTACTTACGCGGTGTATCTGGGGGACAACCAAGTTCATCCGATCCGTCATCGCATTCTGATGTGCCATTGCACCTTGAACCAAGCGGCACACAATGGCCGCTGTTACACTGCAACTGAGTGGCGTGCTCGCATTCGGGTCTATGGTCACTTCTAACAGCATCTACTCAGCCACGACATAGCAATTCGACAGGCAAAAAATGGTTCCAAAATATAATAATCGAAATTAAAAATTGTATAACTTAATATTGTACATAACTATCACATGCTAAAACAAAGTCTAAACTTTTTGTGCATTTTTTTCAAAATTCAAAAAATAACAACAATTAATTTTTCAAACATCCAAAAATGTATCAAACTGTTATACATGGGTGTGATACCATTTTTCAGGGTAAAATTCATCGCTCGTTCAAATTTTGAGGTGAAAACTATTCAACGAGTCGATAAAAATCAGCATTCATTTTGAAATACGTCACTTACTCGCTTGCAAGAACTTTCACTTTTAATGGGGACGAAAAATTAGTCGTCTATTTATTTATTTTTTTAGCCAGGCGTGTATTTTCGAAATTCTCTGTTGTAACGCAGTTGTTTGCCTGGTAGATTAAGTCGTGTGTACCGATCTTGTGAGAGGCCCACTAGTAAGTGATGAAAAGAGGGAAAAAAAAAGAAAAAATAAACCTTGGCAAAAATCTCTCGAACGTTGAAGAAAATGGAAAAATCGTCGAATGCTGAAGGTAATAATTAATGAATATGTCCCCGTTGATGGATCATCTTTCTTGACGATGAAAACAATTGTCAGTTCTATAGAACAAAATCAAACGAAGAATGAGAAACATTTCTTTGATGGAACATACAATAAAAAAGTGTTAATTTTGCCATGCTTCCTTATTAATAATTGGTTAAGTCTAGAATGCTTTCCTGTCGACTTAGAATACGATCTGCAACGGCTTACATATACAGACTGTGTGTTGCATTTTAATTATCGCGTTAATATATTATTTAAATCGTAAACGACTGCAGCTCAAGTGCATTCTGCTGAAGTCGAATGAATCACTAATGTACCCACGTTTCTGACTATTTTGAGAATCAGACAATATTAGTTGATTACTTTTTAATTATTTATCATAATTAAACGCTGACTATTCACCTCTCAATTTGATCCGCGATGACTTTATTTTCAGCCGCGATCTATACACATTGAAGTCGAGTTAAAATTAAAAATTTCCCAGACAAAATAAACACAATGACAATATAATATCGATATAATGACAATTTTATGACTACATAAAAAATATATTTGTTCAATAATAATGTTATTTTCTGGATAATATTTTTAGTCATAAATAACCCTTGAAATGATTTCACCGGAAAACCATTATTTGATTATACTTTAATTAAACCTTTGTTTTAACAAGAATTTTTTAAATCGAATTTAGCTGAAATTAATTTGTTTGACAACGTTTGATACAAAAATTGGATTGTTTGTTTTATGGATTTTGAAAAAAAAAATTAGAAAAAAAATTAGAAAAAAAAATTTTTTAAAAATTGAAAATAATGAAAAATGATGAAAATGCAGATGCGACATAAAAATGCATTAAAAGTTTAGCTGCACGTGTGTGCATGTGTGCATGTGACCATCGCATTATTGCTGTATGTTTGGAAAGTACGTGTTTGGGGAGTCGAAATAACTTACGAGTATTTGTTGACGAAATGTGTACGCTTGATGTAGGCGCGCACTACAAGTAATAAGCATGCTTATCGCTACTTTTCAATGTCTGCGCGCTCGCAGCGCAGATAAAACTTTTTGCGACAATAGTACCGAGTTTACTCCTTTTTTTTTTTCGTCTATTCCTCAACTATATGTACATTTCTTTTCTTTTTTTTCTGTCTTGTTACCTTGGAAATTGCGGAAAGTGAAGTCGCCTTGGGGCACGGACACCGAGCCCACGTGGTGCATTCGCATTTGGTTCTCCAAAAGCCGGCGGATCGCTTCGTCGCTGCGCACTGTCGTGCCCAGGTCAAGGGTCACGTGAACAGTAAACGAGTCACTTGTTGGACTGCGGAGAGAAACATTACTTAATTCATAAACAACAAATTCCATGAAAATCCAAAAAATTTTGTATTCCAAAATTTTGAAATTTGAAAAAAAAAAACAATTTTTTTTTTCGATTTTTGACCTATGGTGTGACACCACTTGTCAGGGTAAAATGCATCATTCGTTCGATTTCCGAGGTCAGAAAGCTTATAACTTATGACGAATAATTTGTAATAACTTACGCTAATTTAACAATGTTGGTATTATGAAAATCGTCTGGAAACTCTCGATTGAATAGATCCTCAAATGATTTTGATATATTATAACTAAGAGATCGGTGTTCTTCATTATTTCTGTTCATCAGAGCCTCCCTGAAGGGCTCGGACATTGTGAATTCAAGTCTGTAGTATTCTAAAAACCAAAATGGAACAAAATTAATTCACACTGACTTCGAATTAACATTTTGGTTATAAAATTGTGGAACAATTTTGTTCATACTGAATGTTTTGGCGGGTTTTGGTGCTTCACTAGGCCTGGGACCAAGTGCGTGCACCCCACTCGAACCAGCACTCCCTTCGTTCTCACCAGAACTCGCGAGATCTTCGTCATCCGTTTCGAATACTTTTCGATGCTAAAAAAGAACGTGTTAAAATACAAATTCAACATTTGTTTTCATTTGTTGAAATAAATTTAAGTCGATTTTTTTGTTGATATACTTCATCTTTTTGTTCCAGTTCCTGATCTGCATAGATGTCATTGCTCTGCTCTTCCTTGTCCCTGGCAGACCAAAGGTTGAGGACCTGCCGTTTTATCCTACGAAATAAAGATTCATCCTTATGCCTCTCGATGGATGGAACTATATGAGAAGGTGCGTATCGTCCTTCCTGTTCAAATATCAAATCGTCATTCTGTAACAAAAGAAAGGACACAATTTTAATCAGTCAATTTTAATTGCTTCCACATCATGTTTCGCGTTAAAAAAAAAACAAAAAAAAGCCCCATCCTTTACGCGAATAAGATGTAAGACAAAATGTTTGATCACGAATACGAAACGTGGTATTGTAAATTGTATAAAATATTAAGCGAGTCAGCGGGATATATCACGAGCGCGGTCATAAAAGTGCAAATCGAGCGCATTGTATATTAAACAGTTGTGCGAGGTACAGCCGGGGCGCGCAAGCAAAACATGTAGCAGCAAAACGTGTGAACAATGTTTCAGGACGATGATTAAGGAAACATAAAACGGCCGGTCCAATAAACCCGATGGCATAACTGTCTTAAATTACCACACCGCGCGAAATATGTGCGCGCACCAAACGGAATAAAATGACGACGCAACGAGCGCGAGAATCGTTCGGCATGAGCAACCGATGGCCCGTATGAAAATTTAAATATAATATACTGGCGGGTATCGCGGACGCATTTTATTGTCATTTTCGCGAACGCCTTCGAAAGAGTCAAACCGCTGGCACACACTCGGCATACGAAGCGCCCGCGTACGACGCGTGTTTACGATTAGATCGCCGCAACACGTATCCTCGGCGTTGTTCTTATGCTCACGTGCCAATCGTAAAGAACCAATTCCCGTCTAAACACACGATATAAATTCAGCATCGCCCAGGCCATTTGGACTCGGATTCGCACATTCCCAGCCCATAGACATTTCAAGTGCAAAAACCGACGGCGATCAATGTCAAACGACGTTTATGACAAAAACAATCGTCCATTCCAATGATAACTCCACCCAGAAAACATTCAAACTTTTCTGACTTCGTTTGTGACAATATTTTTGTTCCTTTTCATCGTCATGGGAAACCGTAAAATAAATCGACAAACTGGCAGAACTTTATGCTTCATGATTTTTTGTCAGATGGAAGGGGTTGAGATATTCGAGTAAAATTGTTTTTTGTTTTATCTTCGGAGAAAAAAAGAAGAGATGAAAAAAAATTGAATTAATTAAAATGCAGCTGATCTTAATATAACGATGAGCAAGTATCCGAGGAGAGAAAAAGTTTTAACTATTTGTAGAAAATGTAATTGGTAACCGGATAGTTTGAATTTAGTCGATGATTAAATTCATAACAGGCATCTTCGTGATTATTAGTGAAAATCATTTTGACATTCCACAAATTGGGGTTCAATTTTGTCAAAAACATTTATTCAAACGTTTAACTATTTATAATTTTCTTTTTTTTTTTTTTTAGCAAAAATTACTTTTTTTTTTTGACACATGGTGTGATACCACATTACAGGGTAAAATGCACCGTTCGTTCGTTTTCCGAGGTCATAAAACACGTAGCTATGAACAACAACTGAAACTAACAAAATTTGTTGTAAATTATTTCTTCCGTTACATCGAATGTAATTGAGAAATCACTTTTTAGTGAGGTAACTGTACGAAATATATTTCAAGATGTCAATTTGTTTTTATGTTCGAGTTTGACTTCTTTTAACCAGCCGTGTCCTATGAATTCTTTAGTTTTCTGTCATAATCATTTCAGTGGAGTTAAAAAGTTTATGTTTTTTTTTTTTTTTTTACACAAAAATAAATTTGTTTACAAAGTTAACGAATTTTCGTGCAATTCCGTTGGGAATTGTGCCTTTTATAAACATTTCAGTTTGAAAAGAGGAGAAAAAAAAAGTTCGTCCTGGTTGGAAAACATGGTTGGTGGTGTTAAATGAAATGTATATATATTTATACTTAAAAAAATTGAATGTGTCTAGGCTTTGATGCTGAAATGGAGACGGCGGGTAAATTAAAGATCTCCGTGATGTAACGTGTAGATGTTTCGGCCATATAACACGATGACATACGCGATACAGCCGGCTGCGAACGCCGCGAATCAAAAACGCAAATGCAACACTTCATTCAACTGGATTTCGCCGGGCGAATAGAACCAACGCGTCAGACAGAAAGCCAAGGCATACAAAACTTGGAGATGAAATTCCACAAAAAGTTGAATTCCGTGCTCGATACACGAGCCATCATTAGCTTTTCATTCATTCTAACCCTAACCCTTCTCCATTTCACTTTGTTCTTTTCTTCAGAAGAAAAACAAACATCATCCCCGCAAAATATGTTCATATCATTTTTATAACACAATAAATAACCAAGGGATGAAAATAGTAGCCCAATTAAATCTTTTAATGAATGAACTTTACATGTTTTGATGAAACTATATTGTTCAAACTTTTGGTTCAAATTAAATGAACTAGTTTTCAGAAAAAAAAAAAAAAAATAAATAAAGAAACAATAAAATGTTCCATCCAAAATGTTTTAAATCATTTTGAGATTTTCGTTAGTCAGTTACACAGAGGTCGTCGAGGCAGGAATGTGTCAGGGCGATAATTTAATTCGTCAATAAAACAAAAGTGTATTTACAGAAGCTGAGTCAGAAAAAGGCGACAGACCTTATTCTGCCGGCCCATTAAGTCAGCCTGAAATTTATGAGTTACATACTCACTCGACGTATACCTCATCCCGAAATCTCCATGATTGTTTGACGGCTCGCTCGACCGTCTTTTGCAATTTCTTTAACGACAAAAAAGTCACTGCTCGCGAATGTCTTAGAGTTGTTACAAAATACCCGTACAAAAGATTTTTTAAAAAGCCTCTTTTTTTGATTCATAAGTGCTCTATATCTGGAGCATTTATATCCGCTTTATGGAAGTTATATTTCAATCATGTATGATACCACATAATATATGTATATATCAAAAAAAAGTTCTGAAACTTGTCGAATTTGTATAAAACAAAAAGAGGGCAGTGTCGAAAAAAAGATATACGAGAAAAGGTTTGCTGAGATTCGTGTCAATAGCGGCTGCAAGAATCTAATGAAACGTTCAGAAAATGTATACGCGCGAACACTCCTTTTGAATTGGAGGACTCGGGTGTAACAAATGTCGTGGCAGATCGGTGTAAGCAGCCGCAAGAAAGCAGATACCGAAGTGCTCGGAGAAAAAAAAAGAAAAGAGCCACGCTCGGAGAAGGAAAAAGAAAGAACCAAGTTGGCAATGGGGGATTTGTCGCTCGAACGTTAGACAATGGACTATTAGAGCAGTTTCAACGTAAGCCGCTCTGCCACCCATTTGCGAGGGCGCCACCGCGAGGCCGGGCCTCGAGAGGTGTTAAGCCAAGAAAGGGCTTTATTTCAACTCCACTTTTCCGCGGTTCAGTTTTTTTCACTCCACTAAATTGATACATTCATTTGTAACCATAATCGCGCCGCCTCAAATTGTTACCAAAGTCGACACCAATCTCGAAGAATTACCGCTCAGAGGACCGACCAACCTACTTTTTTGTTTCTTTTTTTTTTCGTTCCCGTTTGACATCTCAAAAATTCAGGGGAAAACACGAAAACATACTTTTGAATTTTTGAGAGAGAAAAAAAAAAAAAGAACTGAATTTGATTAAAACTTTTCGAGTTGAAATAAAAAGGGCGAAACTTTTTGATTGATTGGAAGATACTTTTGAGATTTGTCGTGATTTTTTTTTTTCATCTAATTTTCATCATTTTCTCATTGTGAAAATCAAAGGTACTGAGAAAGGTCTTTTTTTTTATCGTCGCCACAGTACAATTGCAACGTGTCCGTCTTGGCAAACGAGCAACAAGTGGACGAACATTCACAGCGAACAAAAACCAAACGGACACATTTTCGTTGCAAATTTTATTCGTATCAAATAACGTTTCTTCTTTGGAATATAAAAGATAGGTAATGAAAGTGAATAATACAGACATACGTTGTATGTCTGTATTATTCAAAGATGATAAAATAATAACAAAGAATAACAAAGATGATAAAACAGCGACAAATTTTATGCATAAATACCAAGTGACTAAAACTTGTCTGCGTATTATAAAATTGATAGATTTAAATATTTGATATTGAATTTGAAATGAGAGAAAGAAAATAACTTGCAATAATGGCTGCGATATTTTTTTATATAAAAGCGAGACAAAATAAAAAAAGTTTTCTGATAATTAAAAATAACCAGTCGTAAATAATGAACAATTAATCATGATAGTATCTGGCGGATCAGTAAACATAGTTGACAATTAAAATACTTTTTCTTGTCTCCGCATATCTTTCTTTTTTTTTCCAGGAAATTCGCGGAAGACTCCTTTTTTTCATTCGAAATTCGATTAACAGGTTGGAGGATGAAATTTTGATTAATAGTCTAGCACAATTTTCGCACGAGGATTAATGAATCGCTTGATCTTTTAAATGTCACATTACACGGATGACATAACGTCGCGTTTCAATTGAACACGTTTCACAATATTTAAATGAACCATAAATTCTGATCGAAGACGCCACCTCGGAATGATAATTGGTAAGAAGAAAAAAATGATAAAAATGGTAAAAAGAAACGTAGAAACTATGAAAAGTATATTATGTATTCAGCATTGTTACGGCGATTTATTATTAGAAGATGATTATGATTCGATGATTAACTAAGCGCGCGGCTCCGCCGATAGCTGCTTTGATAAATGAACTTGCCATTGAGACCACAACTCATCGTGTCGAGCAGAAGCGTACGAGAAATTGCGCAAGATAATCAACTTTTCATCTTCGATCATGTTTTACGACAAACTAAGTCCTGAGTTGTCAAAATTGTGTTCAACTTACTACCGAAACTTTTGATTTCATTTGTTCTAATGAACATTTAAATAATCATAAAATGATTAAAAATTTATCTGAAATTAAAAAATTTTGTTTTCTTTTTTTTTTTTTTTTTACACTATTACACCCAAACAATAAAAAGAAATTTGTTTTGTTTGAATTGTAAAAAATAAAAGATTGTTGAGAGGATTAAAAATTTGATTTCAGGTGGATTAAAGTTTTACGGAGATAGACAACAGGAAGCAAGAAATTTGCGAGTACAAGAAGGGGTCGTTAGGCGAGAGAACGGTTAAGAAAAAGAGATGAGGCTACGTCGCGGAGGCTGAGTGTCCTTGTGAAGGGTCGCGCAAGTGGGGTAAGTGAGTTTCGTAATTTGTTGAGCCCGACACTCATCGCCTCGGGTTTTGCGCGCTCGTGCCGCGCGGCAAAAATGGACTGTACATCGCACGAGACGTGAGATTGCGAATAATTGACACGCCACATTTCGATCGTTGAGATAAATGCGGCACATGTGCACTTTTGCCACTCCCTCCCCATTTCGCACGTCATCTCAAGCGTGGCCGAGTCTGAATCTTAATTTATGAACCAAAAATTTGCAATACGTTCACGATCCGAAAATCGGGTTTCCAACATTCCATAAATTATGCAACAAAGAAGAAGTCCTGCTTTTTTTGTATGTACAAAAATTGTCTCTTTTTTTTCCTTGATGAGATCTTTTTTGCTTTGGTGGAAAAGAAAATTAAGTGAGATTCTGGTTTTGATCAAATTTCCCACTTTGAGACACATTTTCGTCCCAACATTACAACTTTTTCATAAACATAGTCCTCGGATGCTGCAATGCATTCCCAATCAACTTGGGTAGAATTTTTTTTTTTTTTTTTTCATAAAAATAATGATTTGATTTCGCGAAATTTATGAGCAAAAATATGATAAATACAGTGATGTAACAAAAATAAAGGGGAGGAATAAAATTTGCAAAAAAAAAAAGTCTGTTTGTTTTAAAAAAAAGATCATAGTTGAATCATGACAAATGGCCGCTCGAAAATTGGCGGAATAAACGAATTGGATTGCGTTTAAGAATAACTATATCAGCGGGTACGCGTGTTCCGTCCTTGTTCTCGTCTCCACTCTTTTCCAGTCATAAATTTTTCACTTTACCAACTTCCTCGTTTTTAAGCCGCGAAAAAGTTATACGATAGCCCGAGGCTTCGTGTGTTTCTTTCATTTCGTCTTGTTTCGTTTTCTCTTATATTTTTTTTTGCTGCCCGCGCGACGTATATATTTATTTATTATATTTTTTCTCTCTGCGCGAAACAAGGACGAGACTATACGTTTCCTCAATTTAGCGGCGCTCAAGCGGATTGGCCGAATGCTGTTTGACCTTCTCCAAATTCTATATAAAATTTCATATAAGATCATCCGTTCTGAATCTTCATTTCTTCTCAGGCTAATCTCACATTCTCACAAAACTAACACGCGTTTCACATGCGATTTACAGCTCAAAATAGTTTTACTTAGTACTGTAATTTTATTGCCATTAAAAATAGAACGAACGAAAATAAAAATGCAAAAATTGATTTATCACTGGATACAAATTTTAATTAAGAAAAGTGCAATTAATTTTTGTTCACTTTTTGAGTCAAAATTTTCGTACATGGTGTGACACCATTTTTCAGGGTAAAATCCATCGTTTGGTCCAAACATGGTACTGAAAGTTGAAATAAAATTATTTGGTTTGAAAAAAAAAAAAAAAAAAAAAAAAAAATTAATTGATGACATTATTTCGAATGCAAGTCAAATTAATTAAGAAATGTTGCCACCAGAACAAGGGTTGTCCGAAATTATGAAAATTCGTACCTGCCAAGATTTTCGCTAAAGGCGTGAATGTTTTTGAGCCTTATCATAAAATATGGTAATTCGGGCGAGAGTTTTCTATGTGTAATTACTGTAAATGCGTGACGGAAAAACTGCATTTGCCACTCGGCGTGGGATGCCGAGCGAGATTACACGTTTATGAGATCGCAAAAAGATAATCGCCGGATATTGTATGTAACAGTCCAGACTTGAAGTCTACGTGAAAATATCGATTAATGAGTACGCTCGTGTCATTCAGGGCGGCTTATTATACGTTATTAATATCCTCGTGTCAATTTGAATAATGTCCAGTGTAAATAGGCTTTTTCCATCCGGCTCTGGCCATTTCCACCGACGCTTTTCATTGTTACCAGTTTATTTTCAATTTATCAGACCTTTGACAAATAATTATTATTACATCGCAATTCATTATCCTGCACATATTTCAAAACGTACGGTACGTCCGGGCAAATAATTAGTTCAATTAGAACTAAATGGAATAATATATAACAGTTGAAAATTAGCATCCAATCGTAATATGGCGATCTCATTTTCTACCGTTTATCTCGTTTCGATCAATTTCTTACCGCGAATGTCACTATTCATAATTTATACTCGCAAATTGTTGCTTTTCAACTCGCTTTCATTTTAAAATAAATTTTAGGTTAGTTATTTTGTCGACTTTGTGGCACTCGATCGGTAAAGTAGAATAATTTGTATAAACAATCACTTTAATAACTAAAAATCATGAATTGTTAGTTAATTTATGATACAAATTAAACTGAAAGTTTATAGTTATAAACTTAATTTAAAATAAAGCAAATTCGTAATGTTGTTAACGTGATTTTAAAGTTAGAAAATGTTATATAATACTCTGTCGGTAATTTGAGAAATCAATGTCATTGTCTAAGTAATATCTTTTTTTTTGTTTTTTTTTGATAATTTCCAATTGTTTGCAGATTCGATTGAACATTCGAGTTTATTTGAATTTTTTTATGACGCCTGTCATATAAATGAAATTACTGAAATACCAAAAGAGACACTTTAGTAAAAACATAAAAATCATTCCAATATCACCGTCGGCAATTATAAAATTGCGACCTGATGTCAAATAAATCACATCAATACCGCTGTGCTCTGACATTCAACAATATTTCATACCATCGACAACTTGATTATTAAAATAAAAATTATGACTTTTTGTAGCAATATGAAATTATAGTATATTCTCACACCAGTTGAGTAAATCCAACTATTCACTAAATTCTAATAAAATCATTGATGATAACAATATAAAAATTTCATTCATTTCATAAATTGCTCACTTTTCTTTACCAACCGAGTCTTTTTTAATTTAAAACATGTTTACATGTTATCCTCATTTATTTATAATACCGACTGAGCGGGAACGGTTTATCGGCAGGTTTCTGAAAGGGGTTTAAATTTTTCCAAATACAAGGCATAACCTAAAAAAAGTTGATAAGACTGGTATGACATTTAGGACAAAATGTGCGGGCGATGTCGAGGGAGGGAACCTTGAAGAAAAGTGAAGTAGCGGGAATCCCCAATTTGAGAGACTTGCAAGGGCGTCAATTTAACGAAAATATACGCCGTGGAAAAGAAGGGGCGTCCGAGCGAGCGGCGATCGTCTTTTGTCTTAAGCCCGGTCGGTATATTAATGTGAGGAACATGTTACGTAGAAAAGAGCGGACAACGTCGCCGGAATACCAACGAGCCAGCGCCAAATCTCTGCCAGCGAGAGCTCGTTTAACCGCGCCTTTGCATTTTAACAGCTTCTCGCCTGCACGAGATACACGAGTGGGCGCGTCCGAACAAAAAAAAAAGACGAAGAAGACGAAGAGGAAAAAACTCGGGGCCGAATAATTAGACCAATTTTCGTGCGATCTGTTTTGCCCTAAGCTTTTAAATACTTTGTTACCAACTTTGCGACCATCGCTCAACTTTCAAAACCAAGCAGCCGTTAATAGCCCAGTGTCACTTTACGAGATGAATGTTGGAATATTAATAGCTGCGCGGTGCAACGTTACTGTCAGTTATCAAAACATGTCTATGCACGCTTTAGATCATGGTATCAAAATTCGCATTAATTTTACCCACAAGAGGCGAATTAAAAATTTTTTTTCCAAAAGGTAACCTAACTTTTTTTTCACTGCTGTGTGTAAACATAAACGGTCATCTTAGTTTTGTCCTCAAGATTTGTTTTGATTACTACTTGAAACAATTTTTTTTATTATGAAAAAAATGGCTTATCGTAAATATTATAAATTCGAATAATTTGTTTGATTATAAAAAAATCATAAAAAAGGACTTTCTTAATGTAAATATTGCTTTGTTTACAAACATATTCTAAAAACGTTTGTTTACATTTAAATCTAATGTTTTGACATAGATAAAGTTTTTGTTTATAAATAACACATAAAAATATTTTTATACGATAAACAGAAAATATTTGCTTATAAGTGGATCTGACATAATGTAAAAATTTTTTTTTTTACAAAAAGTAGATAAAAATTATTTTTCATTCCACATTTGATCAATTGACAGAGCATAATTTATGCAATCAAAAAAAATTGTAAAAATCGTATCGTTAAAATTTTTTCTATGAAAAAGCATCTTCGTTGAAGGATGAAGTATTGTGAATGACAATTTGACGATTTTGAAGTTGAATTATTAATGAGTTATTAATGTCTATTATATGTATTTTAATAACGCAGGATTGTGTACAATCGAAAATTGATTTACGTTCCGAGGCAGTCTGCGTTGTGTACTGCTGACCGCAACGGTGTTAGCAACAGATGTTTTTAGTGGTTTCCCAGTTATGGAAGCACAACTGTAATGTACAAATTAATTATGACGATATCATCTCGAGTTATGATGGAATTCCACCCTCTTATTGAAATTTCTTGGTTCTGACATTTAACCGAAGTCCATGTTCTTATTTTAATTTCTCTCATATCACGAAATTTCCGAAAAGGTAAAGTTGTATGATAATTTGAGACATTTTGTTTATCAATTCTAAAATTGTTTGATTTTTAATTTTTTTTCGTATTTCGAAAAATTTTTTTAAAATTTATTTTATTTTTTGTTTCGATTTTTTTTCTATGATGTGACACCACTTTTCAGGGTAAAATCCATCGCTTGTGTCAATTATGACGTCGAAAGTTGAAACAAAATAAAGTGATTAGAAACAAGAAATATAAGTAAAAAAACATTTTTTCTCACAACATTTCTATGCGCACTCGTTAATCTTTTAATTGCGTTTTTTACATTATAAATGTTGCTCAACCCTTCGAGTGTCACGAAATCTAGAAGGGTTAAAATCAAGTACGTCTCTGTAGCTGGTAATGATGATTGCAATGCAGGACGAATTTCCTCGTGACACTTAGACTGTGCGCACACGTATTTCTCATGCATCTTGAGGATTTTGGACGATAGGACATGTTTTGTCGAAGTATGAGCACGTAGTTGCCAAGGAAGGATCATAGAGTGGACTTAGCGTGAAAATCCCACGCAAAACTTGTCTAGAATAACAAACTCATCCTCGTTCGTCCTCGCGAAATAGCGATTCCTCAAACTCTCAGTCACAACAACTTCATTGGTCATTCGTTAACGATGCAAAAAAAAGGAGTGGCCCGGTCAACGTGCTGACATTTACTTTGTTCCCAGCTGCATATTGTTTTTATACTTCTAATGAAAATTCTGTATACAGAAATGAAAACAATTTTTGTTATTGCTAACTTTTAAAAAAGAAACATTGTTTACGTTGGCAGGGTCAATAGAGTTTGTAAACAAAACAATGTTTACATTACAAAGGTCATTTTTCATGTTTTGTTTGTAAACAAAACTATGTTTACATCCTAGTTTTATCATTTGTAAATAAACATTTCCTGTGTATTGTTTGTAAACAGACCATATAAAACATATTTTTATATATTTACATATAAAAATAAAAAATAAAAATTCATATGCTTATATATAAAAATAAATTTTTATTTGTAAACAAACATTTTTTATATTTTTTATAAACAAATCAATATTTACAAAAGAAGATGAGGTTTTTTCTTATCAGGAGATTTCTATTTTATTTTTGTGAGTTATTCTTATTTTTTCGGATAATTTTGTACAAATTTGTTTACATTTTGAAGATTCACATCGATTTCACACACAATGACCAAAATATGGAAATAATGAATTTTAGCTTGGACATTGCCAGAACGGCTCTTTCCGCGACTGTGAAATTAGACGACTAAGTCAACCGGTTGGTGGTCTGCACGTGGTCGACACTGTCTTCGGTCAACAAACGCTCTGCAATGCAGTCTCTTTTGTCTACGCGTCGCACATGCACTTGCGATGTGTCATCTACGAAAAACTTGCCGAGAGACCTGTCCGATGTTGCCAAGAGCAAATCAACTCAAATTCAAACGAATTTGTCAATACGATGGTGTGAAAGAAAACTAGAAAATCTCCGCGTTCTAAACTGTGTTTGTCTATCTAGCTGTTTCTTATACGAATTGTTTAAAACTTCATTAACATGCCAACAGGGAGAAAGTGATGCACTCCTGAGAGATTTCATAACTCGCCGTAAAAGTTGGCCATATACGGTTATGCGTCACGTATCCCGACGATCCGACTTAACCCGACTACCAAATCGTTGAATCTCATTATTCAATTAACTTCAACACGACTCTAGCGTTTGTTAATTGATCGAGCATCGTGTTTTTGGATTATTTATAAGTCTTAGTCGTTCGTTTAAATGCAAAAAAAAGACAGAACATTTCTCGCAAAACTCAACTTATAACTGCAAACATTAAATAAATAAATCAATAACTTCAAAATGGTTTAACAATTTTCAATCGCTGCTTTGAAAGTTTTTGTTATTTTCATTATTATGAAAAATAATAACAAATCATTTTGAGGACTGCAAAATAAGTAGTGCATCTGATAATAAAACGCTGCGATTATCTTTCTGATATCATCTCGCGATATCTATACCAACATTTCTCCAATTTTTTTTTGTCTGGTCTGCCTGATGTTTGTCCTTGTCACTGATTCATTTTGATATCATAATTATGTTAGGAATTATATCATCGTGAGGTTATTCCATCTTTATCTGCAAATTGTTTTAAACATTCTAAAAATGTTATCAAAGCGCAGATAAAACTAACAATAAACATTTTTTTGTTCATTTAAAATTTTGTTCGGAAAAAATTAGGCCACTGTCGCATACAAGACGAGTTATGCTGTAGAGCATGTTTTCAACAATAAATTTGAAATATGATAATGGAACTGCAAAAAAAAAAGGTGCACTAAAATGTTCTTGACCTTGGGACAAACTTAAATTTTATGTACCAACAAAAAAGAGGTCATACTCTTGTGCAACATTACAAAATATAAAAAAGAAGATATAAAAATATAAGAAAAAGTCATCACGATCTCCATTACCGGCTTTGTTCATCCAATTTGATGAATTTATATGAATTTATAAAAATAAATCCAAGTTTCTTCTTAATATTTTTATAGAAAAATCAATAGCAGGTAACGGAATACGCGGATTAACGATGGAATTATATGTGAAAATGTGAATAAATATTTTGGTGCACAATTTTTTTTTTTCAACTTGCGAAAAATACTTCATTATTTTAATTGCAATTAAAAGGCAAAAACAAGAATACTAAGCTGAAATAAAAGAATAAATACAAAACACAACAAAACATTTGTGTCAAGTGTTTCAACCAAAGAAACATTTTTTTCAAAAAACAGCTCGATCATACAAAGAAACAAAAATCATTGAACACAAACGGATTAACGTTTGTCCGGTGACTAGAAATCATCCCATAAAAAAGTAGCCTGATTCTTAAAAACACACTTGTTTGGTCGTTGCATGGGCATCTAAAAATTTCAACGGTTCAACAGATTTATTTTTAGACCCCATCATTTTTTTTCTGATCCTAAAAATACAACATTTACCCATAAATTAAAAAAATTTAACTGTTAAAATTTGTGTGAATTACATTTGGTTTGTTTGTAAACAAACACTAATGTAAACAAAACACATGAATGTTTTTTTTTTAAATCATCTTAAGGTCGTAAATAGTAACCAAAACAAACACATACAGGAGTCACAGTATTGTTTACGTTTTGAAGGTCACTTGAACGACTTTGGATTAATTTGAAGTTGGAATGATGTTTTGAATGATGTTTGAATAATTTTAAAGCAGAAAATTTGTCTGAAAAAGTGAACTGAAACTTCTACGGGTTTTATTTCTAACAAAAAGGTAGCTAGAGTGTTACCCACCCAAATATTGCATTTTTTAAGTTACGTGTACAAGTCTGACTATCAACCTCTGGAAGCGGGAGCGGTGTGCGAAATATCTGCACTGATTTTGAAAGCTAAATGCAACTCAATGAATAATAAATGCAGGTTGGATAACATTCCGTGAAAGCTTGTAAACAAACTTTTGTAAATTCTATCATATATAAAAAATGTCCTTTGCACATTGTGAAATTATTTAAATCCTGGAATGAATTTTATTACAAATTTATCAAATCATATATTCATAAACTTAACATTTCAATATAACATTTATGCCAGCAACCATATCCAAAGAATCATAAAGTTGGCAAAAATTAATGTGTAATAACCATTTTTTCCTCTATAAAAAAGTTAGGTTAGTTTAATAATTCAATTGTATGATGAAAAATGAAACAAAAACTTATTATGCTTTTTATAAACACGAATATGTTTTATCGAAATGTTACATGATTAAATTATTATTAATATTAATTAATTTTTAAAGAACCAGTTATTTTTGTTTTTCGTTAATTTATCAATGTTAAAAAGGTCAGATTGAATTAATTCGTTGTGCTTCTCAATTATGATGACGTCGGGTGTGAGAAAGAAAATTTAGCAATTGTCGATAACACAAATGAATCAATTAAACAAAAAACAGTGATCACAACAAATTGGAAAGATAAAACGTACAAAAATAATGCGAATGAATCACGCGAGTTGGTGTTTATATCGTCGGGCTTAGGTTACGGCGGCCGTAAAAACAGCGCGAATCGCACCTCGACAATCGCGGTTAACACCTGCAATTAACTTTGAGGCGGATGAAATGTGGAGCACACGACCCGAATACCGATGGAAAAAAAAATTAGTTTGACTGGTGGCGGGAGTGCTGTAAGCCGCTTCCTGTTTCCTCTATTTTTCGCTCGTTTTTTTTTCCTCAATCTTTCTCTCTTGACAGAAACCGCAAAAGAAAAGAATCCGCGAGTGTGATTCCCTTTTGAAATGTTTCAATGCACTATTGCCAACGCTGTTACAAAAATCCGCTTCTAGTTTGTGAGTCGGGCTTTTTTTTCGCATCCACCCTTGTCTCAGTCCGAATCAATGACAGTTTTATATCGTGCTAAAAAAAAACGCGTCTCGTCATCCTTTCGCCGTCTAATTAATTCGCTAACGAGAATGTGCGCGCTATTTAATTGTCAACTCGTATGTTCCTTCTCAATTGTATACAAAATTTTGCCCTTTCTTTGATTGAATTTCATTTTTTTTTTTTTCATATTTTTAAAGCACTTAGCAATTTTAATTGAGGTTAATTGTGCTTGCACGCAAACAATTTTTTTGTGCTTGTTTTTGAACAATGTTTACATTTCCGAAAAAATATAACTAATTTGGAATGAATGTAAACAAGACTAAAGTTTCCTTTTTTGTGGTCGAATTGGATTTGTGGGTGAAATGTTTATACAAAAATAAATTTTTTTGCTTGTGAACAATCTATTGATTGAAGTACTATTTTTTTTTTTTTTCGATGGAATGTACAGAAACGAATATTTATAATTGTTATTGGTCATTTCACAATGAATTAAACATTTTTGAATGATAATAATAATCATTATATGATTAAATTTTTATGTTTACAATAGTATATACTTTTAATAATAATGAAGAAACTTTGTTAAAAGAACTGAAAGAAGTAACGTAAATGTCATTTTCTGCGGTGCATTAATGCGGTAAATTTCAGACTGACGCTGTTCTGTTTTCCAAGCAAAATCTCATTTGCTGATATAATAAGGATCGAGCAGCGGTTATAAGTAGTTGATCAACGTTTAATAATTAAAATTAAAATCAGAAAATGTCATAAGCATATCGTCGTTCGAAGACCAATGGACCACTTTATTAGAAAGCACTCAAATGGTTTTATTGATGAGATATTATATTTAGATAGATAGATATTAGATTTAGATATTTATAACAATGAATGAAAATTGTCTTCACAATTCTAACATCTTTCATGAAGTTCATTTTAACAATAGAAAATATTTTGTGTTCGTATTAAAGGTTGTAAACAAAATGATTATTTCATTCGAGGAAGCTCAATTATGAAATGATTGAAAACAGTGGGAATGATAGTGATTTTTGATCGAAATACGATGGTAATAAACAAAATGATGAGAAATAAACCATACGATGACCAATGATGCAAAATCACTACACGTAATAATACGCACTAATAACGCTTCATCCATGCATACATAACTTATGCACAGTATATATACATATAGAGCAACAGTGTAACTCTGTACATCGCGTACGATTATGTTACCTTTGAGAAAGATATACAGCTGTATGTATACGAGTATTTATACGCGTGTGCAAGAAATCGAGTTCGTAAACTGAAACTTTAATCTCTGCGGGAAAATTCTGAATTAATATCTAATTTTATTATTAATATAATTATTTTTATACTTTGCAAATTGATTTAAAATTAGATGGCTTTGCATCGTCCGAATGAAAATGCATACAAGTAAAAAGACATTGAATGAATATTTACAGGTGAAAAAAAAAAATGAATGATTTAAATATTCAGACGATACAAATAACGACTCAGCTCGGGGGTTGCAAATTATTTCTGACAACATATAAAATGAGTAAAAAAGGAATGGAATAAATAAATAATAAATAATAAATAATAAATAATAAATAAATAGAATATGAAATTGAATGGATTGGTGGAATAATAGAAAAAAAGGTGTTCATTGTGTCAAGCAAGTTTTTTTTGTTATTTTTTCAAATCGTTATTTAATTCTGCGCGGATTTGATCAATATCTTTCCTGTACGCAAATTGCCCTTTTTTCACGCATAGTTATAGGGTTCGGAGTTTGTTCGCGAAAATGAAACCTCGCGCGTTTTATAACAGCCGTTGCATCGCCGAAGACACGAGAATATGTCCATAAATACACATACCAACTCGAGACCAGACTGCAGCTGTGCGACATTCGACTCACTCTT
The DNA here is from genome assembly GCA_030523145.1 of Trissolcus brochymenae. Lineage (NCBI taxonomy): Eukaryota > Metazoa > Arthropoda > Insecta > Hymenoptera > Scelionidae > Trissolcus > Trissolcus brochymenae. The sequence continues at coordinate 149,758 of JAQQRF010000099.1, forward strand.
CATCTAACGATATTCCGTTCTCACTTTTCCGCATACATCAGTAGAAACTTATTCATAATTATAGCGCCCAACAATTTCGTCAATTCAATCACTCCTTTTCAAAATATCGCACAATATTGTTATGTTAATTAATTCCCAATTGCTTTAATTATAAAATTACATTTGAAAAACATCTCCTTTTTACACTAACAAATGTTAAAAAAAAAAAAAAAAAAAAAGTAGATGTTTACCGAAATGTTGGTTTGGTTGGCAAACACAACAGAGGGTTCGTTTTCGAATACAAACATTCGTATTTACGAAAAGTTGGATATTGTTTTAATTAATTAGGTTAGTTTACAAAATAAAGATCATTCGTGTTAATTAAAATATGAGATCAGTTTTGTTTCTTGACAGACATAAAAAAAGTGTTTTCACTGTTTACAACAGAATGAACGTTATTGTTGACTAATCGAATGAATTATTTCATTGTCAGAAGGTCATTTTAATTGACTAATAGGTAATTAAAAATTAAGATTTGAATTTTCGCGGAAAAAAAAACAAATTTGAATCGAGTAAAATAATGATTACTCCGCGGTCATAAATAGTGTCTATAAATATTTGTCTTACATAATGTGATTGTTCATTCAACGATTATGTTAATAACGTCGCGTTGTCAACGGTAAATGAGAGGCATGCATTACGCATAAGAGCAAAAGAGGCCGAATATATACTCGGTACGATTGCACGCTTATCGGGACACTTTGCCTGTGGCGCGCGAGCCTAATAAATAAGCAGGGATTGCGTTTAGAATACGTGTATGAATAAATCGGTTATTAATGTTGTTTTTTTCTCCGATCTCCACTGTTATTAGGATGAAAAAATTGCTACTTTGATTCAAGTATGTTTTTTTTTGCAATCATGTGGGATTTTCGGTTCTGAATTATTCAATAGATTGTTTAGAAAAAAAAAAAGAGAACAATCAATAGCGAAAAATACAATGATCAATCATCTTTGGAATAATCATGGAATGTGAAACATTTTGTCAACGATTTTCAATTTCGTATGATTAAATGTGTTATGAAAGTAGAAGTTTTTTTTTGTTATTGCAAGTAAGCGAATTTCCATGACTGTTGCCTGGTGTACTTGTACATCTGAGCTTTTTCTTGTCGCATGACGATGTCAGTTCAAGAACACTTGTTACACTGCTTTCCTTGCAGTCATAAATTCTTTCTCACTACAACTGTACAATATTTTACAACATTCGAAAAAAAATTCTCAACGGGATTCATTTATTATTCATTTGTATAATAAATTTTAGCAATAATATATATATATACTGCGAGGATTTCATTCACTAAAAAATGTGGTGACAGAAAAAGAAATAGACTCCAATTACAGCGCATAATAAAGCAGATAACGATTTTGTGGCTGCCGGTATTTTTCGGCAGGTGTATCGTCATTCAATCTCAGTGGAATACGCACACAATGCAAAATATCTTAATACATTCCTTCGCCAAAGCATTTATCATCGTCTCGATGTAAAAAAAGGTTATTCATATTTATTCACAACAAAAATGATGATACAATTATCTGAAATTGAAATCCCATAATTTGATTTCGTAATGTAGAATTTAGAAACAAACTCAGTATTTAATTTTTAATCTCGTGTCAATTAATTGTCAAATTAGATTCGTAAATATTCGATTAATTTTAAATTTTGCAAAACATTTTTTTTTTTTTGGATTCATAGTATATTTTAACTACACAATTTTACAAAGTCTGTCATTGAGATTTCTATCGCATAAGAATCGTGATTTGAGTACTTAGAAGCACATACGAATATAGGTTGTATGAATAGCTTGTGATTAGGATTCAAGTATCCGAGTCTCTTGAGAAGTGATAAGTGGTTGTAGTTAGTGACTGTTTCTGTCTCTCTCATGTGCCTGCAAATCTCAAATTTTTTATCACACGATCTTGATTTTTATTTCATAATCATCCAAAACTATCAAAATGATTGAGATTTTCTATTAAAATTATTAATTGTTCAAATCCGTTATAAATAGAAAAACAACAAATGAATGGGAGGTTTGATTTTAGTTTTAAAACCAATTAAATTGAATATTCATATCAAAAATATTAGTCCGAAAATGAACGATCGATAAAAGTACTTGAGATATACCCGTCAAAGTTACACTGGAAGAAAGTGTGATATCAATAAATTCGTCCTTATCGTCGTTCTATAAATTTAAGTTTCATCTATTGATGTGCGACGAAGCATACGTTTCTCTGTAACCTGCTAACTCGCGAATTTCGAATCCACAACCCAAAGTTCGAAATCAATAAATGTAATTAAAAAACTACCAAAAAAAAAAAGAAGCAATTGAAAAATTCAATTACAAAATGACCTGAATAAAAAGAACTGCAACACTTTTTCTAAAACAGTGCTTTTTTATTATGATGTATACGAAATTTGACTTTCGTGATGTACCAATAACAAATTTGTCTTGATTCATTTATTTAGTCGTATGAACGTTTGAGTTCTTGAAAATTATTGATTGTATAAAAGTGAAAAAAAAAAATGTTGCAAAAAAAAAAAGAAATAGTTAAAACAATTTTTTAGCTTTCTGGAAAGCTCCCAAAAGGCCCCTTCTTGTTCAATACTTCCCAATAGTTTTTCCCATTTTTCATTGCTACCTCCTAAATTCATAGCCAAACGATTTTTTTAACCCAACAAATTATTCATTCATCAACAATTATTTATTCATCAAAAAAAAAAAAAAAAAAAAAAAAATTAAAAACAAGTCAATCTGGGTTTGAATCTTTCAATGTTATCCGCAACTCTTCAAATCTGCAAGTGGACTAAATTTATTTTTGAATCGCTATTCCGAAAGATTATTTGTCGTCCGAAGCATGACGTTCCGAGAAATTATGACGCGCTTGGCCAAGCGATCAGAGTTCTCGGATGCCGTCCCATTTGATTTGGCGATGTACCGCGTAGCAATAGGCTCCAATTGTCATTCCTCCTCGTGGCACAGAAATCGGTTGCCGAAATTTGTCGTCGAGCTATTTAATCAGCGGACTAATTGCGGCCTAGAACAATTCCGCGAACGGATTAGCTAACGCCGCGGAATACGCGGAATTATGTTGTTACATAGATGGATCTCGCGATCTTTCTCGGTGTAATTGCAGTTGATGCCAGATTAACTCCTAGGCTTCTATGAACGAGATATCTCGAGCGACCGAAATGTTTTTAGTGACAAGTTATCTCGTCATCAGGTACACTTTTGACTTGGATATCTTGTCCGTAGGAGCCTAGGGGTAAAGGGGAAAGTTCGTGCTTGGTAACAATTTGTTAATGAAATTTTATCTTATGACCTTTGAGATCGCGCATCGTAATCGTAAAGTGTTATTGAAAACGGCGAAGAAATATACATCAGCAACGAAACCGCGGCGTCACGCTAAAGGGCAGTGCTTGATAATCAGTTATTTTGAGAGAGTAATTTATAGTCGTTTATTATTACGTCTTTTATGGATGCCGAGGCGTTATGGTGAATTAAAGTTGCAAGTTAGAGAACAGTTATGTGAGCGAAAGAATCAACATTGAATGAAAAAACAAGAGAATTTAAAAAAAAAATGAAATAAAATAGTCGATGCGAATGAAATTGGTTGTAACTGGATGCGCGCGCATTCAAGATTCTGAAATTGGCTGCGTTTGGATGCGCGCGCATCAGCAATAGAATTAGTAAAATAATGGTTGAATTTTGATTAGTAATTAAGACAATTTGGCACAGTTGATAATTAATTGTTTACTTAAATAACATGACAATTAAAACCAAAAATGTGGACTAAACTAAATCTGATATTGGAAGAAGAATAATACAGTTCAAATGAAATAAATTGTTGCTAATTGAAAAATAATATAGAAAATGAGTAAATCAAAATTAAATAATTTATAATTAAATGTATTTATTTGAATTAAATATATATGATGATAAATCGATTAAAAATTAAAACGATAATTATCCAGTCCATCAAAATTGATTCTTTTCAACCTTTTACATAATCCCCGGAGGACGTTAAAAAAATATTTAAAATATTTAAAAAATAGAAAAAAACATGAGGCGACGTGAAATTTATGCGTGAAGGGTTGATTAATTTGTAACGTTTCAAGCATAACGTGTTGTTATCGTTTTAATGACCATTAACTTCATGACTCGTGAGAATCTGATTTTGTGTCAGTGCTGTCTTGGCTTCTTGTTGTTTTCGTTGGGCCTCGTTTCTTTTCAACAAACTGCCGAGCACACTTAAACCAGTTTGACCCGTCGCCCACACGTACTTACACGAGCCCGCTCCTACTTTATATCTGCCCGTTGACTCGATTACTTGAGCGACGGCTCTGAAAACTCTTTGTTCGTCAATATAGCAGCCATCTCTGACGCTCTTTAATAACATTATTTTGCTCATTTTTCGAGTCATTTTAATCCCAACAATATCACCATCGAATTCCGTCAACTATTTTTATACACGGTTTTTTCAAGCAGATCTAAGGGCTTCTAGAAATAACCATTTTGCACAATTTTCAATGAAAATTTACAATAATTATTAAAAAACAAACAAAAAAAAACAGAAATATCATATTTTTTGTAATTCTAACATTTTTTTTAATTTTGTGTTTTATTAAAGATTTTAATGGTAATTCAATAATATTTATCATGTGTAATATGATAATATTGATATGTATTTGTAAAAATGTTGATTATAGTGAATAAATTCTTAAAATTAAAATTTCATTGTCAAAAGCGGTTTTGGGTTAGTGGTAGAAACAATGGTCCATCACTTGAGAATCGAGGGTTCAATTCTCGCTAATAGATTTTTTTTCATCAATAAAAATTGATTACATAGCCATTGTAAGATTTTCTGATATCAAGAACAATAGAATCATGTAGAAAATAATAGCAATGTGAATGTAAAATAAATGAAAAACATATTTGATAAAACTGATTCATAAATTCGAAGTCAAAATCAATGATTATTAATTGAGTTATATAAATACTGATAAATTTGTCAGCGATTGTTTGGCAACCCATTATAATGAATTTTCACTGCAGTTAAATTATATGCAACTAGACCCAAACCAGACTACGCAAAAACTGACTCCCACGCGTTCGGCTAGCCTGACTAAAATTAAGATTCCGTTCCCTCGTCCCCATCATTACACAACATCTAAATTTCAAAACAAAAAAAAAACAAAAACAAACTTCCAGAGAGCGCGCAAGCTTTGATCGCACGAAATTAAGTATGTCCGACGAGTTGCTACTTGTCCAGTCGTCGAAATTCCTCAAGGTTGTAATTGAAATCCTCAAGAGTCGGTGCATTCCAGCCGCGCAACTTAAATAGACCTAATTTCGGCCCAGGTGAACCCCGCAATTTAACGAGTGCTCTGACAACCGGTTATTCGATTAATTTGATAAGCGTGCGCGGTTCAATGAAAAAGTATACACATAAAAAAAAAAAGACAGGGCCAATATTTAATAAGTATGATTGCACCTCAGATTGAGTTCGATAATCTTAAGATAGATTATTTAATCATCAGGTTATCGTTTTAAGGATTCCTATGAGCTTGAAATCGATCCTCCTCGAAGGCTTCCACGGATGTAAATTAAATGAATATTTTTCAAAATGTAACATAAAACTTTTCCACTAAAATTCAACATTCAAATTAAATGAAAAAAAAAAAAAAAAAAAAAAAAATTCATATTTTTAATTAGTGCATTTTTTGGCGAGCTGAAAGTTTGTAAGGGAAAGTGAGAGTGAATTGGTCTCCGATCGTGTGAGTCAGAGTAGAGACACTTGGCGCAGATAAATAATCCCGAGCCTAATAAAATTCCCGTTGCGCCCTCTGCGTGTATGTAAATGTGTTTATTGCTTATTTATTAGTACACGCTCATCTCTGGTCGATGCACTTGATATTGATACAATCGACGTTCGCGATTGCTATGTGTGTCAAATTCCAGTCGATAATCGTAAATTCATTTATTAATCAACATCACAAGGACTTTATCAATACATTTTTAACATCCAGATGATAATTTTTTAATTAAAAAAATCAATCATCATTATTGCGAAACAGAAGATTGTAAATATTTTTTTTTGCAAAAAAAAAGGGTCTGTATTGAAAAATAGCATCTCGGATATAAGACATTTTGTAAACGCCCGCGATATACAACGATGTTGCTTAAAAGCTACTAATTATTCAACAAGCGGAATGTGCTCAACTCTTTCCCTTGTACAGTAATTTGATAGCAACGTTGGCCCGAATAAAACATCTTTCCTAACCTCATTTGTTTATGTACGCAAAATAAAACTCGCGCGCCTATATGCCATTGGCTGAGTTTAATAGAAATTACACGCTTGTCAAAGGCGCAAAATGTAGAAAAAAAGAAAGTCTTGACAGTTGACGTGTGAAAGTAAATGACGGAAATCTGTTTTTGATTTTGAGGTTAGGTTATTTTTCTCAACGGATTGATTTGAAAATTTTTATTTTGTTATATATTTTTTTTTAAAATAAACCGATTCGAAGTTCGGATGTTCTTATTTTTAGAGAAAATACTCTTGGAGAGATTCATTTTTAAATAAAAATGCCAGGTCACATCAACTGTAATAATTTATTGACAATATAAATTAATAATAGCGGTATAATAAAGATGCATATAACAGTTGACATGATTACCTCTCTGATATGAGTCTAATGGAAAAAAGAGTATTGCCTGATTAATAATATACTTCGTTTCTCAGCGGAATGAACGAAAAAAAAGGGAACTTGTCAACTGGTAAGGGATATTAATTATATAAATAGCCAGACTCAAAAATAAAAGGTCGTTTAAATGCATTATTGGATTCTTCGATATTCTCATTTGAATTTTATAATTGCAACTATAATGCACATGAAATAATTTAAGCAATTGTTGAATAATTTTTTCCTCTTCTTGCGGCACATTCATCTTATAGAGAAAAAAATTTTGTTTCCACCTCTCAACTTACTAAATCATTTGAAAATGCTTTAAAACGTCTTGCATCAACGTGCTCCGCAACTTTTCAAACTACCATTCAAGAATTTGAATACAAGATTTTCTCAGCCTCCAAAGTTAACGTCAAAATTTCTAAATATTTTTTTATGATTTTATATTTTTTATATTTGTATGTATGTATAAAAAATATGATATAAATAAATTTTGAAATATGTCGAAAAATATAAGAAAACAATCGGAAATCAGTGAATAAAAATAAAAAATTGATACAAATGTAAAGAAATTAAATAATAACGTTAAAAATTGAATAAAAAAGTTATTACTGTGGACAAAAATAGAATTTTTGAATATCAAAAATAAGTGAATGAAAATCTATTTCATAAAACCATTTTATCACAATTGGAATAAACAGCAAATAGAAATCAATTATCAATTAATTGTGTTATATAAGTTCTAATTTGTCTGGGCAATTCGTTTGTGCAAACGATATTAATACATTTTTGCTAAAAATTAAAAGTTAGTATTAATGTGAACACATTAAAATTAGAATCAAATTTGTTTGTTTTTTATTGATTAAAAAAAACATATTAAACATCGATTTAAGAATGTAATTGAAAAAATTGAATATTTTTTTTTTATGGGGGAAAAAAAGTTTTTATTTTCGGGATTGTCTGGAAAACGACCGAATTGTAATCGCATAATGTCAATCACGATCGGAGTTAGATAAATCGCTTGCCGCTTTTGGTCGTTACGTTTTTTTTTTTTTTTTTTTTTCAATTGACGCGATAACAGACCACCGAATTCCCAACAGAATAATTCCTTTGTAGAAACAGAGAACTATCTCGCGTTTCAACCAGAGTATCGCACGCTGATGCGTTGTAACGCAGTCATCAAGATCCCAAAAATCAAACATTGTCATTAATTTATAAATAATTTATAAAATTTATATTATATGTTTATATATTTATATAATGTAAAAAATCTGCTGCCACGGAGTTAATAAAGACTGCAATAATTATTCAACTCTAAAAAAATAAGAGCGCGATTCTGGAATAATGGGAAAATATTTAGCACAATTTGGATTTAATTTATACAGCATATAAACAAACAATGAAACCTACAATTAACCTTAACCTCAAAAAAACTAACTTAACAATATAATCAAACCTCAGTTTAATTGTCGTTAACTTAATTTGCATTTTGATTGTTGATTAATATTAAACTAATCTGTAATGTTGATAACTTTCTGTTCAACATTACCTTAAAGTAATAAGTAATTAAAGATAGGAACTTTAATTTCAACGCTAATTTTCAATCAATTTTTATGATGGAATTTTCATCGCAAGTTCTATCGCTAAACCATAAATATTTTATATCTTTAAGACTGATTATACTGTTTTGAATATTCTTCCAACGAAGAATAAAATTCAGTCTTTTTAGTAAATAAATTTAAAAAATATATATATATAATGGAACAAAATTATGGCAAACTGAAAATTTCATGTAAAAATGATTGAAATGAACTGATTCATCAGTAAGACAAAGTTGGCGGAGATAAAAAAAAATGATTTTACAAACTTAAAGTTGAATGATGATTGCTTTGAGCGAATCCCTATGAAATTGCGTAAATGCAAGTCGAATAAATAAGTTTTCAACCGGCCAGGGTTTCATGTTTATAATTTTTCCATTCTGCACTTTTTCAAACTACGCATTCTCTCTCGTTAAAAAACAGCTCAACTGTAACTTGATCCCGCGACTGCGTCTGTTCAAATTCAATACACGATATTTCTCGGAATATTCGTTTTCCGATTTACATATCTTTTATGCTTCTCGAAACTTATTCTCTCGTGTAAAATTTAATAGTCAATATTGATCGATATTCACAGCTCGAAACAGTCTTCTTCATTAATTAATTGCTTTTGTCGTTCATATATTTTTGATAATCTTTTATTTTTTTTTTCAAACAAAAATAAAAATTTTTTTCTAATATTTTTCATAACACGAGAAGTGTAGTATTTAATGTATGATAGATTTTAAAGTTACATCCTGTTGTCAGCCGAAAAATTCCGATGCACAAAAATGTTTTTATATCGGCAGAGAAAAACTTGGGTTGGGACAATAAAAAAATGTTTCACCAACAAGAGAAAAATTAATTGAGCATAAACACGCGTTGCGAGTTTCTCGCGGAAAACAAAAATCGAATAAAAACAGAATTTTTGTTCGGTTTTGATTGTCACTGGGGTAATTGACCAACCAGACAAGACGGTGAGATCAATTATATGTTCGACGGATCACTCAATTGAAAAAAAAAAAAAAACCACGTTGATGATTGTGTCTCGTGATTTTTAATCCGACATGCAATTTTATCAGACAGACCCATATTTCACATTTAACATTGTTTCATCCATTTTTTCCTCGGTCTGTGGAAACACATTTTTACAACAGTTTTAGAACGTTTAAACAAGAACAATTTTAAAATAATTTTTGAAGATTTTAATTTTCTTTGAAATTCTTTGAAATGAAAGTTTGGCTGCAATATATTTTTTTTTTTTTTCTCAACTTACTTTTAACTTAGTGTTCATTACCAAACGATCAGATTCATCTTATTTGTCCGACTAAAACAAATGATGAACCAAATACATTTGTAAAAATGCGTTTTCAAACTCTTTAACCCAATTTTTTAATCTCATCGATTTTTTTATTATCAAAAATGCATGGTAACTAATTTGAGTCAATTGGTGCAAAATTAGTCAAAATTAATCACGACATTTAATTACAACAATTTATAACGATCGACTATAAAAATGATGCTAAAAAGTTGAAAAATAAAAAAATGAAACATGTGAAATTACACCAATTTCACGCTCAATGTTCGCAAAAGCGCGTGCTCGTTTCGAAAATATCACGATTGTTTACTTAATCTAATTCAACATGACATTTTAACTAACTGCCGGGCCGATACGTCGTAAACTTATTGCGCGCGACGAATTAACGGATGAATGGAAAGTGTGCAAGTGTAATCCCATTACATGCAAATATCTGTTTTAATATCATCTCACTTGTCCGCTTGTATGCAAATGAATAATAGCTATCTGATAGCTAAATAACAGCACACACCACTGCTAATATAGAGATTATTGTTCAACCAATGTGCATCCCCGCCAACAACTCTCGCTAATTCAAACGAATAATTTGTCAATCCCAACATTATTTTATCATTCTAGTCCGATTTATCGTTTTGAATCATTTCCCATCAAATTTGCATTCTTTTATAAAAAAAAAAACTCCTAGATTGTTCAACATTCAATTGTTTAAATTTTGATAACAATCAAGAAAATAATCATTCACATCGTTTAGTTTTTAAAATGTTAAAAAAAAAGTTTGAAAAAGTTTTTTGTTTTTCAGTGAGAAAAAAATTTAATTCGTATTTTTGAGTTGATTAAGTTTTAACGTTGAAAAAACGTTTCTGTTGATAGAAATTGGTAACAAAGAATGAAGAACGAGGCTATTCGCACTGCAAAGTAAATATAAGAGTGGAAGAGAGTTAACTAGGAAAATTCAAAAGTAAACAAGAGTATATAAGAGTAAATGAAAGTAAATAAGAGTACATAAAGGTGAATAAGAGTATACAAGAGTAAATCATGAATATTCGCACAGCAGAGTATAAAGAGTATATGAGAGTACATGAGAGTCCACGAGAGTACACGGAAGTATACGAGAGTAAATGAGAATAAAATTGAAATAAATAAATAATTAAATAAGAATATAATAATATTTCAAAATATGAGGGATGATAATTTGAATGATATAAATTTTGGAAATTTGTTCATGTAATTTTCCTTTTTTGAAAAATAACAAAAATAACACGGGACTAGGTCAAAATGAAACACTGTTTTAGAGGAAATTTTTGAAAACAAACTTTGTTTTGAGTTTTAGAAAATAAAAATTACACGGTTGAAATAAAACTCGGTTAGGGTGGAAATTGTTGAAAATGGAATTTTGTTTCTGTTGAATTTGGTTTATATAATTGATAGTGTAATTTGGTAAATTAAAAGTTTGTTTTCCATAAAGTTAACTTTATAATAATAAATAAATAAAAATATATAAAATTTGATTACATTTTTATATAATAATATTATATTAGTTTTTTATAATAAATTTAAATAAACTTACTTTACTCACAACTGTTCGAATCTCTCATATACTCTCATATACTCTCGTGTACTCTCATATACTCTTATATACTCTGCCGTGCGAATAGCCACTTCCAAGAATGAATTATTTTTAGAATGGCAAACAGGATTTCTTTGAAGTGGGCAGATTATTCTAACGGATTCATTTCGCTTCAGATTTGTCACCGGACAAATTTCAAGGTTCATATTTGATTAGGTTATCTTCGCAAATAAATAATTCGAAATGTTTGCCGATGCGTCACGAGTGTTTGGATTATTATCTCGAATTGCGATCAATTGATTTGATTTCTTCATTTCAATTGACATACAACATTTGCATTTATTACTAATGTGTTTTTTTATTTCTAGGTAAGAATAAAGATTTCCCATCTTGTTAAGTACGTCCATATCCTTTGAAACAAATGAAAATTTGAAGGAAGTAAAAATATAATGTTAGTCAGTGTATGAAATCAATACTGTTTTAAAATGGAATTGAATATTTCCAGTCGGGGAAAAATGATTTTTTTTTTAACGAAATCACAAAAGTCTAAAAATAATGTTTACAATCGAGTAACAAACGACATTTTGCTATCAAACGTGTCAGAGATGTCTGATTGAATAATAAGACGGTGATACTATTTCTACACACTGAAGTCTATCATATTAAAGTCGCTCTGAAACGGAGACTACACGATTGGGAAGCGACCCGAATGCCGGATGTTTAATTAACCAAACACAAAACGCTCGTCTTAAAATGAACTGCGTGTGTCATAGATTAGTAATCTCGACTCGATAATTACATCGCAATTGATTCTCTCAATCAAATCTGCGAATCAAATTTTGTCCCTTGAAATTTTGTTTAAACCGTATTTGTTTTTCACGTACAGATTGGAAACTAACCATAATAACCAAGAATTTTTTCCATCAAAATGTTGAAAACGTATTAAAAAGAGAAAAGAAATATTCATTCTCTTCTTTTCATCATTTTTCGTTCGTTTCGTTCTTGTTTGGTTATTTTTTATTTATTATTGTTTTATGTATGGAAAATCGTATTATGATACGCGACGGGCTGAGTGGAGTGCAAAAATTTGATAGCGGATGAATTCCCGTGACGTTTTACAGTAAAAAAAATTTTTTTTTTTTTGCTTGAACAGATTGAATTTCCGAACTAATTACGGTCAATCTTTTATGTTTGTCGATGGGCCATAGATTTATGAAATGCCATATTTTCAAATCCGCGAACGGGGAGGAAACAAGAAAAACGGGCAGGATATATTTTTCGGTTACAAATTTACAACAGAATTTATGCAATTTTCAATCGAATTTTCATGAACTTGATTGAATTTAATTGACAAGTGTGACAATCATCGTCAATGAAAAAAAAATTATTGAAAGCTATTTTTTGAACTTTTAAAAGTACTAAAAGCATTATAAAACGATTTTTGCTTTCTTTTTTTTTTTTTTTTTTGATAATAAGAAAAATTGTTTTTACCGTGACCTTTTATCTTTGTCTGCCAAATGAAGCAAAATGATATTCCTCGAGAGCGAAAAGAAATTTTCGCGGTGAATAAAAAAAATCGCGACAAAAATATATGTCGAGTAAAGTGAAAAACGTTAACGGCGTAAGCTCGGGATGTCTTAACGGCTGTATTAATATCCGCGGTCATGATGCAGTTTGCGTGTTGTCTTTTTGCGTTACGGCATAATCCTGAGGGGCAAAAGGCAAAGGGAGAAAAGGGGGGGGGGGAGAGTGAAGCATATTCCTCGATTAACATCATCGATCAATTAAAGCAATCATAACCCGGGGACGATATCTCGTCAGGTTTTACGATCGGGATGTGCGTTGCTGTTCCTTTAGTGGAAATATAAATATATAACGGCGATGAATTTTGTGATACCAACTCGCGGCTGCTAATCGCTCGTGAACTCCGGACTAATGACTCAATTTTTCCTACCCCTGATGTTTAACGGCACGTTTTACATTCCCAATTTTGCCTCGGATGCTCATTAGATTCTAAATTGTAATTGTTCTTTATCTACTAGTTTTTAGGAACACATTTCTAACAGGTTTTGATATCCCCTTGCTTTAATACAGATGTAATTGTTTCGTTCATTAATTATCTCTATGATTTTCAGCACTTTTTGAATGACTGAAGTTTTTGTTCAGGCAATCAATCAATTGATTTCATACAGACTCGTTGAAAAAAAAGGTTTGATATAGTTTTACAACAATATCAACCGATTGAAATTGATATAAAAATTTTTTTTGCAAACGAATTTTTGCATTGAAAAATCAATCGAATTTAATTGATACTTTTTTTTTTAGTCTTCGTTATTTATTTTTGAATAATTTAATGTAATGGAATATATAATTGTCGAAAAACGATACAAAAAATCAGAAATATCTTGCTTGTATGGCTCGATGTCTTGTTTTTTTTTATGTTGGGTCAACCGGAAATACTTGACCATTTAATAACAAATTAATACGGTGATCTGTGAAAATTTCACCAATGGAATATGTATTCATTGAACAGCGACTTGTCAGATAAATTATTTACTTACAAAACTGTTATTTCGCGGTTTAATATTAATTGTTAAACTATACAAACAATGTTGCGTTAATATTCATTTTTAATAACATTGATGTTTGCTACAATACATTTTCCGACCAAATATGTGAATCACAAATGTACATTTATTGTACATTTTTATTTCAGTACGCAAATTTATAACATCATCATATTCAATTATTTTTCAAATATTCATTGCTTTAAATCGCGCAATTTCGTTGTTATTAAATTCTGAAAAGGGCACAAATCAAAGAAAAATGAAACAATTATTTAGAAAAAATTGTTTTACAATTTATGTTTGATTTTTGTTAAATGAAATATATTTGATAAATTTTTTGATATTCATGATCCGTCCTATGGAGTGTGCCGTTAAATCTGTAATGACAATGACAAATGCGTACAGAAATAGCCGCGGCCGAATAAAACGTGTCCGCGCGTTTTTTTTTTAAATAGGCAGTTGCAATCGAACCCGACGTAAGACTTTTATAATGACCCACACGATGTTTCCATACGAAAAGATGAAGTTATTTTTTCAAGTCCCGATCGTTCAGTCACCGAGATACTATTTCTACTGACAATTAGCGTTTGCTTCAAAAACCGGCTCGCTGGCGGCCAAGAGCGGACGGATTTTAATTTCATTAAAAGCCTAAGCAAATTTCACTCTCGATCGGCTATTTTGGTTGCGTTTCAGATTCACTGATGCTTAACTTGAAAACTTTTTTTTTTCCTTCACTCAAATTCCCTACTCGAAAACTATGAATGTATAAAAAAAATTGCAATAGTATAACTTAAATGAATCAATAAATATCAATGAAATAAAATTGTAAACTAAATTAATAAAGATATTATTTTAATCGTTACTTAATCATGAGTAAGTCTAATCAAAGTTAAATCAAACTTTACCATCGCGATTCTCTTCGGATATTTTATCTGATTGTGAATGCATTAAAATTTCATTCGGACAAAATACTGTGACGAAATTTTAACCACGCTTAAAATATTGTCACTGAACCGTGATTATATACTATCAAAGCAAAGAAAACAAGATGTTGACCACAATCAAACTTTCAATGCAGCGTGAACTTTGTCTTTCATCTTACAACTAAACCACAGAAACATCGTCTAATTTGAATTCAAGTTTAAAAAACCTACTTTGAAATTTGCAACCAGACTTTTTAGCAAATTATTCCAAGCGCGAGAATTCGCATGTGCGAAGATTGCAGACGGGAGATAAAAACCGTTTGGCATCCGAGAGCCAGATTAGATTGTCAGGACTGCAAATAAAGAACGGGGGACCAGGAGGTTTGTGGCCAGAAGTGTGCGGATTCATTTTTTTTTTTTTTCTATAAAATAGAAACTACAAAAGAAAAAAAGCTAAAAAAACTGACCTCGGCGACGGTGCGGAGTGCAAAAACAAGGCAGAGCACAAGTGGGGCCAGGTGGGGCCGCATGGCTGGTGCTGGGGCCCTTCGAGAACTGGCGCGCAAACTGTCACGAGGAGTCACTGGGTTAGGGCCCGCATCACCGCGTTCTTGCGATCGCAAAGACGCGCACTAGCCTACTGGTACTTGGTTGCGAGCGTCGATTATAAGCCGGCGGCTGTGCGCGAAATTATGCGTGCGCGAGGCGAAAACGATTTGCGGGGGCCAAGTGTCGCGCACACCGTGCCGATACCGTCTGAAAGCCAAGATCAAACTTTTTCAAAAGCCCCGGCACTCGCTGCGCTCTGTTCGGCCTGTCTTACCCCCTCCCCTCTCCACCGCGCTGCAACTTGCTCTCGCAGTCGGCCAGTTAGACCGCGGCACGAGACGCCGTCTCGTTCGAGCACACACGGTCCTCCCACCCAGCCGCGCGCGACCACGACAATCCGCCGCCGCGGCTCTTTTCAGCGCTCAGCGAGCGCCCGACTGCCGCGGAGGACGCTTTATTTCATTCCTTCCTCCGAGTATAATCTTATCGAGACCCAACATCGGCAATTTTTTTTTCTCCGCTGATAGCAAATCCACGTTAAAAACATTTTCCTCGTTAGGTAACAAAATTAAATGGAATAATTTCAAAGACGAAAATGATGAAAGATGTTTTATTATGAAAGAAAAGAAATTCTTTCTCTTTTCTCCCTAGGAAATAAAAATGTTATTATCTTCCAAGAAGGGAAAGCGGGTGCTTTTGTCGCCCCGGAAAGAAATCGGGTACTTTTCACCCGTGTGAGAAAAATTGGGTCAATTATCACCCTCGTGAGAGAAGAGGGATAGTTTTCTCCCTTGTGTGTAAACCGAATCTTTTCTCCCAGCTGTTGAAACTTTAGTTATCACATTTTCGCACCAAAATCAATGCATTTTGATACATGTAGCAATAACGATCCGTGGCATGAATAAAAATATAATCACCTCAAATACGGTACGACACGCGATAGGTTATCGAGTTTCGAAAATTGCTGGAAAAACATCAAAAATCCTTTTAGCGGAGGATCGGCCGTTTCATTTTCAATAAGTCAATTCGACGTATCGCTGGAAAAACGCTTTGTTCCGGCCGACCAATTTTATATCGATTTTCATGTAAATTGAACTTGTACAAATGAATCAGTTATCATTATGATTTTATCGGCCGTTTAAAATATCATGAAAATGATGGCTCCGTGACAATTAAAAAAAAAAAAAAACTTACTGACCAAATTGAACAAAAAATGAATATTAAAAAAAAATGAATATAGTGTAACGAATAAAAAAAATGTGAGAATAAAACCATATGAAATATTGAAAATTCTCATGGAACGATGGTAATCATCATGTTCGCCAATCATCTACGAAATTAATACCGCGTATGAAACACTAAACCTCCACAGCCAAATTAGATTTCATTCTAGAAAATTTAATTTACTGCAGGCTTTCAGTAATCTATTAAATCTTATCAAAATATTATATAAGGCAAATGGTACCCCGTGAAATTGATGTCCGCGCCTTTTTCAACCCGTCAATTATTATTGTCTGATGCTCTCGATCATACAATCCGAATCATCTGGACCTGCAAATTACGTGTTTTATTCCACGACCGAATTCACAACTTCAGTCAAATAAAAACCAACACAAACGAAGTAAATATTTTTCCAACTAGTGAGAAAAGTGAATTCTCTGAAGCCAAGCAGAAATTAAATTTTTTACTGTTATAAACAGTATTTTATCTGTCTAAAAAAATTTAAATATGAAAATTTGTCAGTACAAGTAAGAAAAGCTTTTTGGACAAGGGAGAAAAGTAAATCCTTCTCTCACTAGTGAGAGAAAGAAATATTTTTTCCCAAAAGTTAAGAAAAGAGAACTTTTCCCAAATTGATGAGCAAATTATCCCTTCTTCTAACTTCTGAATGAAAAATTGCATTTTTTGTATCGAATTTTTGCATTCGATATGACGACAAAAATTGTCGGCTTGCAGGGGGAAAAAAAAAAAGTTTGAGTGGAACCAAAAATAGACGAGCGACGAGAAACAAGATCTAGAATAATGGCGGTCGTTTATCACATTACCCGGATGTCGATGAGCGCGTGTATATAAACCACTTCGGACGATGAAAACGCTCTTTTAATATACACACGCGGGCTTTGCCAACTGTGTTCTTAGAGCAAAACGCAACAACTGTGCTAGCCTGAGACTGTTTGACAGGAAGTGTTTTTATCGTACATCTTCGTAGATGTCGAAGATCTTTGAAGGATTTTAATTGTGCGTCTTTCAAAAGATTATATATAGGCACCGGCTGCGGGTCAGTTAAAATTATGATCGGGGCAAAAGTGGAGTGCAAAAAGCATCACCAAGTTTCGACGTCAAGAATCCTTAAATTCAAGAACGATTGAAACAATCTGTATATTTTGTCAAAGAGTGTCAAAGTTTTGATACAACTTTTTGTTTCTAAAACTTTCAGTTCTATTTTTTGTCATGACAATATAAATAAAACAAATAATTAGTTATTCATTTGAACGAACAAATTTTCTCTGAAAACAAGTTAAGACAAGTTTTTGTTTTATTGTAGAGTTAAAATTAATATTAAAAAAAAAGTGTTTTTAGCAGATGGGATTTGTCTATTTGAGATTCGCGCATTAGTTATAGTATAGGCTGTCTACGAAAAGTGAGTGGCTGTCAAGTGGGCAGACAAACAACTTTGAGCGCAGTCCACATTTAAAAGTCCGTCATTTACACGTGAAACGAAGACCGGATCAAATTGGCCCAATTTACCATCGGATCGAGTGACACGACTATCTTGCCTCAAGTACCACAACCGTTGTCGATCGGTGACTAAGAATTGTCAGAATACTTTTTATTCAATCAATTAAAACTCGTTTGGATTCCGCTTTCGTTGGAAACAGGACGCAACTTTTTGATATTTATTTCACACGTATGCTCAAATTCCTTCTCAAACAACAATTATTAAACCAGAAAGGGGAATTAATTAAATATTCATCATTTAAAAACTTGATTCTTTGCAAAATTAACTCTGGCCCGTTTAAATCCAGGATTACGTCGAAGAGAGATGAAAGCGAGTCTCCCTTTTGATACAAGTATTGTTTTCTCAGCTGTATCGAGGAAAAAAAAAGTTTTATATATTGAACCGAACACCAACAATTCGAACGTCCTATAAAATGACCCACTTTCTTCTCATCGCACAATTTGTCCAACTTCTGTCCAAGTTGCTCTTTATTTTTGTTTTTGTTTCCAACTTGAAATAACAAGAGATTTTACACATCGACAAAATACATCGTAAAGAATATGTCCAAAAATAAGAAGCCGCTCTTCGCTCTTAATAAATTTTGCATACATTTTTTGTTGAAGCAAATTTTAAACAAGAAATCATATCGGTAGGATGAAAATAATTGCAAATAAATTTGCAAGCCATTTTCCGATACAATAATTTCTGTGCTATTCTTACGTCTCAATAATTTTGATATTTTATGCGAGTCTGGTATTTACGATTTCTTCTACTACATCTTTATTCATTTTAATTTTCAATCGATTACAGTTTTCTGATATTTAATATTTGTTTCGAGTGTCGAAAATAGTAAAAAGAATTGAAAATCGAAACTTCCCTCGAGCAAAACAAATTTAATCATATGAAAAGGTGCGCTTGTATTTTTAATCAAATGTATAATGTCTTTACAGTCGGGAACATTTTGGAACAAAGCTGGAAAATATTTGAAGCGTAAAAATGTGTTTTTTTTTGTTTGCATCTGTTTATTACCGTAATATGTACAATAAGCTTTGTATAATGATTCTTTTCTTAACTAAATATGCAACTACACGTTTTACTTTTGTGTTGAGAATTTCCAATTTTTTCTTACTATTTTGATTTTTTTTCGCACGACAAGAGCAAATAATATTTTTTTTAATCAACATTTCAAATTGATCTTTAATTTTTTTTTTTATGGACTTTTAACTTTCGTAACGAATCAAGTTACAGAATTTTGCAATATTGTTTTGGCTTTGTTTAAAATTGTTACGGTTTTGAGGCGCAAAAAAAGAGACGACTTACTGCTTTCAGAACTAAATTGAATTTCGTTAAATTAATGATTCGGGAGTTGAAACTGTCGCGAAAGGTTTATCTTCAATAACATGTATCTTCAATTAACACGTTAAAAAAACCGAAAGAGAAAAAAAAATGATAAAATAATGACCTAACATTTATGAAATAAAAAAATTATGAACTGCAAAACTTTTTCATCAGACAAATAATTATTTTCATAAATAAAAGTTTGAAATTTGTGATGTGAAAATTTTTGTTTATTAAAAATGTTATTGAAAATGATATTAAACAAATGAATGTATGTGAAAAAATTCGAGTGAGTGTAAAATTTGAATTTGTTAAATTGGTATTGATTTATGTACAGATGCGCAGCTTTGATGTACCATCAACGTTTTTTACTCTCTAATATAATATCGACGGTATCTGCCGCAGATACATTTCTTTTACGTTTACGAGATGGCGTGGCATGGCATAAAAAAGTGTGGCGTAAAATTTTTAATCTACGTAAGTTGGTTTTGTTGCTGGAGTTCATCTTAAACATTATTCCCAAATGACGCAAATGATATGTTTTCTGCCAAGTCAATTATTTATTTTTTTACATACAATAAATAGGTTTTTTTGTAAACAATTTAAATAACTTAATTTCTAATCATTTTTTAAAAATAATTATCAACATTTTTATCATAGGTATTTAATTTTTTGTTTGCTTTTTTTTTTTTTTTTTTAATATTTTCACAGTTGGAAAACTTAGAAATAGACAATGTGTGAATTTACCATTCATAGGTAACTGAAAAATCTAAAGATGAAATTTCAAAATGAGATAAGGAAAAATGAAATTCATATTTGTTATCCGATCTGAATTTGAATTCTAACAAATTTGGTTGAAAAAGTTTAAATAAAATTTTTGTTATTTTTTGTTGGTAATGTCGGTTTTTTCTCTCACCATTTTATCAGTAAATTTTTATTGATGGAAATTCCAATAGAAGAAACTTTTGATTCACTGTAGTTCAGTTTGTGCAAAATGTTTTGTTTTTAAAAAAATTTGAAACAAAACCAATATTTAAAGAATGAAAATAAATTTATGGAAATGTTGAAATATATAATTTCATGATAACAAAGGTATATTTTTTTATAGAATTTCAAATAAAAAGTAAGTAAAACAAAAATGAAAATGAGATTTTTTTAATGTTGAAATAAAAAAAAATGGCACGTCTGACTTGTACGTTCGAGATAAACGGCTTTAGTGTTGCGAAATTTCGCATCCCAAACAATAAAATATCATTAGGATAACAAAAGCGAGTTGAAGAACATCAGGCTCCCACGAAAATAAGCGCCGAATCATTGGCCATCTTTTTAAATATTTATGATCCATTTACTTTCACTTTTGTGTCACAAAAAAATCCGACAGCTCGATAAGGCCGTGCAAAACCTCTTTTGGCTTTTGTTTGAATCAATCAAAATTTACGGTCCCCTGCAGTAATACTTGACTTTCATGTACCATTTCACGTTGGTAGCGAGAAAAGTGCCATTTCAGAAATTGTGCCAAAAAACATAACAATTCAATACAATCTGATTTTCCTTTAAATTGTTATAATTGAAATCAAATAACTGTTTTAAACGTTTTTTAATGGACAAATTAAATGAATGCCGATTTAAAATAAACTTTCTGATTGATTATTTAAACGAACTTGAAACTTTGCAATTGAAAAATTAAAAATTTGCATCACGTAATTCAATTAATGAGATTAAGAATTAAAGTGTTATTGCTTGACTTGGTCGTATATTTGTACGATTTAAAATGTATTATTAAAAAATATGATTCCAATAATTGTTCATTTTTTAATGGCAAATTGTTTGATTCAGTTTCATTTGTCATTCATTTTTTAGTATGAGGGAAATGTGTTGTTGGAACGTTGTTGATGGAATGAAAAATGAGCTTGATTGGACGTCATTAGACTGTTTGCTGAAAGATTTGAGAAAAGCCGTGGAGTTGATTCCTGTTCGCGTCGTCAATCAATTAGCGTAACCGTCTTACTTACCTTTGATAAATATTACAGTAATGCTAATAAGAATTGCATAAATTGTGCCCATCCTTTGAAGCGCATCGTCTCTTAACCTTTTCGATCCAGAACCGAGTCAACTTCACCGCCGTGTATCTTCTTGCTACGAACATGACCCACATTATTATTGTTATTTACCACACACGATTTCTCACGTTTTAACATAAAATGCGGATAAAATATTTTAAATCATTGCATCTCACTTTCATTATGCCGGTATCAAACTTTTCATCGTAACTCAAATTGTTTTCGTCTTGTTCTCGATTCGGTTAAGGTTCGAATGATTGAAACAGGGTTCAATTTTATAAAAGAAATTTATTGGTCTAAAATATATATACAAAACACCGAAAACACTCAGCGATCAGTAGTGGCCTACTAATTGCTGAGATTGATAGCTGTGCGGCTGGTAGACGGGAGCTTCTTGGAATTCTCGCCGATAGGGCGCAGATGCAGCGAAATTCTGGCTGGAATAGTGACTAGGACCTGGGTACACTTGGCCAACCGGACCGGCGCCAGGGAAGGGCCCAGAGTAGGCACCACCAGGTCGTCCACCAATTCCATTGTATTCTGCTGTAAAAGCGAAATTTAAAACCAACAAATTAACACATAAATTAATTTTTATTTATCTTACAATTCAAAACCCAAAAAACTGAATAGTGCAAAACTCAAAAGTGTGATTTATTTAGTTAGAAGAAATTTAGAAGGTTTTAAGTAAATATGTTTTGATTTATAAAAGAACGGGAAGATGTATTAAATTTGAAAAAATATTTTTGACTTTTTACTCAGGATCCAAAAAAGTAACAAACAAAAATTGTCGACGTAACAGTTATCGTCGTTTATCGAGATTTTTGTCTAGAAGCGTCGACCAGTAGCGGTTATATTGATTGAATTCAGCCGGAGGTGATTAGACGTTATCACGATTGAAATAGATATATAGGCAAAGAGTTCGCGAGTAATTTAATCTATTTCCGGATAAATTGAGCCGCTGATACTATGAGAAATTAACCGGTTCTACATCGCGTGCCGCTAATGGTTGCACTGAATGTTAAAGATCGCTCGTCTTCGGGCTATGTATTACTTTGGGATGACGTCACTCGGCATCTCGACTTATCGTCCAAGATGCAACCATGTTAAAAGTTATGGCGTTGGGAAATATGATCCGATGGGATCAGTCGAGTTGCAAACAAAACTTGCATTTTAGGGAACGGTTATATATTTCGTTTTAATAAATTTTCGTTTTTATTGCAAATAAAATGTATATAAAATAACAATTACAAGAAAATAAAATGCGTAAAAAAAAAAGTTTTACCAGGTCGTTACATTACAATGTACTTCTATTCTAATTGACCAATCAGTAAACACAGGCTGGAAATTAATATAACGGATGAATATTCATCCCCGAGATCTGTTAATTCAGTCGTAAAGGCATGCATTAACTTGTAAATGAATCGTAAGCATGTGATATCGCGTTTAAAATAAAGTATCAAAAAATTACAAACTAATTATAGTTTTCTTCAGAAATCAAAAGTTTGTAGGTTAGGATTCACCAGGCTTTGGGACCAGTTTTAATTTGTTTTTTTTTGAAAAATAATTAATTATCATCCATACCAATTTTCAAGAACGTAAGTCAATATATTTTAGGTTAGGATTCACTACCGGGTGTAAAATGGCAACCATCTTGTATTTGATTTGAAAAAAAAAACGGGCGTAATTTGTTTTTAATAGTCCCAGTTGTTCGTTTGGTATCTTGTACCTTCATTAGCATATTCCTCATTGTTATTTTGAGCATATTTGTAAGCTCTGGCCTCAGCGTCGGCCAATTCCTGGAGACGCGCAGCTTTCAAAGCGGCAACTTCAGGTGTGTCGATCACGCGGCCATCTTCAGCCAATGGCGCAGGCGCAAAGCTTGGTTTGGACGGCAGGGATGACACGTAGTTTTTCGGGATTGGTCCGTAGTTTTGTGCCACAGGCGCCTCGTAGTGGCGGGGGAACCCGATCTCGGGTCTTGGGTTGATAGAGTTGTAGCCGCTCGGGATGCCGAAAGACTGGCCGAAGTGCTGGGGTTGGACCGGTGCCGGTGCTGGCGCCGGTGCTGGCGCGGCGTATGCCGACCGACCCGAACCGAACAACCCGTTGGGCTTCTGGTTGGCGGCGGCTGCGCGCGCAGCTGCCCTCGCGAACTCTGCGAAGTGCGCCGCTTTAGCTTGAGCAACTTCAGGAGTGTCGATCACAGAGCCATCTGCGCCGACTGGCGCTGGCGGCGCGTACTGCTGCGGCTGCTGGTGCGACACTGGCGCCCCCGCGAACTGTGGGTAGCTGTTATAAGGAGACTGGCAGGACGCGAGCCCGAAAATGGCGCTGAAGATTATCTGAAAAGAAACAGTTTTGTTTAGACTTCTTTTGCCAATTTATGAGCATGTTATTCAAGACTCAAAATCCAGAATTTTGAAAACTCAAAAAAATTTTATAGAAATATGAAATTTTTCAATTAGAAGATTTCAAAGGTCAACAAAGAGTGAAGAAGTTATAAAAATTTGAAGGAAATATTGGTTTTTGATCTTGTAATTCAAGATTCAAAAAAACTGATTGTTATCATACAGAACTCAAAAAGATGATTTATTCAAAAGAATTGTAAAAATGTTTCGTAAAAAGTCTTCTAAACCAAAAAACTGCTCAAGAAATTATTAGATTTGAAGAAAATGTTGAATTTTTGTGTTAAAAATGCAGGATCCATCAAATGAAAAATGAAAGATCATAATGAAATTAACATTGAAATATCTAATTTCAAAACAGAAGCTTAAGAGTTGATTGGCGATGAAAATTGATCCGCACGACGAATTGGAATTTGTCAAGCGTTTAAAATTGCCTAACGATGAAAACAAGTTGACTTGTTGATGGTCAGGAAAT
This sequence comes from Trissolcus brochymenae, assembly GCA_030523145.1. NCBI lineage: Eukaryota > Metazoa > Arthropoda > Insecta > Hymenoptera > Scelionidae > Trissolcus > Trissolcus brochymenae. The sequence continues at coordinate 173,974 of JAQQRF010000099.1, forward strand.
TGCACAGCCGTTCGATAATGAAGGGTAGACGCGCGCGAACGGTCGTCAAATTCCAAAGCCAAGAAGTCACGCAACCGCGTCACGGTCGCGGACCGTAAGAAAGTTGGCACGAAAGTTGCCCCCGCGGTTGCACAACAATGACCACCAATGATCTATATTGTATCGATGATTTAACACCGTTTGGCGCGCTCTTTTTTTCAATACCTTTCGACACGAGATACAAAATGTGCTAACATAATTGTATGCATGTTTACATAAGGTCATTCCAGGGCAACGACCTATTTTCTTTTATCAAAGGATTTGAGCCAGACAAAGCAGACAATTCAATAAAACAAATTATCCGAACGAGAAATATAATAAAAGTCCAGTTCTTTCCGTTTGACACTTCGAGACAGTTTTTTTCTTGATTTTATATACACAATAATGCACTTTGAACTTTATAGCAAATGAAACCAGGTTTCTGTTTATGAATAACAGATGCCACATATCAAATGATTGTTTACAAAGAATCGAGACCAAAATATGAACATTAATGTAAATATAAACACAAAACATGTTTTATTTACAAACATTGGAAAGGGAATTCAATATTGCGGTTCTTATTTTGTTTACAAACTTTAGACAGATACAAATGAAATTATAATTTTCGGTTTGACCTTGAAAATGTAATGTATACAAATTATGAAAATCCTAGAAATCAAATCAAAACAAAACAATCAAAAATAAAAATAAAAATAAAAATAAAACAAAACAATCAAAAATAAAAACAAAACAAAAGAACTTTCTTTGAATTTTTTTTATAAAGATGAGCATGACGTGTCAACTTGGTCGTAGCATTTTCAGCACGTACAATAATTTCAAATTTCCCTCAACTGCCTAATTAACGTTTACTCAAGAGACTTGCGATTGATTGATTCGTCCGATAACATTTCACGACTTCTCTTGTAATGAGAAAGTACTCGGTAAGCAGATCAAGATGAAGAAATTATCATCTTTTTCGACATCAAATGCTACGTTTGAAATCATCATTAAACGTTCCATCCCAGGTATGAGCGATTCATCTCACGCCATATTTTATATCTGAAGCTGACGAATCAAATCTTGGCAAAATGTTTGGAATTTTTAATATTAAAAAAACATTAATGCATAGGCGGTTTTTGATCGCCAACTTCTCTGACAGAAAATTACTGTCGAAGGTGTGACACTACAATGCGTAAATTATGTAAGTCATTGAATAAATTACAAACGCGATACAAAGTGTTTTTAATGCCTAGTGGGTTCATGAAAGAAAAACGCAGATTATGTAACGCGGTTATGGAAAATCATTTTCGTTATAATTAATAGTCACTTTTTACCAATTTGTAACACCTTTATTTCAGACATGCAATTTCATACCTCTTTTGACCACTGTTATGTTATGTTTACCTTATTCGTTAATAAAGTACAATTTTAAGCATGCGAAATTTAAATTATATAAAATTCGCGTGAGAATTCACACTTTTTGAAATATCATAATCTTCGATCCTTTTAAATCGTTTGAGTGCGAAAAATTGAAAGTTTTTCGTTATACATTACAGCTTGAAATAACGGAAAAAATGATATGTAATATGAAAAAAAAAAAACAATTTCTTTTTGTTTAGTTTTGATGGATGAATTTAGAATGAAGAAATAGAAAGTATGTTTAGCTCAATTCGAAACATGAAGTAGTAATTTACAGGTGGAAGATCATTTTAACGTGATTTGTTTAATAAATAATTTAGTAGCGGGTACTTATCTCTTACAAATCGCTTATAAGGTTAGATCACTATCGGATATGAAACATAAATACGTATTTATTAGAGGTCGTGACAAATTACTTAAGTCTACCGAGTTACCACTGTATTGTCTCGGTATTTACAACATTTTAAAGAACAAAAAAGTTCATCAAATCTATAAAAAATAACGTAAACACAGTATCAATTCGAATTTCCAAAGAATTCTATCAACAAAAAGTGTAAACAAAGTGTCAAATTCGGAGTTTGAAAGGCGAAACCGGCGAAACAAAAAATGTAAACAAAGAGTTCAACTCGGAGTTACGAAAACAAAACAAACTTGAAGGCGAGACAGAAAAACAATCCGGATGTAAACAACTGATACAAAGGTCAAACAAGGGTCATAACAAGCTTCTTTTTACAAGAACAATACAAACAATTTGGGGTGAAAACAAAAGTGCATAAAATCATTGAAGGAATCGCAAAACGACAAAAGGACGATCGAAATGACAAAAAAAGCTTCGGATCGGTCGGTCGTATAGGTCAAGAATCAGCGGCGCACCGTTCAACGTGACCCCGTACCATCGACCTATCCTCTCACTTTCCATTGTTCTGCGAAGGTGTGCGCGAACTCGAACTAATCCTCGTGTTTGAGACTCACCAGAGCGTTCATGATGTGCCCGTTTATCGCCGGTCAAACTCGTAAACGTAACCAACTCGTGTGTTCTTGTGAAAAGCGCTGCTGGTGGATGTTCCAGTACTCGCTCGGCGATGATAGTTCCGCGTTTTGTAGTTGGAGAACGGAGACAGTCCCTTTATAAAGCGGCTCCCGCCACACCCTCCACCTCCTCCGCCCACCCGTCCGTGGGGAGAAACGATAAACAATCTCAAACCGGCGGACTGCTCTCCCTCTCGATATACCACACCCGCTTCATCATTCCTTTTCGTCCTCATCAAAAACCCCTTGACCTTGACATTTCGTCCTGACAGGAAGTACGACTTCAGAACACTTTTCTTCACCCTGTTTCAATTTCAGTTTTCTGTTTGTTTTAATAATATTCATTATAATAGATGTTTATGTTTTATGTTTTTTTTTGTTTTTTTTCTGTTACATCAAAGTTTAGGTTTGTAAACAAGCAACGAATTATTTTCTTTGTTGATAATAAGAGACTGAGGCTGTTATTTTATTTTATTGTTATGGAAAAAGGATGTTAAAACAAAAAATACAGTAAATTAAAACTAAAATAAATAAAACAGTAAAACAAAAAAACAGTAAAAAACAGAAGAAGTAAGTTGGAGGGATGAAAAGATAATATGATAGAACAATTTTTATATTGTTTTTGTTTATGTCGACAATTCCGATGACATTTTTAACATTGTGATGTGAAAGTAAAATTATAATAGTAACACTATAACGGATACATTATTTTTTGGACGCGGTTGTTAGATCAATCATAATCGACACCTGATCTGAATTTGAAAACAATTTTTTTCAATCATTTTTCTAAACCGTACCTTGATTTTTGGCCTGTTTACAACTTTTTCTTCCTCGTCTTAGCAAGGAAACATAACAATCAGTTTTTACTACAAATGAAATTTCGTATTAGTTTGCCTTTCTTAAGAATATAATTGAAAAAAAAATTGCATTCAAAAAATAAAATCAAACCTTTTTTTTCTGTTAAGCTACTTGGAATTATTATTACCAACAAGTCTCATGGTCAACCTGTTGAAATGTCTAAAAATACTTGAGTTATTATATGTGCTTTCAATAAATGTATCAACATTGAAGAGAAACGCAAAAATGGTCAATTAAAATTATAATAAATGGTCAATATTTACGTTTCAAAATAAAACAAATATGATAATTAGAAGTAATATTGAAAAATATCTTTTGTCACTTATTTATATATTTGTTTAAATTATTTTTTATAAATTTGATTTGTTTCTAAATGAAAATTAGATTCAAACTTTTTAGGTGACTGAAAAAAACAGAACTATTTTTAGGAACTTTCATTACAATTTTTTTTTTGTAAGTTATAATAATTGAGTGACATAAAAGAAAAAGGAAATGACGAAAGTTTTTAAGATACTCGGTATGCAAATCACTGAACAGATGTACTGCACTAATTTGAATGTAACATTACATAAGAAATCACGCATTACAAACCATTCTGATGCTAATTTCATTTTCTTCGCGAGATTTATCAAAGCGTAGTACTTTTTGCCACCGTCGGAGACGATTACCTCACTCTCTCGACTTTGACATAAATTTTTTGATCGTTGACATACAAATTTCATTGATCTTATTGTTTAAAACTATCGCAGATTATCAAACAACAAATGAAGTTGTTTTTTTAAATTTTTTTACTTTCGTTCAATTTTTTTCAAACTTTTTTCTTCTTGCTTTGTTATATTTATTTACAATAAAAGAAATTAAATTATGTAAATATGAGACTGACGAAATTTTGTCAAGAATTTAAGATTTGGAAACAAAATTCAATTGTGTTGGAAACGGCCGAGTTACCAAAAAAGAACTGGATCGGTTGAAAACAAATAACGGCTTTTTATTTGGTCTTCATAACGTGGATTACAGCAATTTTAACACCTTTTCGAAATCACCTGATAAGGCGCGTTTGATGGAATTATGAAACTAATTTAATAATCGAAAATCAACTTTTCCAATTTCACGCGCATTAGCGACGAAATAAACCGTTTCGATAAGTGGCAATATTCGGGATTTCTGAGCTGGAATATTGTTTTTTAGATTGGCAAAATAAAAAGGAGATTAATTGCCACCGCGAAGTTAACAAAACAAAAGTTATTGGGTGACTAAACAAAATTTAAACATATACCAGATGATTTATTGAAACAAAAAAGGTAAGTAAAAGAATGGAATTTGTAAAACAAAACCTGTTGAACATGGAAATTTGATGATCAAAAAAAAATTGATAATTATTTTAACGAATAAAAATGTTTGATGGTGGTGTTAAAATAATTCTACGTAAAAAAAAAGAAGGTTTTCAGGTCTACAATGAAAAAAAGTTTTTCCTTATGCAACCTGCTGCAACGCTCTTTACCTTTCATAACCAGCAATTTTGTGAAAAGATTTACCAATACTATCTAAACTTTTACTTAGGGCTGATCATCGAATGAGAGAGAAAGAGAGAGAAAGGTACAGATAAGGACGAAGGATGTCAGAAGATGCAACAACCGTTCATGAATAAAAAAATAAAAATGAACAATTAAGAAAATTTATGTACCGCTTTTGGACTTCTTTTTGAACATTTTTGAAAAGGTGAATGGTCTCTATTTACATTCATTGACCTTTTATCAGCGAAATTAGTAGGTGTTTATAAACAATTTCATTCGCAGGAACATTTCTGCCACTTGCTATATAGTACAAATTAGTTTCAAAACATTCCGTTCCAATTAATTCATAAAAGCACCAAAGTGAATGTTAATTAGCAACCAAAATGTGCCGTCAAATTCCATTACCAGTTGGTAATCATAAACTGAAACAACTGGATTAATATTTTTTTAAAATCATTTTTGTTTTAATTTAAATGAATGTTTTTCCATTTGTTGTCAGTGCAATTTAATTTTAAGATTTATTTTTGTACAACTTCTTAGACAAAATTGAAATGTTTAATTTTTGTCACGGCACTTTTGCATAGTTGAATAAAACTCGAGCTTTCTACTTAGTTGATTAAAAACTGATTACGAATGTTGACTGGTGGAAAGTAGCCACGTATGCCAAGACCCTCAACTTAGTTGCCCTCAGCTGTCGAAGGACGAATAACAGAGGCATTTCGCTGTCGGTCGTGTGTCCACTTTCATTCAGATTAAACAATCATTTGGATCAATTAATTAAACTAATGACGAACAAATTACGTTCATTGTTACAGAATTGTTTTTAAATCAAACTAACAAGTTAGTTCTTCGACAATGATTGCAAACTTTTTTTCTTATCTTCATGAGGAAACAAAAAAGTGTTTTTTAGTTTTAAATACAAAAGTTTAATTCTTATCAGAACTTTTTAAAGTGAAATTTTGTCAACATTTTAAAATCGGCAGAATGATTGATAACATTTTCTTACGTGGCACACGCGGCCGCACCGGCGCGCTGTAAGCAATCGCTTGTTCTTTTTTTTGCGTACAATAAAAACGTCGACTTTCTAGCATTGCATGCACGCGGATAACTTCAACAATTGGGTGTTTTGTTTACTATTACTTCACGTAATATGTATTTTCTATTGTGCACTTATAATGTCGACGCCAGCTACTTTAATCAAGTCAATTTGCTGGACGAATCTTTCGTCACGTACCAAACTGGTGATTTTCTTACGGAATCCTCGCACCAATATTGCAACAGGAAATATTAACCTTTATTTTTCTTACCTCAAAATTTACATTCATCTTCAACTCATCTTTCAAATGAAGTCATGAATTATTAACTGTTACTTTTATCGTTTCTTTTTTTTTTTGATTACCCTTTGTTTTTGTTTTAGGATTCCAGTTGATGAAAAGATGAATGGAAATAAAAAATTGGCAACAATTGCAACACCAAATTACGTGCCTGTCAAATTAACCATGAACATATTTTCACTTTTAAGAGACGAAGGCTTTACAGGAGCCAAGGTGGCTTGCGGGATGTCAACAATCATTTATCAGCTAAGGAGATACGTGTGTAGATAGATCGGTCACTTCCAATTGGATTGTGCATTAAACGCGACTCATATTTCAATATGGGACAAAAGATCGGGCGCGGCCTTTCCACGCGCACCTCTAATAGCTACAATGAAATACCTACATGACTTTGCTCGATGACAAAATAAAAATTTCTATTCTGCGTACTGCAATTATAACGCTCAATACTGCAGATTAACATTCACAAACACAGTCGTACCTTTGAACCGTCTATTAAACTCTCGTTTGCTAGTTGAAATAACACTGCTGATTCGTCAATTTAAAAAATAAACAAACGTTTTATTATATTTCTTTCATTTCATATTGCATTTTCATTCGTTGAATACAAAAAATCATTCTAAGTACTTTTAAATCCATTATTTCATTATTGTTGTTTGTTTAGAAAATTAAACTTGATGATTTGGAGAGGAGAGAGAAAAAAAAATTGCAACCGGTTATTGAGGACACTTTTGATATTTTGCCACGAAGAGTCGGCGCATTGAATTGAAGACATTGAAGCATTGAACAACACAACAGGAACCGAAAACCAGTTCAGCAATTTTTGCACGACACAACTGAACAATTCACCTTGGGCATTGCACAGAGATATGCATTCTGCATAGACGTGGGCGTGGAAAGACGAGTAGGTGGCTTACGTTGTCCCGTGCAGTTTGCACACCTGAGGCTGCATCGAAATTGCAACCTGCATTTGTTCACAGAAAAAATGAAGAGACTCAACAACTATTTTCTTTATTCAATTTTGGAACTCTTTATTTAATAAAACGAATTGTAGAATGTAGCTGGGTAGATGATTTGATGGATGGGCACTGGTGGGCCCCAGATATTCGCTGGGGGCAGCACCAGAGCGGCCAAAGGAACCTCGCCCGACTTGATCGATTCCTGGGTAAGTTTTATTCGTTCGTTGATTTGAGCTGCAGCGTGGTCTGCTTTTGCTCGGGTCACCTCCGGGGTGTCAACCACTGTACCATCTGGTCCCAAGGGTGCACCACCTAGAAAATTATTTTAAAAAATGAATCAATCAAAAATGAGGTAGAAACGAGATTTAGTTTTAAAGTGGATGAAACAGTTGGAATAAAAATTGAATTGAAATTAGATGAGCAGGTTAAACGGAAGGAAACAAACCAGGAGCAGGAATGACAGCAACAGCACCCTGTGAGAGAATGGCCGCAGGATTGGTGGTAGTGTCGACGACAGGATCAGCGGATTTGGCAGCTTCGTTGGCCAGCTTGATGCGCTGGTTGATTTGCGCGACTTCGTGCTGTGCCTTTGCCGCGGCAACCTCAGGGGTGTCAACAACTCGGCCGTCAGGACCGATCGGTGCACCCGCCAACAAACTCACGTACGGCACCACGCTAGCATGCTCACCGTACCTCAACAACGGACTCCCCGCCAACGATGATGAGATCAAAATTGAAAGTAAAATCTGAAAATTGTAAACTGTAAATTTAAAGAAAACTATTTCCATTCATATTGTGTATTTCAAGCAATTGAAAATAAATATTAATGAAGTGCAATTTAGAAAAAAAAATAAAAAAAAAAGAAAAGAAAGAATTTTAATTCAAAATTAATTATTTGTAGAATTAGAATTGTTTTAGATTTAATAAGTATGATGAAAACTTTGTATCTAGATGTTCAAATTAATGTTAAGTGTTAGTTTGTAAAGTGGATCTGAGTTGTTTCAACTTACAAATTTAATCATGTTTTTAGTTTTTACGTCACACTCGCGGTGCAGTTTTGCGGAAAACTAGATCCGCGCGGTGTTTTGCGCATGACTTTATATACGTCTAATATATTAAAAAGATGCAGAAGCGTAGTCACGGTAACGTGTAATCAGGAAACTCATACTCATTTGTGCACTTTGATCAAGTTCACATCCTTCGGTAAGGAGAGCGTGTGAGATGGAAAAAACAGGTGTTACAATCACATACATTATGAAATGTATCATCGCCAACTCATCGGTTCGCCTTTTTTCTATGCCGCAATTCAAATTTCCTGATAAATCTAAAGAAAAATGAAATTTTAATTTATGAATGAAAATTTGAAACCTAAATTGAAATTAAAATCAAGCAAATATTTTTGATTTGATCTTGTTATATTTCAATCAGATCAATTTCAAAATTATGATTAAAATAATCGATTACATTGAATTACGATTTTATTTTAAAAAAATAAGAAAACAAACAAGGAATTAACAAAAGTTTTAAAAGTTTCACATAAATGCGATCGTATTCAAAGTGAACGATTAATTTGAATAGCAAACAGCAGCGACATAATCTAAGGAGCATCAATGTCACTTCCAAGGCTCTGCAGAAAGTGTTCGGACAGAGACAGAAATTATGTGTCCATTGCAACACCTGAGTATTGTCTTACGCGCCGATCGTTGCAATTAATAAAGCATTGAATGTTACAGATCTGATGCCGATTTTAATTGCGATCGCTTTTATTCAACCGATTGCAAATTATAACTTTTATCGTTAATTGACAACCGGGGTTTGTTTGCTTCTTATCTTGTCCCCCCCCCCCCTCTTGATTTTTTTTTTTCTGCTCATTATTATAATTGTTCAATGTCGAGTTGAGATGACTAAGTCGCGAGCTATTTATTCACGTGGGTTCAACCTAGCCACCATGAAATGTCAGGAATAATTTTTTACAAATCTAAAGACACTTTTTTATATTTCATTTTTCAAAGAAATTAAAAATTATAAAAAAAGTTATACTCGGTTCTTTGGTATCAGCATTTTTTACTCTTACGGTCGTTTCAATCATTCGTTCCGGCTCCGTTTGCTTATCAGTAAGATTGCACATTTTAATCGTCCCTACGAGGTTACAAAAAACGTTGCGATTTGTTTTAACTTCAGAACCAATTCATACTTTGTTGAATCGGCGTCGCAAAAAATTCCCTCCAGATGAAGTTCCTAGTGGTGTTTGCAACTTTAATTTATTGTTGCTCCGCGCGTCCCAAACCTACTTCAGAGTTTCTTGAGGCGCTACCTAAGACGTTTATGACGATGACACCTGTTTCATACATCCCTGGCTTTAAAAGTATAGGCGGCACTAGTGGTGTGACAACGTTAATCCCAAGAGTTCAAGGGATAGTTCCTGGTGGATTTTCAAGTCAGAAAATATTCGGAAGTCCAGGGTCAGTTGCATCGGTACCAATTGGAGGTCAAATACCAGTAGCTCCAGTACCAGTTGGAAGTCAATGGTCAAGTACCAGAACTCAAGTACCAGGATCTTATCAAATTTATGGTCGACCAGGTCAAACTCAAATCAAAACTGAAGGCCGAGTGGTAGGAACGTACGTTATTTAATCAAATGAATAATTGGTATTAGCAGATGTGAACCATTCAGCCCTTTGAATAAAGATTCTTGTTTGAGGTGACGACACATGTTATCATTTGCATTCCTTCCGCTGATATCCTTTGAGCACTGTTTCGCATGACGCGGCATAAATAACTTTCCCACAAGAAGATGACAGTTCGCGTCTTACAAATTGGTACCTACCGATGACAAAATGCCGCAAAAGTACAAGGTGAACAACGTTCGCGAACTTGTGCTGTTTCTCAGAAAGATAATCTTTGTTTGACTGTTTTTTTATCACTTCTAATAAAAAAAAGTTTTGACGACAGGGTTCCAAATACTTTTGCAGGATTCAGTTTGTGCAAAAAAATTGTAACATTGAAAGAAAGTTTCAAGAGTGCTGAAAAAAGTGGTTGTAAAAATAATGAATTATCTTTTTTTCAGATACATTTTGTTTGATGATTGCACATTAAAAAATGCATTTCAATTTGCAAGATGGAAGAAAACAAAAATGGAGGGGAAAAAAGTTTGATGATTCTATGATTGGTTTCATCGTGATGAGAAAGGGACAAAAAAGAAATATTGCGCTGCGAACAATGAGATGAGTAATGGGCACTAAAAACGGGGATCGAGTTTATTTTCGACCTTGGAAAAGTACGCAACCTGTTCTGTAAATTACGCGAGCCCTTTTTGTTTCTGCAGGATGAAAATGAGCGTCCGGGCGTGGCTTAGAGGGATGCGTATATAAACCTTGTCCCGGTGTCTAGCAAGGTTTCATATTTCGTCCAGTGCAACGCCGAGAATCGACATGAAGAGAGGATTCGTAAGTTTGACATCAGAAGGATTTTCGGACCGAGTAAAAGGACTCGCACGCGGGTTCAAGGAGGATCAGAAATGGCATCTGAGCTCGCCTTGGCAGTCGCGTGTTTGTTCAGAGCGTGCTTTTATTTTCACACGATAAAGACCCTTAAGATATTGCCCTTTGTCGAGTTTTGGTACATGTCAACTGATAACGACGACTGATCATTATGAGTGTAGTTGTACCCTTTGAGAATACCGATCACAATTACAGTGGATGAATTCGACTTGTGAATAAGCAGTTTGGAGATGCAATCTTACTGCGATTTTATAAGTGCATTATAAATTTGCAGTATCAAAGTGCAATATTGAGATGAAATTTGCATAATTGAAATTTATGAGTGCAAATGAAAAGGTGGGCTGCAGAAGTGTGCGATACAAATCTGGTACACACAAATGTGCAGTGGAAATTATGATGTTGAATTTGGTTTAATTATTTAAATTTTTTTCAAATTTAAAGAAAGAAGTGAATTTAAATTACTGATATAAAAGCAGCGGCTCTGAAGAAAGATTCATTCGTTATCAATTTCAAATTTGCTAATTGCATTTTATAAGGCACGAATATTAAAATTGCTGTACGCGAATGCACTTAAAAATATGCAAATGAAAATTGCATCTTCAACTGCATCTAAACATCCTTCTTTTGACCTTGACCTTATTTTATTATTGATTCAATCAAACGACGAATTCGATTAATAATATTTCTTATATTTCAATACTTTTGTTTAATTTGTACTTTTAAATTATTTTAGGCTTTCTTGCTTCTGTTCGAGCTCTCATCCTTAGTCCTGGGAGGATCGACCCCAATCTACCTTGGTTACCAGGACAGTCTGGGTCAGTATACTTTCGGCTACAGCGGCCCAGAATCGGCTCGTTCAGAGATCCGATCGGTCGACGGTTCAACATCCGGTTCCTTCAGCTACGTAGATGGCGCTGGGGTGATCCAGAGTGCACAATACAAGGCGGACAACGAGGGCTTTAGGATTGCTGCGACGAACCTGCCGCAGGCTCCGCATCCTGTCCAAGATACTCCTGAGGTCGCTGCTGCCAGAAACGAGCATCTCAAACTGCTCGCCTTGGCAGAACAGATGGCCCAGGAGGAGGCCGCCGAAGAAAGAATTAACGAGGATGAAATTCCTCAGGTGCAGTCGCGTAGCTTCATGGACTCTGCCAAGGAGGACGTGGTCATGCAAGAAAACGAGATGATGGGAAAAAAAGAAGAGATGGACGATGAGACAAGACAGGTGAAATCATTTTCAACAAATGAAAATATTTCAAACAAATAGAATTAAACGGAAATCAAAGTTTTACATTGTTTTAGAAAAGGCCCCACGTTGGGGGCGCCAGTGTGTTAAAAATGAAGATACTTTCAGTAATTAAAATTTGTTTAGAGAATATGTTGACTTTTTAAACTAATGAAGCGTCGGATGAAGGAATTAAAAAACGCGCTGCTACTTTGTTTGCGCACAATTATTCCACTTTTTCTGTTCGTATAATAGCGACTGATAATTTAGAATTACAAAAATAAAAAGAGTAGGAGTATACAGTGCCATGGCTACTCGCCCTTGTTCCACTTGTGCAATTATGATGCACAGATGCAACATTGAAATTAATTGCTACTGAATAATCGCAACGACGAATTCTTTTTTTTTTCCTCGCAATGAGGTTTCCCATTTTCTTTAAGATTTACTTACTTGATTGTTTACAGGAGCTGCTCGCGAGAACTGCCCAGATTGTGGATTTTTCTCAGTTTGCTAGGGCTGGTAAGCAAAACAAAAATGTCTGATTAAAACCCGTTTAAATTTATTAAAATCATTAACTTTTGTTTAAATTGAAAATTGTTTGGTTTCAAAGAAACAAAAAGTCAGATAAGAAGTGTGTGCCCTCGGAGTTTGAAGTTTGTGATATTTTTTTTTCAAGTTGAAGGCTAAGCAATTATTTATAATGCCAATGAATTAGACGAAAAAAACGTTAAAATGTATGCATTATTCGTGGTGATTTTTTACTCATTCATAACACAACAGAGGCAATAAAAGTGATGCTCCAGAGCAGCCTTGGCGTTTGTGCCTTTCTCGAATCGCGTTTTCAATTTTTCTTAGGTTTCGGCCTCTGTGAAGCCTCACAGATACACCATTCAATAATTCTTAGCCTGTCAGCCAACTTCTTTCAAGGTCTATGAACTTCCGGGGGTGATGCACTTTATGACTGAAAATTTACTTTTGTATTTCAATTTTGTTTTCAACTGAATTTTATACTTGCATGCAATTTACAATCGGATATATTTGCAGCAACGTGTAAAAGTTAAAAATGCATTTTACAGGTGCAGTATAAAGTGCAACTTGAAATATGTAGTGAAGAATGCACTTTTGTAGAAGTGCATAATAAGTGCACTGCTCTATTGGATCCATAAATTACACTTTACGAATGCAGTTTTTAACAGTATATATTATTTGAAAGACGTATCAGGGCAACAAAAAGTGCATCTTCAAAGTGCAATTTCAAATACATTGTATGATGCACTTATTTTGTAATGCATAATCATTGCATTATATTATTCATGACTTTGTTAACTGAATTATTATTTGTTTAATATAAAAGTGCATTATAAATTATAATTTGATATTATAAGTTCATGGAGAGTGCAGTATATTATTTTTTCAATTATTAATTACATTTTGTTATTTATTTTTGAAATTATATTTTGTTTTATTTTTGGTTGTAGATTTCCATCCCCTGGGAGTCACTCCAGCCCATACAACGTTGCTGAAATCAGAAGGCAAAACAGTCCCTATCTTGAAAACAGCAAAGCTTTCAAACAGAATCGCTCCAAAAGACAGCAACAAAGGAAAAAATAAACCCAAATTTGGGAACAAAATCGCTCCTAAAGGCATGAAGGAAGAATTCGCTGCCCTGCGAATCAGCCCTTGGCCTTATCAGGCCCCTTTTTACACACCTTACAACTACATTCCGTTTGCTGCTTATCCTTATAACGTGAGATACTTGCCTTACACTTACAATTCTTATATTATTATTTAGTAAATCTAATTTAAAAGGGCATTAAACAAACAATAAATATTAAGTTATCTTCTTTTATGTATTGACTTTTTGAGATAATAAAAAGTTGGAATAAAATGTTGGTCATTCTTTTTTTTGTATAAAAAAAACATATTTTGGTTTTCTATCAAAGTTGCAGCTTAAATAATAATGGCATAATGTAAAATTATTATTAGCATAATTGAAATTATGTAAAAATAAGAAAAAAATAAAATTGAGTGATTGAAAAATCATTGCAAAGCAGCGTCTATGGCAAAATCATATATTTACATCCACAGTTGTATTGTTATTTACAACAAATCATATGTCCAATTACAGCGAGAGGTAACTTATGTTCTAAAACGGACCCTTTTTTTGTTAAAAAATAATGGAAGTCGTTGGAAACGAGGTGTTGAATCATAGGAATGCTCAAAAACGCATCACGGCGAAACAACTCATCTTCACGTCAGTGCATATATTTGTACATACATTTGCCTTATAATTCATTGTCAACCTAGTCGACACAATATGCGCATGTTCATAAACAAATCTCGATGGCAAATCATAGGTTTTTTTTTTTTCGTTATCATTTTTTTTATCTCACTTGAATATTTTTACCTTTTTGTGTTATTATCTTTAGTCTTTGTTTTCATTTTTTTTTTAAATTTATTCGTTAATACGATCGCGAAGAAATAAGAAATCGTTCGACGACTCGGGATCCTCTGCTCCTTTGGCCAAAAATCATTAGGAACCCGAGCAATTGTCAATCGTCAGCTTCAATTTCTTATTTCTTGCCCTGTCTATTTTGTTTCAAATTTGTTTAACATGAGCTTGTATATTTTTCTTTTTTTTATTTGTTCCTCCGACTATCTTAATATTACGACTAACAACCACCAGCTTAAACGCTCGAACCGTAATAATAAATGAGCTCTTCGTTTCATCATCAACGAAGTTTTATCACTCTCAACCATTTCCTTCTTTATTTCCTCTATCTATCTATATATATATATATATATTTATTTATTTATTTATTTATTTATACGATTAATAACATACTCTTTAGTTTCGACAAATCCACAAATTCTAGGCGGTATTCTTAAAACTTTTAATTAAAAAAAATTTATTCCCACCCGCAGTGAAGATGAATTTCAGTTCAAAAATTTCATCCTAACTGGGGTGGAGAAAGGGGGGGGGGAATAAAAAATTGTCTAATACTCTAGTTTCAAGTCTTTTCTTTTAGTTCATCTTAGTAAAATAAAAATGAATGGACAATTATTCAAAATAAGCAAATCAAAAATATGTAATAGATGCGGGATTATAATATAAAATTTAAAAACTGGTCAACGTGAAATTTAACAATGTTTTTTACTTGATTTTAAAAGAATAGTCCCTGAACGAAGAACTGCGTCTTGGTTGCTCGGTCAGGGACTCCAAATAACGGTGCCGTAATCTATGCTCGAATTTTCGAATCCGTATCGTAATTCTGCTTTAATAGACAATATTAATTTGCAATTGACCTAGAATCCTAAATCTTCTTTTAATCGATTAGTTGATTGTTAATAGGTACATTGTAATAATCCCATCGGAGTCATCAAAATTCCAAATTCAAAGAACTTGACCTTTTGACATTTTCCCTCTACGATTCCTACGACCTATCGACCGGTCCAAAATGGGCTCAAAATAACTTTCATAAATTTTGGCTATTCTCGTGTGCAGATTATTCTCTTTTTTTTATCTCTTTTCTGTCTCCAAATTTTTTCCTCGTTATCTCAGGTTCTGATCAGTTTTTAGGAATCAGATCAGATTCAGAATGAAAAAGCATAATTTTCCCCATCGTGTGCAAAAATACACGCTTCTTCGTCTACACTGGAGGCTCGACAAATGTTCAAGAATGATTTTGTTTGTTTGTTGATTTTTGTACAATCAGAACGGACAAATCAGAAATGTACATTGTTCATTGAACGTAAAATGTTTTGGCATTTTTATTACAGTTTAAAAAAGAAACAAAATTGATTAAACACGGAAGAGAAAAATGATTGCTTTTCTCACCACTCTATGAGAAAGAGGAGGAAAGTAACTACTTTTCTCCCGCGGTGTAAAAAAATGCTACTTTCCGTTCAAGACAAATGTACGCGGTATGCGCGAGTTTTTTTTGTTTTATCATTTTTTCTTATTGTTCTGTACGAATTGTCTGAATTATGTCTTTTTCTGTTTTGATTTTCATACTTTTGTTCCTCGATTAATTTTCATGCTTATCTACAACGGTTACTACTAGAAACATTTTTTGTTTAAATTGATTTCGAATAGTAAGAGTAATACTTTGGACTAAACCTATGTACATATATATTGAAAATACATCAAAACGTGTGTCCGTGTGAGTCTGCCGAGTGTGCTTAACTATTTACCGATTATAATTCCCATTTACTTTCGATTTAGAACAACGTTTGACGAGGAATGTACCACTTTGAAAGTGCACTCGAAAAATCGTGGACATTATCCGGAGAAGTGATTTTTTGCCTTTTTTTATTTTTATTTTGCTACTTTACACGCGACCCTAGACTTTAGCTTCGAAATTCGTCGAACCGTTGTTTTTTTATTTTTATTTGTTATAATTTTTTTCATTACTTTTGTATCAATTTTATTTTGAGCTTCTTTCGGTCTTCCCGAACGTTTCTGGAATACATACATATGCAGAGAAATAGAGATAAAGAAGGAAAAATAGAAGATAGTCTTGATTCATGCTGAAGAAGAATACACCAAGCTCGAGAGAATTCGAGAAACTTTGTTTCAAGTTATTTTTTTTCTTCAGGTGCAGTTACAAGTGCATTTTTGAGTTCGAATTTATTGAATGCAATGCAAAAGTGCAATAGAATTGCAGTTTATAGAAGTGCACTATAAGAGTGCGTTGAAAATGCACTTCGCAAATGCAATGTTGAGCTGCAGTTTCAAAATGCAACATAACTGCATATTAGAAATGCAATACAGAAATGGCAATGAAAAAGTGTAATACAACTGCATTTTAGAAAAAAAGTCCAGTATAAAAATGCATAAAGATGCACTTGATTAACACAATTCACAACTGTTCTTTGAGTGTTATAAAAGTGACTTTTTCATTGCAATTCATGAATGCAATGGAAAATTGCAGATGCAGTGTGAAACCGCGGTTCAAAAGTGCAACACAACTGCAATGTAAAATTGCAATCAAAAAGGGCAATAAAATTCGATTTATTTAAAATATGCACACAAAATGTATCGATCGATGCACTTAATGAACTCATAATTTTTGATAAAAGAAAGTGCAACGGCAGTGCATCTTTTCATTGCATTATAAATTGCACAAGAATGCTATATCAGTTCAAAACTGCTGAATCAAGCTGCACTTTTGAATGCAACTGCAATTATGCAAGGTGTTTTTTCTCAGAAGATCTTTAAGCTCGAAAAGTTTTCGGTTTCATTAAAATAAAAAATTTAAGTGATTTTAATTTGCAAAAGAAAAATATTAAATCGTTTTACCCGTAATTAAATCTTTCTTTGTCGTAGACTACATATCAGTACTTACTTTCAGGCGAAGGAAAAGAAAGTATATTATACATAGAAATGATGAGCAAAAGAACGAGAAAAGTAAGAGAATAAAAAAAGCGAGTTCGGAAAACGTGATGGTTAGAATCACAAGTCGTCCGAGAAACAGATTCATGTTGTTGTTTTTTTTTTATCTTTTCGATAAGGTTTTACACAAATCAAAAATTGTATATACATTGTCCCTTTGTACGGGTGACGAGAGAAAGAAAGGTCAGCTACATTTAGTGATTACCAAATCGTCATTAGAATCGTACCACTGATTTTTTTTAACTAGAATGATATGCAGACATTTTGCGATACGTTAAGTTTGTTTTCATTTTCATTTTTTCTATTTTTAACACAAATATTTACACGACGAAGTCGACAAGACCGAGTCTGTCCTGGTTTTAGAGGGTTTGTTTTTTGTACAAAAAAATATTTGACCCACCACCTGCGTTTTCTCGAGAAAAAGGAATGGCTACATTGTCCTTTGGTACTCTGTGAATGGTCAATATCTAATGAACAGTGTGCAAACAGCAGCAGAGAGCAGACAAATACAGAGTACATAAATATTTGTAGAGTTCACACATTATATCTAATGCATAGGTACAAATGCGAATATCATGTGATTGATATAGATAGCAGTTAAAGACAATAAGTCAAGTTAGCGAAGTAGGTTTTTACGATTGTCATATATATGTATATTTCCTTTGTTTTCACTTTTGTTATCATCTTAATCTGCATTGCCAGATTTGTTTTACAATCACAGTCTGTTATCGAATTTGTTAACAAGTTTCAAAAATTGTTTCAACGACAAGGTTGCTACGTGTTACATAAAAATTGGCCCTTGAAAATAAAAAAAAACAGACGAAAGGACAAATTAAAATGATATAAAAAATCAGAACAAAATGAACAGCACGAATAAAAACAAGAAGCAATATAAAATTATTCAAAACTAACAAACTAGTGTGAATTATGAGTGAAATTTGAAAAAAAAGAAATTTAAACAAATTAATGATCAGGGATAAACTGAAAACAATTAATATAAAATGGTCAAGTAAAACACAAGCCGGACAATGCGAATTTGATGAGAATCACGAAACCAATTATTCTGAAAATACGACTGAAGTCTACTGAGGATTGTCAATGTTGAGCGCATTCGAACGTTTCAATAAAACCGTTGGCGTGCTCAGGGCACATACCTACCTCTCATTTGAACAAACAAACGCCTTTATTCTATCGCTGAATAAAGATTTTGCCATTTAAAATGTCCAGAACGTCGTCGCATGCGTGATTGTTCGACGCTTAAAACGCTACACCACAGAACCGTAAAGATTAAAGTACACTACACACTCATTTGCATTACTTTTAAGTCGATTGAAAAGTTCAAGTTCCTGCGACTCTCGCGAGGACAATTCCATCTGATTTAATAATTTGTTTTCTTTTTATTCTCACTTCATTTTTTTCCGCGCTGGTTATTATTTATAAGGAAACCGAATTGATGCCCCAAAATTATCTTTCTTTTTGTGGTGAAATAAAAAAGTTACCGATGCAGCTCACAATGATAGTTCACAAAATCAAGTTGTAATTACAATTTCCTAACATTTATATACGGCTCCATGCATAGCTCATATATGGCTCCATTTGTGACACCATAGCTGATTTTGTATACAAAAACAGCCCGTTTGGATACGATTATAATCTATGTATGATCTTATATATGATTTCAAATAGTTCCATACATGAAATCATATATAAGAAAACTAATACCAATTCATCTATAAATACATATAGAGAGATATATAGCATCTATATCTAAAACAAACATGGAACCATATATAAATTTGTATTATGGTGCAATATTTTTTTGCAGAGTATAAAACCACGGTTCGTGATTGTTGTACAAATGTATTATAATTTATAAAAAAAATGTGTTGAATGTTATTTAATTTCGGGGACATCGCTAGAATCCGTATCACCAAATTTAGGCACGTTTGTCTCGATTCGCACTAGAGAAATGACTGTATTCTTAGAATGAAGGTAAGAAGTAGAGGCCAGAAGAAAGAAAGCATCGATCTGACAAGAGGCGTGAAATAAAAAAAGAAAAATTCGAACGCAAAAAAAGGTTTTTTTTTTCATTTTCATTCATGATTTTATTACGAAATACGTTGTCGCACTTATGTTACAAAATACTTGACGTCTTGCGACGAAACAAAGATAAAACTAAATGCTAAAAATTAAACGTAACTCGTAACTAAACAAAAAGAATTGTCGTTAATGGAGTGTGTAAAAGTAACGATAATTGTTTTTAAAAAAATAATGGGGTGTGGGGGGATCTAAAAAATATATGTAAAAACAAGACCACTGGAATCCTCGGTTATCAGTTCGTTCGTGCTTTCTTTTTCTTTGTACACCTATCAGCTCGTTCGCTGCACGCTGATCGCGCCGGAAACATAAAAGGGCGTTCAGTCGCAATGTAAGCAGGTCCGTGTATCCTTTTTATCATTATCATTATTATTATTATTATTATTTTATTATTATTATTATTATTATTATTATTAAAAATATTCTGCTTGTAAACGCGTATCAAAACAATAACCGGACAGATTGTACGGGCAAATCACAAGGGCTGCGTGCAGCGTGCGCGCCCTCTGTCGGCGACATTACAAAGTTGGTTAGGCAAACATTCATTGGGCGCTCTGGCTGTCCTTTAGAATACGCAAAACAATTTTTTCAGTAAGGACAACCGCGAGAAGAGGAAGAACGCAATATCGGCGTATCGAGTACAGGTGGCGCTGTTTATAAAAGACACCCTGTAGGTGGTGCTGTTTAAAAACAAATTCAGCGCCATTTGTGCTTGTTACGCCAATGGCAAGTGCAGAGAGAGAATAAGAGAAAGAGAGAGAAAGAGAGAGAGAGAGACACAGAGAGAGAGAGAGAGAGAGAGAGAGAGAGAGAGAGAGAGAGAGAGAGAGAGGGAGAAAAAGTGACACAGGACATAGTTCAGAAGATGTATTTGAGTTGAGAGAGGGAGACCGAGGGAGGTGAGACAAAAAGTAAGAATGATGATGAAAACACGTTAAAAATAATACTAACGGTGTAAGAGTACAAACGAACAGAGAAGAAACACAGCTTGAATAATAAAACTTATAATAACTGGGATCTGACATAGTTCTGTTAAAAACGGTTAAAAGTCGGGATTCAAAAAATTTTATCATTTTTTGATTTACCAACATATCAGAGGCAGAAGAGGAATTATTTTTAATCAGTTAACCACGGTTTTTTATCAGGTGGTTGTGTAGGTGCGTTGCATGTCAGTTCCTAGGATAGTAAAACGTAGACATAATAATGGATTGGGGGCCGCTTTACAAATGCCAGGCGAACGGCCCGAAAGAGGGTGAAGATAGAGGGAGCTGTGTGCGAGAGGTGACGCTGTCGGCGGAAAGACCTTAAGTCTAGGGTGAGCCGAGTAATACTTTCGACTTTGATTGGTCGGTTCGAGAACGCTGAATTGCCTCCGCTAAAATCTCTTTAACAATAATATAGTTATAACGTCAGTCAGCACGCGTCCGTGTGCGCTTGCGCGTTGAAATTCGGGCTTGGGGTCGGCGAGTGGGCTAACGTCTAAACAGTAACTAACTAGAGAAGGGGTACTTCGCTTAATCTTAAAAAACGCTCGCTCTGACGGGGGCTTTTTCAATTAGTCTCGTATTTCGAAATGAGTCTCGTCGGAGTCGAGCTGATTGTGACTTGTAACGCAATTCCTGGCCCTGCTGGCGATCTTTGGGCGGTTGGGGTCGAGAGGGAGAAAACTAGAGGACGCTGCTCTTGTCCCTTTGGTAACACGACGTCCCCGTTCTTCGGTTTCATGAGGTCGCTTGATTTTTCGATTTTGATTGTCAAAGTTTGTGGGGGTTCGGAAATTGAAAGAAAAAAAGGACGCGGGCAAGATAACGAATAAACGTTTAAATAAATAAGTGGCTCACAAACATGTTTATCACAAGCAATCATAATACTGCGCGAATTGTCAAAATCTCGATCTCGGAAGTGAAACCGACCGATTTTATTTAGATGACAGGAAACCGGCTAGAAGAACTCCTCCGTCTCGCCCGACATAGAGTTCACAAGACAGTCGGTGTGGCTCATTTAATACTATCAATAGTAAAGTGGTTCACTTATCTCTCTCTCTTTCTCTCTCTCACTCTCTCTCTCTTTCTCTATTTTAACTATGAATTTCATAAAGTCTAATTTCGCTTCTCAATTTTTATTTTTTTTAATCCGTGGCTTTTAAACAACGAGCGAGAAAGAAAGAATGCCTTGGCATTCTCAACCAAGCTTCTTTAGCCGCTTTGTTTGCTTTTCATTCTTGGTACATAGGAATTGTTCTTTGTTCGCTTTGTCTTTTCAATTTGCTATCCATTTGTTTGTTTCAGTTTCTTTTTCTATTAAACCCTGTGTCTAATTTAATGATTACGTTATTTATCTAGATCTCTATTATATGTCGTACAATCTAGGTACACCACATGTACGGTTTTTGTTTCCTTGTCGTCTTAAAACTAACGCTTACTTTGTCCATTTTTTCAACTCCCCCTTTTTTTCTTCTCTTTGCACCTTAAAACTCTTGCAAATTTGTCCGTTCTTTTTTTGTTTATTTGTTTACCGCTTGTTTTTTTTTCATTTTTTTGTTTGTTTGTACGTTTCAGCTATCCTTTGAAGATAACTTGCGATTTGGACCGCGCAGAATACAGTGAATCCAAGAGATAAAAAATAAATATCGCTTTGCCGCTGCAAAAACTGATCGAGTGGTTGTACAGATTTCTCTTCATTTCTTTGTTTCTCTTTTTTTCGAAAAGCCCTCTGTTTGTGTTTTCAACATTTTCAGTGGCTTACAAAATGAAAGAAAAACGCCTTGGAAACAAGGCGTTCACAAAAACAATGGAATGCAGCGCAATTTTCGATACACCCGTCTCTCTTACGAGATATATATCAAATATATACGGTATCCATTAATTTACGTTTGCGGTCGCGGCGGCGGTTTTATAAATATTTGTTTTTTTTTTTTTAATATGTCTATTTTTTTATATATAATATATAATATACTTTGATTCATTTATTACCTTTCAACTCGGTTCATAAGTTTGTTTCTTTTTTTTTTTTTTCATGCAAGTCGCAAGTTTTTATCTCTTTGCCGCGATAGAAACCCGTAAACAAAAGGAAATGAAAAACACTTCCCGATCGTTGGAACGCAAAAGGAAACAAAAAATAGAGGAACCACGGATAAAAATCTTTTGAAAAAAACTGCACCGATGCAATATGTTGATTGCATCGACGTTAAAAAAAAACAGACACAAACGTGTAAAAAAGTAAGACACAAAGTTTAATCGCTCGTTTACAGGCTAAAAAAATATTTCTCCCCGAAAAATGGGGGGCACTTAAACTTAGTCTGGTGGAAGCTTAAAATTTCGTAACATGAGAGATAAAAACGAGATAAAAACAAAATAAGACAGCGATCGAACTACGACTTGCCTACAGCATCAAAAATCTTACATACCACTTTCGTAACATTCGCATTCGCATTTAAATGTTAAAATTTCTTCATCAGAGACATCAACGTAACAATGACCGTAGTTTTTTTATATAAAAAAAGTCGCAGAATTCTTATCGTCGCGGAGATTCAAAGACACAGATCATTATCGGATGCTAAAAACTGGCCCCATCGCTCGTACCAGCGCCGTGTAATAGCTCAAATTTGTGCTCGGGCTTCGCGAAGAGGGCGCTGTCGTCGAGCCCGGACCCAGTCGGCTGACCAGTCAGGGCTCGGCGCAAGCTCGCATTTGGCACAGAACGCGATCGGCCGGTACTCGCTCGAATTTCATTTAGTCCGCAGATTTGTAATATATACTTTATTTTGTTTTATATACTAAATACCTCCCCCCTACCCCTGCGTCTGATCCCAACGTGGTATCGTTTTAAAATGTAATTGACTCGGACAGAACGCCGATTGATCTGCAGTGTCCTGTCGTTCACTACGACGTATCACCATTACGATAGTAGTCTAAATGTAATTTAACATTAATCCATCTGGCTGCTGGTCGATCGAAGCTCAACATTTTTTAAATCTATTTTCTAGTTTTTTAATCACCCTGATGGTTTTCGGAACTTTGGAATACAATAAATAAATCAAAACAAAAGGGGTGGAGAAAGGTTGATCTGACAAATTCTTGACAATAATATTTCGATAGAGTTTGATGACCAGCGCCCTCTACACATGCACTCACAACACGAATTGTTCGTCGCGCAAAAAAGTGTCGCCTGATATGAAACTTGAATAGCGATATGTACGGCTCGTCCACACTCGTTTTTTTAAAATCTTTCTTGGATCAAGGGGATAAAAATTAAAGCAAAAATATAGTTAGAGAACAGAGACAAGAATCGAGGATCAGCACGTATTGGCAACAATTAAAAACTGGACGGTAAAACGCATGGCTGAACGTATAAAAAAAGAAGAGGGTGACATAATCGTGATAAAACAATCATAGCAAAAAATTAAATCTAAATCGTTTAAAACTTGTTCGATGTACAAAATTAGGCCCGAAAAATGATAACGGGGGTTCTGTTATTTTCCTCCCATCGAAAAGCTTGTCTCATGACCCGCACGCTTGTCTAACATTAAAAATATCTTACACTGTACTAGTAGAAGGCCAGCTCAGACAACAGTCCTGTTTCAATTCAATCATTTTTTTTTCATCATTCCTGGTTTAGTTTTGGCCGGCCAGCTATCGCGCTTATAAAATATATATGTCTTATATATGTCTATATATGTATACGTGTAATCAATATTTATATCAATTAAGTAATTTTTTTGTCTTTTTTTTGTCTCCATTTTTCATAATCGGTTTTTTGTTTCTTTGAAATCCATCATATTGTTCAAAAAGTCAGAACTGTCGCACATCGAGCCCTTCTTTCTCGCTCGTAAAAACTACGCATCAAACAGCACCGTTCGAACAACACGATCCGCGAGTCTGTGTCCCTCACTCACGCGAATCCTTCGAGATCTATCGTCGAATACTATCGCGGTCAGCCCTACGTTGCACGCGATTAACATTTTTGTGCAATTGGTTTTCGCTTGATCGAAGGTTTTAGTCCACGGCTTGTGTATCCTTTAATGAAGACAAACGATTCGTGGTCAGTAGTAGATGGCGCTGCTGCTGTGCCAGTAGTGGACTAGGGCGTAGGGCTGCTGCAACCACTGCGCTTCCGTCGGCTTTTTCTCTTGTTAGATGTTGCTCTTCGAGAATGACACTCGCAGGTGATTCGACTCGCTCAACTGGTAATTGTGCATTTTCTGGAAATCATTTCATAAATTAGCGTCGTGTGATAACAATTTAAAATCATAAGAACAATTGCATCTTCAAAGACGTAAGCTGCATTACAAAAATATCATTACTGCAATCCAAGAAAGTAATGAAACTGCGTTTAAAAGGAAAAACATCCGAGACGTGTAGAATATCCAAAATCTGTATTATTAAGTGCGTTCATATCACTTGCAAAATAAACGCAATCTGCAATGGCGATAAATTTTGTTCTTTCAATTTATAACAGTTACTTTTTATTTTAATTTCAGTCCAATAAATTTCAATTATCTGCTAAAAATTGATTGTGATTTTGTTAAAAGAAATAAATTTAAGAATTGCTTACAATCAGAGCTGCCACGGCGTCGTCCATGCTTGGCATCTGAATGAGTGCCATTTTTCTGTCTTTAGGGAAAAATTTAAAAGCTTTGACGGTGAAACCATTCTTGGTGAAAGCTTCCTTAATTTCCTCCTCGGATACTGTTGTTCTGCAATTCATCGAACGTCAAACCAAAGTTAGTTTAAATTGGAATATCATTTTGAGTCGATGCCAATTAGTCGCATCACTTTTAAAGAGGAAAAACGTATAATAAAAATAATAATGATAAGAAAAAGGGGAAAATAAAATTGAAGATTAATTTGCCGTCATAGGTTGATAAACTTGATTTACATCAAATTAGGACGACATTACTTACGGAATGTTAGATAAATGCAAAGTCGAGCTCGGCGGATAAATGTTTTGATAGTTCTTTGAGCCGGGCTTTTTGAACCGATGGAGAGGACTGTTAGTATAATCCTTGGTGAGACCGGCATCCGGTTGACCCTCCCTCGGCAGCTGAACTGTTTGGTGCTTGCTCAACATCACCTTTATCGGCTTTCCAAACACCTTCAGCTTGTCCATGTGGGTTATTGCTAAAATACATTTTACATTTTAATATAAAAAGTCATTTCATTTTTAATTAATGCGAGTAAAATTTGAAACGTTTAAAATAATAATTGTTCAAATAATTTACCCAAATGTGCTTGATGAGGTTCGGCCAGTTGAATGAGGGCCGAGTCTTTTTTGTTGTAGAGAATCTTTACACGTTGTACATCCCCGTATACGCCTAAGCAACAGCAAAACAATTGTTTATCAAAAAAAGTTGTACTTCAGAATTTAGCATACAATTGAATTTTAATGAATTATATTGTGACAAAAGTTTTTTTTTCTAATTCTTTTAATTTAATTTTCTAGAACATGCTTCATTTTGAATCTAAATTTAACAGAACAACGATCATTTTTTGTAATAAATAAACATCCAAATTAATCAAAAAATAACAATTTTCATAATAAAAAAGAATTTTCTATTTATATTTGTTTCGATCGTTGTCCTGTACTAATCATAACTAAGTCAATTCAGTGTCTTGTCTAAAACTCATAATAAATAAAGCAAAGCTTTTATAATGTGTGGTTTCCGGAAAACTGATCAGTTTTATTAATAAAATATTGAAAAAAAAAAAATTCTGTAAAGAGATGCTCTGGAAGACAAGAAAGTGACAATGGCTGGCCGACATGAAAAAAATAATATAAAAACAAGATGGTCAAGGTTTAAAAAAAACCAAACATAAAATTAATATGAAAAAATTTGTTCGTTAATTAACATTGAAAAAGTGAGACTTAAAACAAAAATTCTGACGAAATAGAACTGTCGAATTGGAAACTGAAAAAGATTGAAAAAACCATAAAAACGAATCAGTTATTAGTTTGAAAAAATAAACTTCGAGAGGCAAAGTTTGAGATTATTTTTTAAACATTCATGGTTAAAAGTATGTTAATTGAAATAAAACGAAATTCTGAAAGATGTAATATGAAAATATTCTTTTTTTTCTCTCTTTCAGATTCTGCTTTATCGTATTTCAATTGCATGAAAAAACTTCACAGTTGAGGAAACAACAATTTTATCTTTGATTTAATTGTAAAAAAATTTTCCTCAATTTTTCAATCAACAGATATTTTAGAATTGAATTTGTGTAATTTTTTTTGCAATGATAAAATGAGAAATAAAAATTGAGAAAAATAAAAGGAAATAATCTTGGTTGAGTATTGTTAAAAAAGGGGGTTATGAGGAATGTTTAAATATGATAATTAATAAATGTTGTATAATTAATAATATAAATGTGGAGACGTACCAAACAGGGTAAAGAGAGCGTCAGGCGTGACCATCTACACAGAGAACAGACAGAGTTCAGTCAGTAGTCAGCGAGTATAAAGGATTTCATGTGCGAGCACCAGTTTTGCGTCTTTTTTCCTTGCGATTTTTCAAAAAATATTACTTACATCTCCATTCTTTTTTAATTTTATTTTTAACTCTCCAGAACAATTCAAATAATTTATTTTTAAAAAAATAAACAAATTATTGCAATCAAATCAAGTTCGTATTTATAAAATTATTTTTATAAAGCTGAAGAAATGGATGTTTAGAAAAATAATTTTTTTTGGTTTCTGATAGGAAATGAAAGAGGATAAAAAAGTGTGATTTGAAAAAAAAAAAAAAAAATAGAAAATAAAACAGTTGTGCTTTGAAGTCGCCAGGGTGAAAAACGCAAAGCTTGTGTATGGCTAAAACAAGTAGTACACACAGTTATAGTACAGTAGTGACAAGTTGCATAGCTCTGCGAAGTATGACGTCGACACGCAGTTTGCGAGGCGCCCTCACGACGTCTGGCTTTTTTTACGATCATCAAACTACCCATCTTTTTATTTATACTTTATAGATTCATTTTATCTTAAGGTTAAGTGCCAGTTATACTTCCAACTACAAAAATGATAACAATTTCAATTTGCAAATTTAAATTCATAAATCAAAAGTAATCATGAGAAATAAAATTAAAACGTTTACCGCTAAACGCTTAATTTTGTCTGAACCGTTATAAAGTTTCAGGGCCATGAATATTTCATGGCACTGGAGTCTTTTCAAGCTTCATTCATTAACAAATCATTAAAAAAGACAAGTTGCAGTTTGATGATACATAAAAGTATACATTTAATTACGTGGGTTACTTGTCAAGTTTATCTCATTATTTTGTTTGCTAAAATTTGTATTTAATTTTTCTTAGACCCCTCTTAAAAACAATAAATTAATGAAATAATTCATTCTTTTGGATTGCAAATTTTGTTTTCAAAGTTAGTTTTTTTTTTAAATTGAAAAATGTTTATCCGTAGGATTTTCATATTCATAATTTTAATCTCTAGAATTTCTATTTGTCAATTTTTTTTTATTTTCATGTTTATCTTCAGAAAAAAGGCGCCTCTGATGACAAATTGCAACGACGATCAAAAAATAAAGAGAAGACATGATGATCTTAAAATGGATCGTATAACATTTGGAAAACAATAAAAAAAAATGAAAATCAGGGGCATAACAAAATGTGCATGCGCATTATTAATTGCATTCCGTCAACATCTTTTTGTTTGAAAATGTATCTTCCAGTTTTGGTATCGTTCATCAATTTTAATTCGTTTAACAAATAAAATTTGTCAAGGAAAAAATGTTCGACGAGCATCCACATGTGCGCAGAATTTAAACAAACAATTTGCAGGGGGTCTCTCTACATAGCACTACGGCACTGTACACCTAAATTCAGCTACAGGATGTGACACAAAATCGGTCCAACCCAATATTCCAACGGTTTTATTTATTTTTCATACATTCATATTATATCACATCCTGTAAAACTAGCATCACTTATTTTTCATACGTGCAGAACACTACGCTCGAATCGACAGTCATGGCAATTTTGATTTTTTTGATTTTTGACTTTTATGATTTTTTTATTTTAAGTGATGTTCCTAATGCCAGCTTTTAATGATTTTTTTTGCAGGGATCCGAACCATTCTGGAAATTTCTACATACAAAATTGGAAAGTAAAATATCAAAAGGAAAAAAAAATGAGAAGAGTATAAAATAACGTTATCTTTGATTTTTAAATGTTGCACCGTATATGAAGAACCGAAACCAGTTTTAGTTCTGATCCCTGTACTTTTGAAAAAAAAGTAATGAATAAAAACCGAGCAGATGATTACCTCTTCGTTAAGGTTGCTGATAAGAAGGACGCACGAGGGTGAAGGAGTGACGGGCATGCGCACTCCAAGTGTGCTGGCGGCGCTGAGGTTGAATCCGCCGATTCCCGCGAGGTTGCCGGCAGGTGGCACTCCGTTGTAGGTGATCGGCGAGGGTAGACCCATGGCGAACGGTCCTGCAAGCACGCTTGACGCGCCTGCAATCGAATCTGTTTTAAAAAACAATCATAAATAATTTGCAACAAACAATCCAGCTTACGAAAATGAAAGAAAAGAAATCAATTGTTATCGTAGCGCCATCTACTAAGTGAACATATATCTGGCTCCATATATGCATCGTAGATGAAATATATAAATTGCTCATTATAAATACACATTTTTATGGAGCATTTGATGCATGTATAATTCATGTATGATATATGGTACAGATATGGAGGCATATATAACTCTTTCACCTGGCCTGTGGCTAAGATTTAATGAAGAGTCGAGGTATGCGAACGGGGGATGATTTTAGGAGGCTTGGGAATATCGTAACAGTAATTCAAGTTTCATCAATAAGTCAGACGTCAATCTGAGTTTGCATATCGTAAGATTATGTTGACTTTATGCTGTTGTGCACGTTCGAGTGGCGCTTTTGATATTATAGATTTGCTGTTAGCCCAGTTCACGAGACTTGTAACTTGGTCGTTAATTTAACATGAATTGTGCATCACCCGTGGAAATGCACCTTGCAATGTCAAGCTGTAAATGTTACATTAATGTCACTGATTCGCACAATAACGTTTATTTATAACTGAATTTGCAGTCTAAGTAGTTTCACGACACCGCTCGGGCTCATCATTCTCTAATGAAAACTATTATCCTTGGCTGTCTCACAACAGATAACTTTTTATATTTTCTTTCAAAATGATTTCATCTTTCGACATTAAAATCTTAGATCAAATCTCATCTTATCACAGTCTATATGAATAACTTTACGAAAAAATGAGCAGAGGATAAAAAAGCATTTAAAAAACTCTTTTTTTTATGACAAACAACTTTTTGATATAGCAGATAAGTTTGTTTCTGTCACGATATTTCCATCCTTGGGTTTATTTAAAACTTTTAAAAGCTGAAAAATAAATAAAAAATCAAACAAAAGGTTTATTTTCAAATGAGTTTGAAATGAATAAAAAAAAATAAAAAAAAAAGTGAAGTTTTACCAGGTAATCTAGGAGCACGTGGTTGTGTACCAGTGGCGCCGAGAAGAAGCTGCGGTAGAAGTTCGCTGCTGAGGGCAAGTGAAGCCGCATCCAGGTTGGCGTCTCCCGTGGGAAGGGTCGGGTTCGTGTAATCCCGCGATTTGTCGTTGTTGTATTTGACATTAAGATTCTGCATCTTGCTGTAGTCGATGCGCAGCGTGCAACAAGAATTGTAGATGTTCTGGCCGTCTAGCGACTGAAAATCACAAGACGAGAGGCTTTCATTGGTGAGTCTCCCATTGTTGGGCGCGATAATGCAAATGCAACCTGAGTGTTTCTTACAGCGAACATGCATTTTTTATTGAAAACCAAAAGTAACAAAAAAAAAAAAAAAAAAAACATTTACTTCTCTTGAAATAAGCTTATTCGTTCAT
Source organism: Trissolcus brochymenae (assembly GCA_030523145.1). Classification (NCBI taxonomy): domain Eukaryota; kingdom Metazoa; phylum Arthropoda; class Insecta; order Hymenoptera; family Scelionidae; genus Trissolcus; species Trissolcus brochymenae. Next base: position 204,207 of record JAQQRF010000099.1, read on the forward strand.
TTGTTGTTAGCGAATTGAAATAACATTTTATCAAATAAATTTATCAAATAAAATACAGTAATAAATTTGCTAATATAAAGTCAAACCATTAATTTGCTTTTCTGTGAAATTAACTTTGGATGATAATTTGTTTATGAAAATTCGAATTTAAAAAAAATGTCATGAATAAATAATGTTAAGGGGAGAAGGGGGGAGGGAAGGAGCGGAGAAAAAGTAGAATGAAAATTCAGATGTTATTCGGTAATTGTGTTTTTCAATTCTCGAATAAAAATGTGGTCTCGCAGTTGTGCTCGGAGGCGCCGGGCACGGGCTATTTGGTTTACATTAATAATGCAGTAACGACTGCTGCACAGCGGTGGCGGTTGAACTCGATGCCAGGGCTTGTTTGACTTATGTGTTCTGTTTCGTTTCGTTGTGCGTAGGTAAACGGCACTATAGGTATACCGCGGGCGCTCGTGTTTCTTCGTGTGTTGCAACCTCCGAATAATGAATCCCTTTGTAAACGGCTCTAATATACTTATCAAGAAAAGCTGCGATTTTCAAGATTTTTCTCTTTAATTAAGCAAACAATTTTTATTTTACGACTAATCATCTATTTAGCATTTCAATTATTTTTAAATATCAAAATTATATATGAAGTCATGTATAAAGTTTATGATCATAATTTATATATGAAACTGAGTAAGAAATTTGGTAAGAAAAAGAAACACATAATGAGGGGTGAATTTTGATTACGTTTTTTTTTTTTGTTCAAAGAAAGATGATCAGACAATAAAGGAGTTTTCTTTTCTGATAAAGGCGCGTATGAAACGTAATATAACAACGTCTGTCGAATCGGTACTCGGCTGACAATCATCAAACGTTCGTTTTTGTCGCAACGCCGTCATAAAGTCGATGCGCTCGTTATGTAACGAGCCCAACAAGCTGTCCTTAACGACGCACATTGAGAGGGTCGTTACTGTCGTGCGGTCCGCAGTCTTTACGATTCGCGATTAAAGAACGATTGTACAGACAGCGGTGCAAACGAAGGGATTGCCTCATTGCTGGGAAGTGTGACTGACGGATTTCATAGTCTCATTAAAAATTACCTCTCCTTCATGTATTTTTAGAAACTTGTCATATTTTTTTGAAATTCCTTTTATCATTTTGAAACTTTTCTTTATTTTTGTAAACTCTGATATAAATTTTATTCTTATATTCGCTATCAATCTGAAAAAAAGATTAAACCAAGATTGGCCAATAAATATAAAAAAAGTGTACTCTTTTTTTTAGCTACGATATTTAAACTGCCATTGAAATTTTGCATTAAGCGAAGGGAATAATTGAGATGGAAACTGCTTAAGAGTAACGTTAAAAAATAAAGAGCGCGTTTTTTTTTTAACGCGGAATATAAAATAAGAAGAGGGAACAGAGGTTTCATTCACGAATTAATATTCGCTTCGAGCTGTAATCCCGCGCGACTTTAATGTATTTTTTACGTCGCTTTAACACGTGCACCACTGCCTGCCTATTCGCGAATTTAATTACAAGTAATAAAGTTATTATAAAACTCGAGAAGAAGAGGGTGAAAAGTTCGATCGTTCGGTTGTAAGAAGTATGGTAATCATCGAGCGATGTAAACAAATTGTTATTGTCGAAATGAATGACGTAGAGGGAACAAAGATTAAAAAAGGGAATAAAAATGTTGTTCAGAGGTTTTAATAATAATCAAGCAATAAAGCTATCAGGACTCGGATTTGTGGGATTAAATTCAGCCAGTTTGCTTTGAGACCGAAAATAAATTTAGTTTTGATATTCATATGATGTAATTAAGAGACGACTTGGTTTTGACAATGATGATAATTTTCATTTGACAATACTCACGTATTTGGCATTGTGCGCCGATCCTGGGTCTTGGTACTGTATCAGAGCTTGGAATGTGCCTGAAAACATTTTATAAAAGATTCAGAACCGTTAAAATGTTTCAAATTATAATCATAATTGAATTGAACACAAATTTATTATTCAAATTGAAATAAAATTGCCTGATTTTGAAATGTTCATCAAAACATCTCAGAATTTGATTTTTTTCAAACAAAGGGAAACAATTGATCGGTAAATCAGTTAAATTAAGATTAAAAAATTGAATTAAGTCTATCGATAAGAATTGAATGGAGAATAAAAACAGGGTTTTTTTGAAAAAATCCAAACGAGTTTTAACCAAATTCTAATGAAGCCAAAATATTCAATTATGCATGTCTACTTTTATGCTACATTTTGACTGCACCGGGGCATGAGCGGTTTGCGTTGCGCACACGTCACATTGGTGGAAAACGCGTTAAGAATTTATGCACAAGGGATTGCATGTGTGTGCGTGTGCGCGGCAAATGCATTTCGATTGTACATCGTTTCTCTGCGCTGTGTATCGCTTTCTTATCACATATTCAAAAGTTCCATTTATACGTGCAACATGACATTCGAACGCGCGCGTGCGCCATCTTTTATCGCGACAGACGCCATGTTTGCGATAAAAGCTCCCCGGTATCACAATCTTTTTTTTTTTCTTCTTTTTTTTCTGTCTTTTCATTTTGTTCCATTTTTTGGCTATTGGTTTTGTTCTTTTCTCCCATGTACAGAGACAACGACATAAAAATTAACGCGAAAGAAGCGAAAGACATTTTTCCATTCAAAAAATTTTGCGTGACGTTTTAATACGATTAGCTTTTTTGAATGAAAAATAAAGGATGTAAAAAATTTACGACAATATGAAAAGTTTCTCAGTGTAATTTGCAAAATAAAGTAAATCATGGATCGAGCGTTATATCGTAGTCGGTATTATGTTTTCTGAAAAAAGTTTTGCTTCATTATTTTTCGCAAACCTCGGTGGGATTTTGCTCTTTCTCATAAATAATGCAAGAAATCATGCTCTGTTATCGGAGCGAACGGTTCCACACGTTGTAAAATTAACGTCGACCTTTGTTTTTTACGAGAAATGTACTTACTGTTTTTTGTGAATGTAACAATTTTCAGAACTTTGCCAAAGCGAGTGAATATCTGAAACAAAAGCAAATGAAACATGCATTAGTATTTATATTCCATTGTTAACAAGTTATTTTTTAATTAATCCTTTACATAATGTATAATACAACATCAACTTCAAATGTCAAATCTTCATCAAATTCAAATTTCCCGCCAAATTGTCTAGCGTTCTGATTGGTTCCGTAAAGGTGCAACTTCATACCGGTTTTTACTCCACACAGATAAGTTCATTGCATCCTGAATTAGCTTCACGTATCAAATTGAATCGAGATAATAATTCATGCATATTTCGTTTCTTCATAAAAAAAAAAAAAAAAAAAAAAAAAACGAATTCAAACAATTTTTTCTAATCAGTATTAGATTTTTTTATCTTTTTCATTGTAAATAATTTTAATCGAAAAAAAAAAAATCATTTGTGAACCGTTGTCAACCGAAATGGAGAGCCTCTACCATGATAACAAAAGCATAAATTGATATTCGGAACGAACTGTTAATTTGACGAGTTGAAAAGCGCGGCGTGTCCAGCGTTTGTGTCCAATATAGCATTTAGCCCAAGGCGATGTTTGATCTCGCACATTTGCATAATACACCGATTCGTTTCTACCAAAGTGTATATCGGAGGCAGAATATCGCCCTGAGTGACGAGCCTAATGAATTAGAATAATTAATGGAATAAGCGCGATGCATATACGACAAACGATACATAAAGTTATTTGACTTTCATTTCCACAATGGATGGTAGAGAGCGAACGGGTTGAGGGGGGAGGGGTTGGGGACAACCGGCACCAAAAAAAAAAAAAAAAAAAAAAAAGAAAAAAAAAGCAAAATAGACGGGCTTGATCAGATTGGTCTCTTCCATTTTTCGTTTTTCTCAGGTCACTTCTGTGTGCACGGAAAGTCTTGACCATGCATTTATTTATGAACTGGTATGAATCTTTCAGGAAGCCCGGGCGACAACACTTTATGTTGAAGGGAGGTAAACTGAATTACAAGACAATTCCCAAGCTCGGTACCGCAAAAAAGCCGGATGAAAAAAAAAAAAGAAAGAAATTTGAAGGTAAGAGAAGCAGAGGCAGAACAAAAACGAGAGAGAGAGAGCGAAGACATGATCGATCGGAGTTGGAAAGTTGTAGTAAAAGAATTATAGGTAACCGCGCGCGAGGCCGACTTATTTATTGTGATACTGGCGGATGGTCGGCTGAATTATAGGATTGATTAATCGAATGAGGCACAGGTGCAAGCTTCCAGGTCGGCCGCCACGACAATGGGCTTCTTTTGCCCGGACAAATACAAGATGGATTATCCGTCCTTTCTTGTCGGTCATATTAATATCGCATATAACCCGCTTTATTCGTCGATCTAATTTTCCCGCTGATTCATCATCCCATCAATGCTTCTTTGAATTCTGATTGTCCGGCTAATTATTTGGATGAACTCCTATTCACATGTATTGGAGATTACGCAACAGAATAAAAATCCTCACAATGTTTTACAACAATCGACTTATGGAAAGATACAAAAATTGCTTCTTTAACCATAGCTTTATTCCATAAACGGGATATTATTATGTTGTTGTAAAATGTTTGTTACGTTTCTATTATATAGTGTAATAAAAATAACTAGCAGTAATAAAACTTATATTGTGTAATCTTAAAGAATAACAACTTCGAATATAAACATTCTTGTTCTTATTGTAGACTGTAAGAAACAATTTAATTTAATTTGCAAGACATTGTTTTCGTCACCAGGTGAGTTTTCATTCAAAATCAAGTAATCCAGAGCAATAAAAATTTTATTCAAATCGCGCCGACAGAAAATCAAGTCTTTTTTTCTATTTCTAAAATTTTGTAACAAGTAACCTTGCTTTATTCAATTGAAACCAACATTTCACAAATCTATTCTTAAACTTTGATAAGATCCAAAAATAGGTTGAATTTTAAAAAATGTAAACGGAAATATATCCAATGTGAACTTGAATTAACTCCGGTGTTCTTGAAAAGTTTTAGATGATCATATTTTTAACCTCCCTAAATCCATTAGCAGTTCCAAAACATTCAACAAAACTAAATAAAACGGAGAAATCATCGATTTGAGTTTAAATTAGAATGTAAGATAATATCTTAAACAAAAGCAAATATGATCTATTGTGAGGAATTGCAATAAACATTTATTTTTAGCATTAATTCATAATCGAGTTCAATTTACCATTATTGTTTGTTTCAGTTACAGCCAATTTCAATTGAAAATTGATTGAAAATATGTTTGATAACACTTTCAGCATTATTCAAATATTTTTACATCACTAGCAGTGTAATTTTCCGTTGACTGTCGGTGTAAATATTATAAAATGATTTTTTTTTTTTTTTTCAGCGAGTGCTGTATTCTTTCTCTCGTTTCGCTGTCCTTCTCTGTGGAGGGTTGGTTAGAACATATGCGGTGGCCCATACTGTAAATCCCAGGGGAAATCAGCTCTGGCACGCGCTCGCCCACACATGCAGCCAAATAGCGTGGCTATGGCTGTCGTGTCACGTAAACTACCCCGACACATGCGAAGCTGCGCAAAAACAAAGTATCGCTAATATTTTATTTGCTCGCTCGGCTTGTCTGACAGCATTGCACTGCTTTTCTAGATATTTGCGTAGAAAATCTCGGTCTCGCAACACCTGTTTCTTTGTTTATATAATGCGACAAGATGTAAGGGATATGAGAAAAAAGAAACACTAATTGTTTGCAAATTTCATTGTAATTTTTAATCTGAACTAGACAGAATTATCTAATGATACATTTCTGTTATTCAGCCTATCAAAAATTGAACACGAAGTACTGGCTAAACTAATAAGCTAATTACTTAATAATAATGATTTAAGAGCTCTCGTACATGGTTTCCGTTCAATTCTATTAATGTTTCTCACTAAAAGGAACATTTCATTCTAAAAAGCTCTACAATTTTTTTTTGACCAGGTGCTCAAAATTAGTAGCGGTGGAAAAAAAAGTAAGCCATTAGATATGCAGATTAACTTCACAGAGAATTTTTGAATGCAGATAAACAGCTGTTCCAGTCTAACAGATAAGGAAACCATTTCCCACGCGAGATTCTGAATGGGAGAAGGCGCAAATAGAGGATTAATAGTCCCGCTGAGAGTAATCACTTTTTTTGCATTTCCAAGTTATTCCTGCAACGTACTTTTGTGTTCCTAAAGTTATGTTTTCTTTTTCGATTTTGTTATATCCGTAGGTTCATCCAGAAATGATGTATTTTCATAAATTTTACTGCAGTAGTTTTGCTAGAGGTTCGCTTGTTAGCTCTTTAGTTTTACGACTTTACAAATTCTTTGCTAATTTGTCAACTTGTATGCACAGGGTATTACGTATTACTAGCCAATTCACCTCGAAACACTGATATATTGATTGGCATAACAGCTACGAATTCGTGTTTGATTATCAGCTAGTGCTTATTAGGTCGCGAGAGTGCTTTGCAAGCTCGATAATGTAATAACGAACAATAACAATAAAGTAATTAATTGGCGCGTTATAGGATGATGTTTATGGGTTTTAGTCCAGTCGAAAAGAAAACAGAATTGACACAATGTTTGATTTATAATACTTTCACAAACCCAATTTAAACTTTTTGGTTCATTATCTTAAAAGACAACTATCATTATCAATTGAATACGTAAAGTTGATCAGTTATTAGTACTTACAATAATCCTCTTAACTTATAAACCTATTAATTGACATTAAGGCGATTTTATGGATAAAAAATATCGGAATTATATGAAATTTTGAACAATTGATATTATAGTTACTCATACACTGAGAAAAAAAAATCGGTATTCTATACTAGAAAATAAGATGAGTTCGTTTTCTGGTCAACTCTAGTCGAACTTATTATGTTAACTCGGCAATTTAATAACATTAAACATGAATTACAGTTCAATAAACTATATGCAAAGAAATATTCATTTCCTAATGAATTTCAATTTGAAAGAAATATTGTTACTTTTACACTGGCTTTAATGATATCATATGGGTTTGAAGGTATCAAATCACTCAAGAATTTTAACAACTTTTTCAAAAATTTGGATCAAGTTATTATTACATTATGTTTTAGTCAGTTTGACTAGAAATGTTGAGTTGACTAAAACACGAACTCTGGAATTTCAGTAATTATTACTAGATTTCTAGTTTTAGTATCTATAAATCACACAACTAAAAAAAGTAGCTCAATTAACAATGTAAATTTTTCTCAGTGTATTAAATGTGAAAGCCATACATTGTGACAAATTTTAAATTGTTTATCTCAAATAACCAATAGTAAAACGTTTCTAAATTTGGGCGTATTACAAAAATAATTAAATTTATGTTGAAGTCAAGCAATTGATTGCTGATTGGTTCGATAGCCTTGTGACTTAAGTGAGTTAAAAATGAACTTTGAAGGTGAGATGTTTCGATTCCTACTGAGGGGGTATCTTTTTATATTTCTTGTAGTTTTGTCAATTTAGTTTTAATTTATTTATAGATCTGTAAAAATCCTTCATAAATGAGATGTATTAAGAAGATATGAATGTGGATATTTTTGATCCACCTTGATTCAACTCAAGATTATTTAAAAAGTCTCAGATGACCATATTTAACTCTCCCAGATCGATTAATAGTTCCTAAAGATCCCACTAAACCAAATATAACCTGAACTGACTTTCTTTCAGTACTTTGAACTCAGTTCTACAAACCTGAATAGTAAGAAAAAAAAAAAAAAAAAAAAAAAAAAAAAAAAAAAAAAAAACAAACAAACCATTGTTCATAAAAGTATGATTAATTGAATGAATTTGCAATTCTAATTATATTCAAATGAAAAAAGTACTCAATTATATGGTTACAAAATGAGACAATTTAATTTTCTGCCGGTAGTATTAAAGCAGGCACATGATCACGCAAAGGGTGATATGAGCGTATAGCACAGGAGCTTTTAACGTAGCCCGGTTGGCACACCGAACCTGAGTTGACGGTGACATTAAGTCGGCACCTGAGACGCCCTAAATCTCGTCTTATTAAGGCCCCCGGTGCGTTAGCGCAGCGCCCGCCATAAACACACGTTACAATGGCTCCGAACTTTTTCGACGTCGATTTAAACGTAATTGCAATATATCAAATGACTTTAATGCCGTTCAACGGCACACTCAATTACACTTATTTATCATCCTTTTCTGCCTTCTTGTTATTATGAACTCGCGTTATTCGTAAAAAATGTGTTTCCTCGTAAACATAACTTGATCCTGAATGTTTCAATCTTCAAGTTTTTGCTAAAAATAACAAGTTAAGGTGGGGGATATGAAAATCTTTTTAAAAGAAGTTGTACATGCTAATTTGCATCAACGCAAGACGTAGTTTTGGATAAGTTTTGTTGATTTTACTGCTAGTTTTGATCCATCCGCTTTGATAATCCGCCGAACCGATTACATTCACAGCATGGTAAACAAGCCGCCGATTTAATGCCTACTTCCGCAACAGTGCTTGTCGAATTGTCGACTTTGCGGATAATCACAGGGAGTGTTGTTACCCTCGATGCCATTAACGGCTCGAAAACCCTGTTAGGTTTGCATATATTCCGGTTTATTAGATATTATAGTGCTCATTAAAATGTATCGTACAATAATTGCCATCGTCGAAAGGACAAAAAAGAAATATGATGAAGCGATGATCGGGAACAATGTCAAAGTCAATTGTATCTAGGAAACTTTTCATTTAGCGCGATCCCCGGGCTGTGAGCAAACAAAAATGAATAGTTGATGAGTTGGAAACTGTCGAGCCTCGTGGAATATACGAAATCGGACACGATTGGGTTTGGTTGGCAGCCGTTTAAACGGATAAGCGGTTGTACGCTGCCGGCCACGACTCATTTAAACTTGACGCTACTCTAAGTCGGGTTAGCACGTCGGACGACACCGGCTGACGTAGTGTGTACATTCGCGTTAAAAATTCATTGCTTACTTAACTCGAGCCGGAACCACTCCCGGTTATACTCTCCTTGCGTCGATTCGATTTTGCACCTACATCCTGTCCTAATACGTTATCGACTCGCCCTCATCCTTTTTACCAATTCCGCTTTCATATTCAACATGGCCGCGCCCAAATGCAAATACATCCTCAAAGATGGCGCCATCCGTCCGCATAGATGGCGCTGACACCAGTTTATTTACGTTTTGTATTAAGAATGAAGGCGTAGTTATGGTCATTTCATGATTGCATAATGAAAAGGGATGAAAAATTCGAACGCATAATTCCTTAAATGTCTCGCCTTAAGTCCAAGGCGAAACTGCGTCAGGTGCATAAAGCCGGCACTATATATTCAAGCTCATTTATTCGTCACTCCCGCGCGAAGATATTCTAATGCAGCGTTACATATTTACGTCAAAAAATTGCTCAACTTTTTTTTATCTCGTCCGTTCTACCCTAAAGTTTGCAACCATTCGTGCCCCTTCTCTCTCCTTTATCGTCGACTAATACCCCAGCGGTAATATAACGTCTACTTTATACGCAGAGTAAGCTGCAACCGACGATTGTTTGTAATCAGTGTCAGCGAGATTAATGAATATTCAATATATTCTTCAAATACGAACGACATAGGCTTCAATTTTTAAAGCATCGATCGATTGTTTTTGACGAACAAATTCATTCAGTTATCGGTGTAAACTGAAATAGCAATTGGATGAGTTTAGATGTCGATTCGAATTGCTTTTACTGTAACATATGAATCGTCCTAATGAAAGTTCAATAATGCTTTTTTACGATCTATAAAGTTACAAACATTCGTACTATAGCTTCTCAAAATTACAAATTTATAATCATCTCTAAGGTATATATAATAATTATTCTATTGTCGGTTTCGAATTATAACCGAAAAACACATTTGAGTGATTGTGAGAATAAACCCCGAGAGTTGTAAATAAATATGATTCGCAGTAAATAAAAGCGGCCTTTCATGAAAACCGACTTTTATGGAAATATACGTTAAAAACTGACTATTATGAAGAAATTCTACAGACATAATTGAGTTTCTTTTTTTGCAGTATTGTTTTTGAATATCATGCAATCTTGTTATTATTTTTATATGGAGGAACAACTTTTCAGAAAAATTTACTCGAAATGTACATCCATAATCAAAATTCACCATTAGGTGATGAAGTTTTGAACAAAAAAATATATACTGCATGTTTTTTATTGTCAAATTTGTTTACTTGAACAATGTTTTTTGCTTACCTGGTAAAGAATGTCTAAGGAAATAGGGTAGATCATGTGTTCGATGATGACCCGCAACACCGTGTTTGGTCCACCCTGAGCATCACCCTGAACCTGACCCGGTTGTCCTTGTGTTTGAACCGCGTTCTAGAAAAGAAGTAAAATGTTTGTAAAACGAAATATGCAACAAAATGAAAACATGTAAAAAAAAGACAGCTCGGATTACAAATTTGTGGTTTTTTTGTTCAACAAATCTCCCTTTGATAGCAAAACCCGTACACTATTTGCAAGGACAGAAAATATATATATATATTTTTTTTTTTTGGAAACAGCTTTGCGTCAAGTTAGTTATATATAAATAATGAAATCTACTCTTTGATATTGTTTGCCGTTTGGTTAATTATTAAAGAGCAATGTTTTAGTCTGTTTCATAAGTCGATGAATAATTTAAGCCCCGCATGCACTCGAAACAAGCTCCTGGCCTTTCTGCTCGATGTTAAAAATTCGTGAAAAATTACACACGACTTTCGAACGACGCAAAATTACAATTTTTCCACTAGGGATAAACTCATAATAAGAAATGACAGCTGTCAGGATGCCATCTGTAGTGAATTATCAACGTATTTTTTACTTGGAAAAAAAAAAAAATAAATAAAAATATGAAAGCAAAACCACGCGATATTGACAGTTTAATTTTAAAGAGGATAAAAAAGTCGTCTCGTTGTAAAAATTTGTATCAAGTTTTCATAATTTTAGGTTTGAACTTTCTGTTAAGGTTCTAAAATCATTGATCACGATTTTTTAGTACGTTTGACTTTGAATATGTACATCAAATTTCTTTAATTATTGTTCAGAAATTTTTCCTGGTTATTTTTTTAAGTGGGGAATAAAATTAAAAAAACGATTAAACTCCAATGAGCTTGCAGCTGCAGCAAATCATCGGCTAATCTAAATTTGTAACCTCGGTCAGGATTTTATCCTCTGTTTCTTTGCTTTAAAAATAAAGCTTTCCATCAAACGAGCCGTCAAAGTTTTATCGCTGAATTTCATGAATAGAGATCTTCAATTTCGAGTGTTCCTCATCTCCGCGAGCGATAAATTTTGATTCTATCTCATCTATCCTAGTCTTTTTATACATTCCTTTTCATTATTCGGATGAATATTATTCATCCAGTGCGCGCGGTTTCGGAACAAAAATTATTCCGATTGAAAAAAATTGAATCAAACAAATAAAGAAAAAGGAAAAAAAAAAAAAAAAGAACTCGAAACAGAAAACGTTACGATGAACGTCCTTTAATAATTTCGATGCTCCCCAAGGGAAACATTTTCAATCCATCAGCAATTCCGCTAATGTCGTCGGAGCTTAGTGTAGCGTGATTAAAACGAATGCTTTCGTATAGTGCAATGTTTTACGATCGGCTATCACGAGCCTTCGAGCTCAATTGTCACTGTCTTGCCGGTTGTTATCGTTGCCAATTCGTTATCCTTTTTTTACGAGCTCGCTCGTCCTGTCAGAGAATCTCATGTTAACCAGACCACGCCTAATCTTGTGCCAACATACAAGTTCCATTCGCGGTGAGCAATTGTTTTCTGTTTTTTTTTCCCCTTTCACCCCTTCATTTGGCTCAACTAAATTGCATTAAAGGTCGCCGTGCGCTTTTTTCAGCAATTTTTCAACAATGAAGTTTCGAGGATTAAGCGTTTTCCCCAAGGATAAGATGAATTAGTCGGATAGCTAATTCCGCCAAGAGTCCGAAAGGGAGCGTGCAGTAATATGAAAATCCTTTTTCCAGTTTGCCATTTTTGCTTCTAATCTGGCCTTGTAAACACAGAAAATATCAATGTTGTTGTATGTGAAACTGTTTATAATAATAATAATAATGACAAAGAGCTGGTACCGGATGAGTATTGAAAAATGAAAGGAAAAAAAAGTGAATGGAAAAACTGTGCGTACGAGAAAGGAGAGGGGAGGTTGCAGATTTGAGATTAATCAGCGAACGCAACCAAGACCGCACCAGCGTTGCTCGCGAATCGACGAAACGTCTCGTTTATCAGTCTAATTAATTAGTACGTCGTAAACTTTGTCGACGCTCGTATTCGACGATGAAATTAATTCGAGAAGTAACGAACGAACGTATAAACGAGAACGGGCGAATGGAGCGTACAACCTTGAGAAAGTGAGGCCTGTCAACTATGCTTTTGTCAAATCATGACAACGTTTGTTCCAACTTTGCAAAACATTTGCAAGGTGTTCGCTCATTTGAATGCAATGTTGCAAAATCAGAGCAAATAATGATGAGATCACAATGGTAAAGTTTCTGTAATGAGATTTTTTCGAATCGTTTTGCACTTTAACAAACGGACATTTTCGAAGACTTTTTGAACCATCTACTTTTATGCTTTGATTTTTCAAAAAATAAATAAATCAATTCGTTTTAAATGTATGCATTTCTTCTTTGATTAAAATAGTCAGTTTAAAGTGTTGAATTGATTACTCATTAAATAAATATAAAATAGTTCCGATCAACAGAAATTGCGTCCATTATCAATATTGGAAACCTACTTTTTTTTTTGTATGATGAAATTTTAATCAACTAAATGAAGTGGCACCTTCAGAATAAGCAAAATCGTCATTAAGCTTAGGACTCGGACGTCTGTTACAACACGGATAAAAAAACATTCTGAAATGTAGCTTGCAGATAATAATTCTGTTGAACCATTAAAAAAATGAGAGTTTCGTTGATTGGGCTCGTGTTTTTTTATGGGGAGAAAAAACATCAGTTTAACGAGATTTTTTTTTACATGGACAATCCAAGCCGCAAACATTTTTTCGTACCAAAGAACTAATTTCATCTTTGAAATTGTGACGCGGAACACATACTTATATAAAAAAAAATATAAAAAAAAAAAAAAAAAAATAGATATAAAATGTTGACGAGCGGAGTTGGAGAGAGAATTGGAAGTCGTGTCTGAATAAAGGTCGATTACTCCACTGCGCCTTCGCTCGTAAACCCTCGAGCACCACCGAGTGAAATAAAGTCAATTAATGGAAGGCAGAAATTGAAAATTTGAATCGTGTCTGAGATCGCAAAGTGGATACGATATCCCAGCCGCGGTGATGCATTCCAAGAGCGAAAAGCCTTCAGACTTGGCAGATGGAAAAAAGGTGCGCGATCTCACGTGCGAGCGGCATCAAATATTTATCGGGACACTCACGAAAATTGCACAAGCGTGAAACGCCCGAAAATTTAGTTATCCGAGAAAGTAAAAAAAAATCGCCTCCTTATAAGCATGCACGAGTGAGCTTACGACTTACGAATTACGACCCGCCGTTTAGCGCCTCCCAACTAAAAGATTCATTCCACCCCCTTCTCGGATATCTGCAAAACTTAAATTTTTCGCACTTGAATCTTGCGCGAATGTTATTGTGCGCGAGTTCTCGGCCATTTTTTTGTGAACACATTTTTTATGTTTTTCTATTCCAACAATCGTAACGGGGGAGGGGTTGAAGAAAACTTTACGACCCAGCATGATTCGCGTAAAATTTTCTCGACATTTTTTACGGTTCAACCGAAGAAAGTTTTGCCACCGGTAAACTGATTGTAAATCATTATATTAATACAAAAAGGGGGATCAAGTTTTCTTCCATACAGCAGTTTGCAAACGTAAAGCTAAAAGCATTAGAAGAACAGTACCAAGTTTGTTAACTTCGTCGTTAGTTTTACATAAGATTAGTAGTACTATAACTCATTAAGAACAAACGAAAGATGCGAAAGAAAATGAACACATTTCCTCGCCGGTGACTAAAATGTGACAAACTTTTGGGACGCTTCCCTTTTTCCGTTCATTCATCGCCTCGCTCCCTGGCCGTTCGATTCTTTAAATCTAAGTTACATCGAAAATTCATTAGGTCTTTAGGAAGAATTAACAAAATTACTGTAAACGTGATTGAGACATTAAAAGTATTGTATTCATTTATCTTATGAAATTGAGAAAATATTCTCTCTCAAATTATTTCAAAGATTTTGAATATATATTGTTTTTATTTATTATAAAATTTATAGCTGAACATTTTAATTAGTTCATATTTTCATGAGACTAAAAGACGTCACTGAGTGACATCAATGACGTTATCCCCAGAGCGATGGCTCTGGGGATAAACGTGCTACGAGATGGACCAGTAGAGGTCTTGAGTTCAAATCCTACTTTTGAATTTTTTATTTTTGTTTCGTTTATATAAACTTTTACCTTTTTTAAGAGTAACTTTATTCGATTAAACTTTTTTTTTTTTTTTTTTTTCCACCCATAAAAGAAGAATCGATGGGTAATGGATTTTGTTGAGTTTATTCGTTTGTGGAGTATAATTTATTTCAAATTCACCCTTACAAGAATCTTTCGACGGATCGACGTGGGGTGTGATTTCGGAGTGAGAAACGGTGTCGGAAGAACGATCTCTGACGAGACAATGGGTGGTGTTAGGGACGCGCGACTCATAGTCTTAAGGCATCATGCATATTTCAGGAACCAATGTCGTGGATGTACATTCAACAATGGAGGCATTGTTGCTCGGAGTTAGCTCGTAGATTGTAAGAGTTGTCCGTCGCGAGGACGAGGAGCGCGGCAAAGGGGTCACGGCGCGGCCAAGATGGTGTAATATTTTTAATGGAAGGCGTCGTCGGTGATGTACGACGCTACATTGTTTCGATAAGACGCGCCGGCTACATTGTTTTTCCGCACTCCTTTTCGCGCCAACGACGTTGTATTCGGAACATTGCATGACAAAAACGTCTCACTCGCATGTCGCTCGTATAATCCTCACCCCCGGCTTCCTTTAACGCGATCGCAAACGCGTTTATAAATTATGACTTGCTTCCGACCGTTCAATTGACCTTCCTCCGTTTAATCACACATTTCGGAATCGTTTTTGTTCAGAGTAATTGTCCGGACAAACTCGAACGATCAAAGTTCCTTAGTCCCTCAATTATTTGCCCATGTTCGAAAAAATGACTCACTTGAATCGAGTCAAAATTACGTTCAGCAATTTCTTTATCATCCCCCCATGATGAGAATCCGTTTTAAATGTTTAAATGAAAAATGAAGAGAAGTGCAAAAAAAAAAAAAAAAAAAAAAATGGCGCAACTTACGTTAGACGTGTTCGCAACGACATTGGTAGGACTGTTGCTTGTGTTTCCATGTGCCTGATCAGTTTTCAGTTCTCGATGATTGCTGTACTGTACATAGACCGATCTTCCTCTCAGCTGAGCAGTGCAGGACGAGTAATAATTTACCATTGTGCTGGCGACGGTTTCATTTTCCATTTCGAGGAATGCCTAAAATCAGAAAAATAAAGAAAATCGTTATAATTATAGTTACTGCACACAAAAACGATGAATTTCTATTTCTAAAATCGTTTCAACATTTCAATCACGTTTATTCCCGCCAGTGTCCTGTAATTATTACAACAACAAAAAAAAAAGGAAAAAAAAAACAAGTTTCAAGTTGAAACTGTTCCACGAATTGTCGTAACTCTCCGACGAATCTCTGTAATATTCCGACTGATATTTAACGGAATTCGTAATTTAATAAAGCAGCGTTGCTTTACATGAGAATATTAAAACTCGCTTCAAAGCAATGATTGTGAATAATGTATTTTGCGCTTTTGCAAAAGCATGTATTTTTCGACTCCCGAGCATCAACAGCTTTTTGCAAAGAAAACAGTTGATTGCAAAGGGCTCTGAATAAACTGACTCTCCTTTGCCTAATGAGGCAGCTTGAAATATTTCGGCGAGATCGAAGAGCTGTCGCTCTCGGCACAATGATTTGGGTAGTTTTGTCTTTGCAGACAAAACGAAACGAAAACGAATGCAGAGAGACAAGAATAAGAGCGTGCGTATAGATAAAAGACATAGGGAAGAACGCGAGAGAATCTCTCAAGTCGGAGTTAGATTGGACGCAATGAACTTAACTGTTCATGCCGGTGTGGCTTTTCTCACAGACTATAGACGATATTGTGCCGATGCACCTTTACGAGCGTGACGCTCTGCAATAAACTCGAAAGAATGTCGAGTAAATTATGCGGTGCCATCACGTACGGTCATTGAAATCTTAGCTAAATTGATTTACAAACAGGTTACCAGGTCGTAACACCCGGTTGGATATACACGTTATTTTTCTATTCACAAAATCGAGATTCCTTTTTTTTTCAACAGTTCTGAAACATTTCTGTTGAAACAATCTCAACAACAATCTACACATCATATGAGTACATTTCAAATTGCGTAATAACGAACATTCCTCTCGACAGAACAATTTCACGTTGTAAATTATAGCAAGAATCATTTTGCAATCCAGCCGGTATTCCAACATTTTGATCAAAAATTCACGACAATTATGGATTCCAGCCTCGCAATGTTAGGACCCCGAACAAACAACCTAATTTCTGAAGATGGAAAGAAACTCTTTGGTTCGCGGGCGAGATGGGAAAGTGAAATTTTAATGAAAGAAAAAAAAAAAAAAGGCGCAAAGAGAATAGCGCTAATGAGAAGAAATTCCGCGGCGTCGATGGAAGAGTAAATTATTTATCATGGACTATTCGTTTTACTTTGTTCTAACTGTTCGCGGAGGTTTCTCTTGCGCGGGCATCCCCGAGTGTAACTGTATCTATAAAATAATAATCATCTCGCCCCTGACCGAGAAGATATACGAGCCCATAAACGAACAGTACACCCTCATAATGGAGCTTGGCGCTAGCGAAACCGCCTTGGAGTCTTCGCAGTCCGAATTTCAAAGGCCCGGAGCCGCAATACCCGAGGGGCTCTTGCCGTTTGCTTCATTGAGAGAAATGTGCATCGGAAATAAATTGTTATCGAAGAAGCGCGCTGAATTTCTCATGCAGCGCTCTCTCTCTTACATTTGAAGAATCGTTTTTTATTAAGAAACACAGTTTTTCACCTGTTCCAGCGGTTCGCAACCGTTGCAGGAAATTAAGAGCCGCTCTTCTCTCACGGAGGGAAGCGCCTCTCTGGTTTCCTTTCATTGGGATTCAGCTCTGCCGAAAGATTCATTTATCACATTTCAGATGGAACGGACGTTGATGTGGCAACTCGTTCGAATCCCAGATCGACAGGGGGAATTGAAAGCTCGGACTCTGTTCTGTTTCCTCGATCGATTTTCTCTGATTAAGTCTCAATTTAGATTTAACGGTTATTAAAAAATTCCGCTGACGCTAAGCTCCTCAAAGACCCTCTCTCCCTGTCGTTGCCTTAAGTTTCCGATCGAACGGAGACGAAAAGAAAAGTTTTGTTTCCACCCTTTCTTTCCTTCTTTCTGTTCTTTTCTTTTTTTTTTTTTTTTTTTGTCGAAGAGATAAAAAATTTGTGATTATGATAATTAGTTTCGCCGCTGTCCTGATTAATGTTTCAGCCGCGTCACACTTTTGCCAGTCGAACACGTGATATTTGCATGCACAGTTGCAAATGCAATTTCACGTGTTCTATGCGTCATTACGACGAAAACGGCGCGCTAACTGCGTTAACTGACAGCAGTTCGTTCGTGCCATTATTTCCGACGGAAGCGCGTCGCGAGTCATACACATGGCTCGCGAACGGCCGCGCGCTCTCGTCACGTTGACGAGCGGTAACTCAATTTTTTCCACCCCCCCCCTCCCCCACCCTTCTCTGCTCCCCTCCATAGCCAAATTTCAAAAGCTCTCATTTTTTATTCAAGTCCGAACGCGAACTAACGATGAGAATCGTGGGATTCTTGTGTCTAAGGTGGGATCAACTTTTGTATGAAAAAAAAAAAAAAAAAATGGTTAAAAAGTGGTTTTTCAGCGAGACAGTCACAAAGCACAGCATTTTTCAAATGGTAAATAAAAGCTGTAAATGTTTCAAGCTTGTACGGCTTATTTCTGGATGACAAATTTTCATTCAACATGGATTCCAGGAATTGTTTCAAATTTCGCCATTTACAACCCCGGAGACAATTATGGAATTTCAAATTTGTCACAAAATGCACAATTGTATATTTATTATGTATTTTAAATTGAATTGTCATTTAAATACTTCACATTTTTATGTCTTACATATTGGAATGACAATAACTAAGATACCAATTTTTTAGAATTGCATATAGTTCTAGAATTCTTAACAATCTGTATTTATAAACTTGAAAAGAAAAAAGTTCAATTTTCTTTTGAAACTTGACAGAAGCATGATTTAGAAGAACATGCATCGCTCTGCAATAAATAGTCTCTTCTAATAGGGCATCCATTTCATAATGCACAGGGAACCGTCGGAGATTTATTTCTTATGCAAATGGCTTGCACAATCGTTTACAAAGAAATTTGCAGGCCAAAATGATGAAGCGCAGTGCTTAATTTGAATTTGTCGTTAATCGGCGATCACCGTTGGCGCTCGAAAGCAACGTATCCTGAGGGCGGAAGCGTAGAATGAAAAAAAAAGGGGGAGAGAGTTATGTCGTTGCGTGTTCAAGACTACCGTACAATTGAGCCGGTGCTATTTTCTGATTTAAATAAGTCGACTTGCAAAGTGTTCATTTATATTTCAACATCCCTCCTTGCTGGCTCCACCTAAATTGTTCTCGCAAATTTTTCGCTGTTCACACTTTTCGCAACGCGCAAATTGTTCCGCGGGGACTTCCAAAAGTGAACGAATAACTCTCATCTTAAATTTGGATACCTCCTTTCGGAGTATTTTCTTATTCGATCGAGATGACGTTAAGACTAATTAGCGTCGAAGAATGTTTGGAACCTATAACGAAATGAAAGATATTGTTCGCATATTAAATGTGGAACGATGCATCAAGCGGTTGTAATAATAGCAAAGTGGAATAAAATTGCTTTAGTTTGTACGTCCGCGCACGTTCGACGACCGGCAAGGACTGTATATCTTGATAATTTGACGCGGTTTTAACCTTCTAACGATTATTTACGTTTTTTTCAGTTCGAACGTATAATGCGAAAGAAAAAAAAATTCAAAGACTTCGTAATATTCTTAATAAAAATTGATCTAGCGGCCTCTAGACATCTAAGGCAACACAAATGTTGAATTTGGAGCGTTTACATTTTCAAATAACTTGAATTTGATAAAAAAAATTTAAATCACCATCGCGGGTATTGAACTCGAGCCTCCTGAGTGATAGCTCGATGCCGTATGCACCGAGCCACAACTAATTTTCAAATCTAAATTTATAATGAGTAATTAAACTTGTGTATTTAAAATTAAATTACTATTAAACTGTATTAAACTGTGTATTTTTAAATTAAAAATTTTGCAAATAAGTTCTAAATACACGAAGAATAAAGATTTAAATTTTTTGCTTAGTATTTGAATTATTATGAATTTGATTTTATCACACAAATGGTCTTGCGTGGTTCATGGGGACCCTCGTAAGTAATTTTTTTTATTTTAACTGGGCTCGACCTGATTAGTCCTGGAAGGTAATTAGATACTATCCGGACGAGTCTTGATGAATTTTTACTAGAGATATATATTAATTCAAATTCAATTTTTGCAGAAGGATTTTTTTTTTCAATGATGAATGTTTCAAAGCAAAAGAGGATTATCTGCGCGAGCGGGCTAAATTTGAAATTTCGTTTACTCATTTTTTTTGTTTCATTCCAATTTTTGATCCGCACGGTCAACCTATTTCCCGTTAATCGGATCTTTAATCTTATTGGCGATTTCGATTATATGCGAAGCGTGACGAACAGTTTGCAATTCCGAAGGACGTTTAATGAAAAGCATAAACGAGAGTTTTATTTACCGAACGGTTCGATTTGGATTTTTCAATTAACGCACCTTTTCCATTGCGATTTGCGCGGGATTCATTTTATAGCATAGCCAAACCGAGCCTTCACACGTCGACTAAATAACGATTAACATTTCCGACTGACTTGATCTAGCACCAAACAGAACAGCTCCCTTCGGTCGGGACAAACTTGTCGATGCCAAGATAAACAGAAAGACCAACTCGATCGAGCCAACTCGCGTCTTATTTATTTTCCTTCTTTACGAATTCGTTGATTGGAAACTGGTCTCGTAAACCGAAAAAGCTTTTCTTAACATGCCAACTGACAAGTTTAAAGAGTTTCATCTACTTTCCCTTCAGTTTTTGATGTGTATTTTGCTATATTAAAAAATTGAATTTAAATTTTTTTCTCTGTGTAATTAATAATAAAAATACTTGATTGTTGAAGAAAGTCATCTTAGAAGAAATTAAAAAGTAAAAAAAAGTGTTAAGAAGTGTTACACACTATTCCTGCAGAATTGAACTGATGGCTCTGGGAGTTTAATGATCACATCATTCATTAATAATAGGGGCTCGAGTTCGAAACCAACAATTGGGAATTTTTTAACTTCTTTTTAGAAACTTTTACCTTCTTTTTCATAACTTTATAAAACAATTTGTTCAATATTTGTTTATTTTATAATTTTTTTATAAATATTGACGTAACTTGTTGATAAAAAAAATCCGAAGTCTAAAACGATGACAAAATCTTTTTGATATACGTTTGATGATACGATATATAATTCTTGTTTTTAAATCATTTTGTAACATTATTCCTCTTCTTATTATTGTTTTTATTGGTCGACGGTGTAATGTAAATCGGTTCACTGGCATATAACCCTGTTTTCTTAAGATAGCGGAGGATGAAGGAAACGTGGCATCATCCTGCCAATAGCGCAAAATGGATTGCTGTAATTCAACAAGCGAGCAATTGATCTTCCCCTTCGAAGGTTAAACTGGAAATCAACTCAAAGGAGAGAGAGATAGAGAGGGAGAAAAAAAAGGAATTGAAAAGTTAAACGACCGATCAATAGAAGCGCACGCGCGAAAAACGTTACTTGGTGAAGTTTCACGGCTTGTTAGTTGGTTCGGGATGCATTGTTAAACAGTCTAAAAGCATTATCGAGCTCCCCTGTGGCGAGAGCCTCGTGCGTTGGAATAAAAAAAAGAAAGGGGACAGGTAACAAAAAAAAAGAAGAAAAAAACAACTGACGCACCATTTCGCGTCGTTCGAGTGGCTCCATCAAACGCAAAATGAAGAGAAAGGAAACTCGTTGCACGATATTTGTTCGCTTTTAAGCCGCGTTTTTTTTTTCGTACGAATTCGAAAGTTCGCGCCACTTGAAGCTGAACACAAAGTGACACGCGATAAAATTGCTAAATCCCGACTGACCGACAAGTCACAAACTATGCGGAAATCATAGTAAAGCTTGATGAAATTCCGCAGCTGCACTTGCGACCTTTGAGACCAACCTGACGGTGGAAGTCACCTTTGACCTTGAAAAAAAAAATCGTTTGGATGAAATTGATATTTTAAAACCAATTTGAATTAATTTTTTTTTTTTTTAATTTCGAGGATGATAATTGGAAGAAAAAAAACGGCCGAAAAGGATAATTGGGGAAAACAAGTGAACCTTTGACGAGCGTGGCGTGAAAGAAATTTGTTCGAGGGCGGTGACACGAATACATTTAAAGAGTTACTTCGCCGACCTTCTTCTGAGTTGATTCACCGATTGAAATCGATTGGCAGGGAGGACAAATATAAATTGACGAATTCGAAGCGTCGTTCTATGAGATTTTTCGTAGTGAAATATTTTATTACGGGTCACAATATTAACAACAAGGCGATTAAATATTGATGTGCCCGGTTACACGGCTGCTCGACTCGAGTTTTCGAAGTTGGCAACCCGCTCGACGCAACGATATGCGGTGCATTAATTTTAGAGACGTCACCTGAACCCAAGTTCGAATACGGATTCAAATTTTGATAAACTGGCAAATGGACAAGCCGCCTATCAAAATTAATTAACCCTTATGACTGTGATATGAATTGGATCCCCTACAAACTACGCTTTTGAATAATGCATCAACGTTCTCATTGGGTTCGCATATAAAAGGGGAACTTTGTTAAAATATTATGTCTAAAGTTGTTTAAAAAGTTGCAATTTTTTTGACAAAACAAAAACAAATGATATTTAATTATTACAATTAAATCTGCATAATTTCAATAAAAATTGTATCATCACACCATGACTTTTTCCTAAATTCTGCTGAACTCGAGTTTCACACAAGGACGAGAACAAAACGGATCTCGCTAAATATAAACTAAACAGAAAACCAATTAGCACTGTTAATTAATGCAAATCAGATGTAGTAAATCTGGTTATGCGACAGAGAGAAGTACAAACACAAGCGGGTGATGTCTCTCGGTCGGGGAATCGGGTTTCGCAGGGCCAGGAATAGCAATTGGCTGAAAGAGTTTGCTCAAGGCATAATGGCAATAACGATTTAATTTCGTCGTCGTGCTCTTTAATCGTCAAAATTAACGTCCCAGTTTCATCTTTCCGGTAGACGGGAGAGATCGCCCAAGGAAACTCCAGTGCAAACTAAAAGTTTACTTTACGCACAAGTAGCGTTGCGGAGCGAGGAGCTGGCTAAGCGGGAGCGCGAGGCCAGACTCTAACCAACTTAGCGGAAACTTAGGAAATTAAAGCAAATAGACAGGTAAGTGCCCCGCGGAGGTCAGCCGAGTTCCACGACGAAACTTGACGATGGTTTTCGCGAGCCCCCAGTTATATGTGTATAACTATATACAATTCATATCGTTGGTATAATCACAAAGGTCAATTAAAATGTAAAACGGTCTTTTAATCAAGCATCCCCTGCAATGTTTAGCGAGTCTTTTGCGTTTCTTTGAATTATTATTGCTCGCGATCAAATTTCGTCCGCAAATCCGCGACGCAATTCAATCGGCCGAGGTCTGTGTTCCCAAAACGCGGGGAGGGTAAATAAACAATTATTATACCCGCGAGTTGGAAACAAAGATTCGAAGCTAAAGGACGAGCCGGATAATAAAATAATGAATCCAATGAAAGAGGACGTTGAATAAGCACACAATGGAATGCAATGAAATTTTAATTCTACTCAATAAAACTCGAGCGTCGCTGCTCTCTGTAATCTTTTCAAAAGCATTACAAACGTTCGGTAGTCGCATTGTTGTGGAACTCGATTATTGTAACTCAACAATTTCATTCCGTAACGGCAAACAGCGTTTGAAGTTTCCGCGGAGCGAGCGCCAAAGGTTAAAAGAGCGGGGATAGCGCACACGAAATCTGCATTTGTATTTTGGTCGGGCGTACGCAAAAAAATAAGCTTTATTCGATCGAAATCAAAATTATAATAACTTTCCGTCGAGGAATGTTATATATTCTATACTTTGACGAATAAAATTGCCTCTTTTTTTTCTTCGTAATCCATTAAACATGAAAAAATGCATCAAATAAGGCACTTCGGTCTGAATAATTCGCTTTTTTTACAACCATGAAATTGCCAATTGCGACACAATATTTTCAATAACACTTTAAGATTGGATTGGATTTGTGATTTGAATTTCGCGCCGATAACAAGTGAGCGCTCATTGGTTAGTTGATTGCTAACTTCAGATTAAAAAAAAAAAAAAAAAAAAAAAGAAAAAAATTGGTGTTGGTTCGTTGGAAAAAATGTAATTTTCACTGTAATAAATGTGCTTGGAAATTTGTCATTAAGATTTCATTGAATTTCTTTTACAGATAAACGATTTTGAATTTCACCTTAATCAATTAAATTATTGACAAGTTGTATAATTTTTTAATAAAAAAAAAAACAACAACAACAAATGTAATATTAATAATTGCAATATTTTATATTACAAAATGAAACAAAGAAAATAGAAAAATTAATCTGGCCTTTGTGTAACAAAACTGAATAAAAAATTGAAGAAAGCTGACGAAAAAACAAGAACGAAAAAGTGTAATCAAAACAAAGGTCGGTAGTACTCGACCAAACAAAAACGAAAAAAAAAAAAGTAAACGAACAATATGACCCTCGAAATCAAAATCAAAACATTTTGTAAAAAGAGCCGATTGTTGTCAAACGAGAAGAAAAAAAAGATTTTGAAAGCTAGTAAAACAAAGTCAAGGGCGATAAACAATGAGTGAACCGGCCGCGGGGATCAAGAGATTTGACGCATATCGTAAACAACTAATTCAAAACGGCCGATTGTGAGAATGGTGCGATAAATTTGGCCGGGATTGGCGCTTGACAAAATGCGATCACATTTCTTTATTAAGCCGGCCTTACGGACGACACATAAACACAAACATTATAACGTTGGATAATGAGCGTTCCTTCGCGCTGAATTGTCAGTGCGCATGCGCAAATTTCAAATCACAGCATCCGAGTACTTGGGTACACGATTATTATTTCAATCCTTGCTCAGACTTGCACCAACTCGCTGACGAAATAAAACCACGTCACCTTTTACGAGTGGCCTGGAAGGAATAAACATTTTCACATTACAACAACGCCCCCAGGATTAATCTCGTATTTAAAATATCCCAGATTTTTTTTTTGTTCCAGTTCATTAAGTAACGAAGAACATTTTTAATGAAATGGCTCCACGAAAAAAAAAAAAAAGGAATGAAAAGCAGTGTAACATACTACAAAGTCCTTTGAAATAACGACACTGTTAATAACTTTATTTTTTTTAATTCAAACGGCGTACTTGTATCAGAACATATTTTGATACCAGATTTCTGTGCATAAATGCTTCATTATATTAA
Source organism: Trissolcus brochymenae (assembly GCA_030523145.1). NCBI lineage: Eukaryota > Metazoa > Arthropoda > Insecta > Hymenoptera > Scelionidae > Trissolcus > Trissolcus brochymenae. The sequence goes on from JAQQRF010000099.1 coordinate 229,091, forward strand.
AATTAATTCTAGGAATTAATTAATTTTATTACGAACATGTTCATTACGGTGATTACATTTATCTCGTTTATGTAGTATAAAAAAAACTGTGAAAAAAGAAAGAAAAAGAGAGATAAAAAAAAGAGGGGGAAGAAGTTGACGAGATTGACGTATTATGAGCGTTACAATTCAATTAATGCAGGGCGTATCGCGGTTTGTAGATAAAGCACACATCGCGCGATGAATCAATAAGTCTGGACAATGAATATCAATTAATCAAACTGATTGGCGCGTTTGTAAATAACGCAAAGTCAACGTCGACAAAAAAGCGAAATCAAAAACAAAAAGGACAAACAAATAAATGCAGAAAAAAAAGGGGACCAACAAATTAATAGACTTTTGTGCTTCAAACCGGACAATCATGTCCGCCTGTTTGTCTCCTGTCTATTGTTTACAATCGCACGCTTACGTAATAAAAACTCGTGATCCCATTGGTCGGATTCGACAATTTGCACACAAATGAATGCAAATCAAAAACGTAGCGATTCTACGAGCAAAAATCAAAAGAAAATAAACATATTTCAGGATCAAACAAATATTGTCAACAAATTTGACCTTTGAATGTAAATAACAGAGATGAACGATCAATCTTTTGACCTTCGAAGCACGAAGGTCAAAAACCAAAACAAAAAAAATGTTTACAAGCGATTACACTGAAAAGTGCGGAGGTCGAAAAGAATAAAAGAGGGATCGGAATTCAAAATGTTGTCATACCTTAAAAACACCATTCTTGTTTATGCTCGAGCGAGGACAATCTAAATAATGCCATTTGGATCTTTATCCGAGCGATTCAGCTTTTTCAATGAAGTTATACACACAGAGCTGAAGCTCAGTGGAGCCTTGATGAATATGCGATGTTCAAATTTATCCCCTGCCCCTGCTTTGCGCCAAGTCGTGTCATTTCCTTTTGCACCCATCTGCCTTTACAAACACGACGCTGAGTACCACCGGCAAGACCGCTATCGCCGCCAGGAGCGCTTTGGCTTTTGCCAGGTAATCTAACCGCTTTGTTTCAACCTCTCGCTCTGTACCAGCGAGCAGTCCGACATAAAAGATTAGTTGCCAAGTTTTTGTCTTGACTGAATGCATTTGACTCGTACACTTTTGACCTCCGAAGTGAAATATTCCGACGATTGTAAACAAATTCGACCTTCAAATTTAAATACGGCTCTCGATTAGTTAACAAAACAAACAAAGCTCATTGGATATTAACAAGTTCGAGTGTAAACAATCGTATTGTATATGAACAAATTTAACCTTCCGTTTGTTTGTCCTCAAAATGTAAACAATACATCGTTTACAATTAGAAATAATTTTTGGAATTTCAGAGTAAATAATGTTTGACAAATAGAAACAAATTTGACCATTAATATTTGACTTCAAAATATAAACTATCAACTGGAGTATCATAAAATAGGCTTCTTTAATGTAAACAATAAAAAACCGGTGACTAAACTGGGATCAGCTGGCTTATGGTTGATCGGTTGAGCGTTGCCTGGTGGATTTTCGATAAACTACGACGTCTGATACGGTCCGAATGAAATTCATAAGATCTCATCAGACAAAACAGTGAATTACAAACCGGCTGGCTTCAAGTCGTAACAACAAAGTCGCCGGGTTGGGAGTGATGTTAAAAGCCTTACCTGATTTTTGCCTTTGAGTACAAGGACGTTAGTCACTCGGCCGAAGGGCATGCCCAGTTGGATGATCTCTCCCTCGGACACTTCATTTGCAATGTTCCTAATGTGAATGACCCTGGAGGGCTTTCCATTGTGGCTTTTGTCCAACTTGGCCTGAAACAAAAGAAACACCGGTGAATCAGAAAGTTGCGAATTTTCAGAATTTAAATATAAAAGTTGAGTTGAATTCGACTGCACTTTAGTCTTTTCTGAAATATCGCAGATTTAACTGATCGGAAAACGGGCAAATATCACGAGATATGGAGAGATGGGTATTAACCGACCCTTGGCTCGTAAACCTGCACGGGTTTATGTTATGCAAAGCGGGGCTTGCGATATCCAAAAATATGCGCTCGACAATTTAATACACTAAACAACTTCTTTTTTCTCTCTCTCTAGTTTTTCGGACTTTACAATCACATTTTATATCAAACAAATTTGATCTTCAGATTCTATAAACAATATGTTATTCAGTGTCAACTAGTTTTAACTGTTAATTGGTTCACAGGTGGCAACAGCTGCTTAACAAAAAAAAAAAATTCTTACGATATGATACGTTGCGATACGATACGATTTGTTCACGCAAGTTGGAAACAATGCTGACATGACAACAATGATATCAATTTATGTTTTGTGTTGACATAATTGGTATTACATCTCCGTGGCAAGCGAGCCTGTTGACGTTCGGTGTTGATACAACTGATGTCTCGGTTTAACATAATACCGATGCTACGTTATCGTCGCTCGGAGTCTCGTAAATCAACTCGTTACAGCGCCACCTACAGTGCATTAATAATAATGCTCTCACTTGAATAGTCGGCGGCCTTCCGAATCCCTAATCTTAACTTCTCATTAGAACTTCGAAGCAGGTGGCGCTGCCGAGCATAAAAATAATGTCATTATTAAAGATTCGGTTCGGTTGCTTAATTACTCCCGGGTGATAAAATCAACGTTTCATTAATGTAATGAATTTCAAGTCCAACAAGGTGAATTAAATTTAATATTGATGAATTGTAAATATTGAATCCATGCGTGGTATCGCTTTCTCTTGCATCAGTTCTATACTTTTGTTAATAAACTTTTTATCCAATTATTACAATCGAATTAATAATGAAACGTCTCTATCGTTTCTCACGATAAACTTTTACAAACTCTGTAAAACCTTTATTTTGCTTTTTCAATGATTTTTTATTTTAATTTTGAATAAAACAATTGAATTGCACCTCGCTTGCGGTCTGATTGATTAAATTTACCAGGTTTGCGTTTTCCAATCGCAGTTGATAAATTGCGCCATGTTTTATAATTATTTTATCTTAATTAGAGCATAACGCAGTTACTGTTCATGTTAATTAAATTTCGTTTAAAAAACTATATGAAATCTAAATGAATTGTGTAATTGATAGTTATTTTCAATTTGGCTTGTAATTAAAAACCAAACATCTCCCTATTATTCAATCGTTCAATTAACGACTATCGGGCGGTGGAGAGAGCGAGAGGGGGTGGAGTTTTGCGTTATACAAAATTGACAATCGTTGGGTATCTGAATCAGATCATCGACTATAATATCAGATTCATTAACACAAAGCTTTGAATTTCCAATAACCAGAACAAAAATATAATGGTTGTCAGTCTTCTTATTTGCAGAAAAATTTGAAGTTGAATATAATATTTTATAAATTAAAATTTGCTTATTGAAATTCGTAAAATGAATAATTTATCGATTCAATGAACGGTGTTTTTCTGTTTTTCTTTCATTTTGTTTGCTCATGATTTTTAAAACAATAAATGTGGCCAAAATAAACATAAAATGAATAAAGAATATCAAATTGTTGATGCGCAAAAAATAAATTGAACAAAACATTAATTGTAGAATTACTTTTTCATTGAACTCAAATTAAATAATTTACAAATTCGGTAAACAGTTCTTGCTTTTTATACAATTCAATTTTTCAACAAGCGATATAATTGAAGAAAAAAGTTTTTGCAACATTAATTACTAAAATTAAGATTTATTGACTTGTTTTTTTGAAAAAAACTTCATAACTAAGACAGAGACGAATCGTCTAGATTATTTCGTATCCGAGTTGATTCGTCAATAGAAAAGAGCGATGGGTAACACTAATGTTGCGATAAGTATATTGACCGCAAATAAAGGCGCTGGTCAGGGCGATTTATCTCCATTTGGCTGTCCCCGATTTGTTCACACCACGCGTCTCTTTCAACCTGCTACATTTTCTTTCACAGTTCAAGTTTCAATATACCTACCTAAAAAAATATTTCAGATTTAGTCTCAACAAAAAAAAAAAAACAACTTAAATTGAAATAAAATGTTGGAGAATAAAAGATTGAAAATGAAAGAAAGATATTCAAATCCAAGTAGAATAAATATAAAATACATAAAATAATAAACCACATAAGTAAGAAAAAAGATGGGAGAAAAAAAGCTTGAAAAAAGAAGAAGAGATGTTTGCCAAACATTGGTCCTATTTTTGTGTAACAGATGGAGGACAACTTTTTCGATTGGGTAATATAGTATTGACGCATGGAACTCTTGGTCCCCTCAATTTCTCTCAATAATTGAACTTAATGGGGATAGTTGGTGCAAAATCGATTACAGGAAATGGCCGAATGTTCTGTTGCTGTTTGCAAACTGCATTGTCGATGAAGGGATTGTGACAGATGATGCTGCATTGTCGAGATATTTCAAGTGACAAGTCGAGTAATTATGAATTATGATTCGCAAGAGCCCAAACCTGGGGCCATTAATAAAACATTGTGATCCCTTGTAAATAACTCGAAACGAACAATCTTGAAAAAAGAGAAACAAGTCAATTAAATAATATACGAAAGTAAACAAAGATGGAAAGTAAAGCGACAATAAAACAGTATTTAAATCAAATTAAAACAAAAACGTTTACAAAGCAAAGAGAAAATAAAATGAAAATTCAAAATTCAAGATGACAACCTGAGATATCATTGTCTGTGAATTTTGGTTTGTAAACAGAATCAAATTTTTTCTTGATCTCAACTTTTCAGGTTATGTTTCCGGAAAGTTGATTCACAACTTTTGTTGACAAACATTTATTGAAAAACGTTGTTTTGTTTGTTTATTGTCAACTGGTCTGTTATTGTTTACCTGATGTTTCCGATTTTTGTCATATGGAACATTTTTGTTTACGATGTTTTCTTTGTTGGACATCTTTAGGTTCATGTGCGGCAGGAACATCATTGGCTCTTCTGTGACAGGGGGAAAATGCCCGATCAACGACATCGGAAAATCCATCGTTGTCTAACAAATCACACCACGTTATTGTTTTATATCACAACGAGAACGAACTAAAAGCAGCCGTAAAAGTTTTTGTTTGGAGTAGACGACACACGCGGAGACAAAACTATGAGCGCACGTTTTCTTCATTTCGGTCAACGATGACGTCACGCGGAACTTGCCGGAAAATTTAAAAATGTCGCTTGGTAAAGAAAACCTTTTTCCTTCCATCTAACATTATCATTTTGTTTCATTTTGTTTCATTTTGTTTCATTTTTTTTCCTTTTATCATCATTTCACTTAATTTTATATTAATTGAATAAACAAACATTTTTAATCATTATATTTTATCATTTTTTTTATTTTTTCTTTGATTCATTAATAAATTATACTTGAGACTAAATTAAGATAAACAATATTAAATGTCAATGAAAATTTAATTTGTGTGATACAACAAGTATAATATTATCTAGAGATAATTTTGAGTACATTTACTTTTCAAATTGAATTCATGTCTAGAAATTTGATTAATTAAATTAGCTATTAATTAAATTTATAGCATAAAATGTGAACTTTTTTTTTGTTTAATTTAATTTAATAAATTGAAATTAAGAAACAACTTGGATACTCAACGAAAAATGAGATTTTCATTAGGGTTACTTACATTCTTGATTATTGAATTATTATATTTAATGATGTAAAAACATGAGGGATAATTATAATGAAATTCATTATCCTTTTCTAATGGCGAATGAAAAATGTACATGCTAATGTAAACGGTTATTATCGTAGTGCATAAATTAATCAATGCGAGTATTTTTAATCAAGTTATGACTTTTACTTTACAGATTGTAATTCGTCATGTTTGAATAATGGTTCAAACATGGCTGACTGAGAAAAATGAACGAACGAAAATTGTTGGTTTGTTTGAAGCAAAATTTTTCTAACTTAAATTTTACATTACAATTTTCGTTTCTTTTTAAATTTGTTCTATTATCATTTCAGATTCCTAATCTCAAATTGGAGGAAATTGAAAATGATGTAAGCGACCAGTTTATGACGAGAGGGAAAAAAGGCCACTTGGAGGCGTGAAAATGAATAAAACAAGGTTGGCAGTCGGATCTTTTTTGCTGCTCCGTCGAGCGGAAAGTGGCTCGCGTCCTCGCAAGACCATGTGAAAAAGACGCCGGGCACAATCGAGGGAGAAGAAAAATTAGGTAGACTCCTCTGCTGAGCTTTTCCGTCGACATTTTCAACGCTGAAGCAACAGGCTGCCCTCGGCGCCACCCGTGGAATTCCAACTAGTCTGTTCGTGTGCACTCTCTCCCCTTGTTTTCTTTTTTTTTTACAACTTTTTTTTTTTCTCCGCTTGCACGCCCACAAGATTCGTTCGATCAACTTTGAAATCGCGACGACAAAATTGCGGAAGGAATTCACACTTCCAAACAACAGATTTCCTTCTAACCAAAGATTTGTAAGAATTATTGTGTCCTACCAGTTTCCGTTTAATTGTTTAATTTATTTAACTTTTGATATCATGTTTTCAGATCAAACTTGAACAGATTATACAAAAAAGCAGACAATTTCAGAACGATCGTTTGATTTTAATTTTATCATCAAATGGACAATGTTGTTAACAATGTTTTTCTAACCTAACTTTGTGGTTATGTTGTTGAAAAAGGGGTTTTTTTATACTTATGATGAATGAATATCGATGAGGAGATATGCACATAGACAGATTTGCACGTGTTACCAGTTTATGAATATACACAGATGCCAGAAGCTCGTAAATGCCAGAGTGAATTCGTCGCGGTTCGTGTGATAGATGCCCGTTAATTGATGTATTCGATTCGAATGTTCAGCGTACCGCGAATTCCAGCCGAGTTTCCGTTTATTTTCCGGCCTACGTGCCGAAATAATAACTGTGACCAGCTATACATATTTGCCTTATCTTTCGCGGTCGTATACCAAATTGGCCATGACGTCAAACCCGACGAAACATTTACGATATCGTCAACGATTGTAATCGCGACGCAATTATCGCAATTTCGATCCATCAACGTGTCTCACTGTTAACGGCAACTTTTTTTTTCTTTTTTCTTCAAATTTCATAAATTTATATCTTTTTCTTTAATTTAAGATTCATATTGTTTGATCAAACTGCCTAATTTTAAGACACGAAAACTGTCGCAGACGTTTTTCGATTGTTTTCAAGTTCTCCACGACGTGATAGAATGATCAAATGGTACCCGGACAATTCAATTCCGTAACTGAAAAAAAAAAAACTTGCAGAAAAAAAGAACCTACGCAAAAACTCTCCAACTACTCTTCGATCACCCGAGCCCTGTCAATTGCAGTCTGAATTCCCCGCGACTTTCTTTGGCTTTAAAATGCTGCGTAATACACATTACCTTCCAACGCGCCCGTCTTTCTCTGCTTCATTATTTAGACTCATTTATGTACTTCCCGAGTTTTCCAATTCCACTCGGCTCCTTTCTTTTTTTTTTTTTTTTTTTTTTTTTTTTTTTTTTTTTTTTTTTTTTTTTTTTTTTTTTTTTTTTTTTTTTTTTTTTTTTTTTTTTTTTTTTTAAAGATATTTGCAAAAAATATGCACTCGTTCGAATTACTCGCAGTGTTTCCTCACTTTTTCTCGGTTTACGAGAAAAAAGGGGAGAAGAAAAGAAAGAAGAAGAAAAAAAATAAAAATAAAAAAATAAAAAACAAGGGGAACAAAATTACATATCCGGTTGCATGTTCTGTGCGACGAGTTTTGTTAAAAAAAATTTTTTTTTCTCCTCCAACTTCGGATGAATATTAATGATCGCGCGGTTGGTTTATTTTGAAATTATAACTTTGTTGGCCCTTGTGACAATGCAATGAATCGGCTTATGAAAATTAATCTATGCAAAATCGTAAGCCCGCTCCATCGGAGTAAAACTAGCTCCATTTTCATTGCAATGCTTGATTCGTATGGATGTATTGATATATACGTAGCTCTCGGCTCTCACGTGTGTAAATTTATCTACATATACATATGAATATGACGGAGCCATGAATAGATTTGTAAGCCACGATCAATCACGTGAATCCGTTTTAGCATTAACAATACGGCTGATCGACTTTAAGAAATGACAATTAATATTCAAATTAATAACCTTCCCCCAAAACCAACTGAAACCCGAGCGAATTCAATTCGAATCGGATGAAAAAGCGGAGGAGTTCAGGTTAAGTCGATTCAATATGGCGCTTACCGACGGTCGGTAAAAAAGCGACGCTTCATTATTGATAAGCGTGAGCCGGAGGATTCGTGCCGATGTGTGTGACAACCGAGGCGTTTATAATACGTCGTGTACAACGCTCACCGAACGAGAATAATAAGTGATTAAATATAATCAGATTCAAAAGTTTTACGCCGCGACGTTGTGCAACTTGCATAATTGCGTTTGTAGAAAGTACTTTCAATCAGGATTACTTACGGCTTCTCGAGCAGGAATTCGCTCGCAGATATTGCTTACAAATTGAGATGAAATTTTGCAAAATTTGTAACACAAACAAAATTAACCTCAAATATAACGAACAAAAATTTCATCTCCAAAAATTATTCATCTATTCGAAGGGTTGAATTAAAATTGCTAAAATTAACTTCAAAATCTGTTTTACCGACAGAGTGAGAGGTTGTGATTGCAAGTAATATAACAATTCGAACCGGAAATCTGTTTTGACGACAAGACATGCCTTTTTTTTCATCTTTTTTTTTTTTTTTTTTTTCACTCTACGAATAATAGACATAAAATAAGTCGAATGAACTTGTTCAGAATGAATAGAAAAAAAAAATCGTCCCGAAATAACTGAACTGTGGATGTGAATGCGATCGAATAGCGCTTTTGAGCTGGATGCAAAACCCATTCGGAATATTAGTCAATGGTTTCGGTTGTGCTTTGATTTTTCATTCTACACACTCTTTCAATCCTTTTTTTTAAACTTTATTAACTTCGCTTGGATTCTTCACAATGATCATCGAACGAAGTCATAGAAATAAAAAGAACTGAATAACACAAGTTGAACCCGTGCGGTGATTCGAAACGTAAACTTGGTCATTAAATTTTGTTATCAATGACAATCTTTAATGTTGAAAAAGTATCAAAGAAAAGGGAGCTAAACCGATCACGGCGAGAGACACACAAGACGCATTTCGTATAAATTCTAAAGTTAGGACAAAAGTGTTCGCGGTTTGAAAAGAGCATCTTTCAGAGACAATAGGTGAGCTGCAAAGGACCACCGAGGTAAAGAAATAATTGTATAAGGAATATTGTTTGTCGGTCGAGTGATAATTCCGGCACGATGTTACCACGATTTGCAAAATGCGTCGATTGCAAGTGTAATGAATATTATCGCATCCTTTTGTTTCTCATTCATATTTCTTCTGTTTCCCATTCACCTTTCGTTCTATTTCATTTTCAATTGAAGAAAATGATTGTTACCACTTTGTAAAGTTGAAAATCTTTCTGAAAATCACATCTGTCTTTTATTTCATATTTTTAAAACACATTCCATTTGTAATTAGGTTATAAATGAATTGAAAATGAAAATGTACATTACATTTGTTTAACAAAAACAGTGTCCTACATCCAGATGCATTTAAATTATTCTTTTAAAATGGACAAAAGCATTGTTCCAAAAAATTTATTCCATTATGAATAGAATCGGTTACCAGCAATGCTCGATGAACCGATTTCTATACGCCTAAACTATTGTTAAGGATTTTTCCCTTCAACAAAAAAAGAAAAAAATGTTGCATCGCTTGTTGAACTGTAACGGCGTTGAGTTTGACAAACATTCTGTTGCTGGTGAAAATTAATTGATTGGTGCATGATTGGCTGATTCCAACTGCATGAAAATCATTTGTAGAACTGTTATGTCACCGCGTGTCAGGGGTTAAAAAAGACGAAAATTCATCGACAAAGACCTTCACACGCGAATCAATTTGACAGACTCGTGACAATGCGCTGCAAACAACGGGGTCGTCATTCGATGTGATAAATAAAAACAGTGAACAACTTTTAATCGCAACTCGATAGGATCGCAACTTCCCACTCTTTTTTCGCCTTTTCGTCCATTTCGTTCAGTCTTGTCGCAGGCTTGAATTTCGTATCCGAACTCGCGATTCCAATCATTTCGTGTAAATTAGAATGCTAATCTGCTCGCCATTTTGTTGTGTGTTTTGACGTCGGGTTATAATAACGGACAGTCGTCAAAGAATGAGCGGCAAATTTAAATTAATGGAAATAAAAGTGCATCAAGTCAGATGCATATTTTTGTCGCGGTAATAATTGAATTCGTTCATCGTCGTCTCGACGTTTAAACAAATTCCTTTTGTATTTCAAACGCATTTTCCTTCCGTTTTTCATTTTCATAACCTAATTTCGAGGTTAGATTCAAAACCAAATATATTTAAAATGTCAGAAGAAAAAGATGACACAAAACGAGTGAAAAATAATGGAACATCATTTTTTTTTTTTTTAGATTTAACTGATTCGATGATGGCGCGCAATAAATTGCGGCGAACAAACAACCGCAAAGCTGTATACGAGACAGACAACAAGATTCTTCAGGGGGTGAAGCATGGCGTGCTGCCAGTTTTGTATTGCAGCAAGTTCGTGGCTAGACGCTTCTGAGCAAGAATGAACTACACGCCGCAGAAGCTACTTACGAAAAGTTAGAACTAATCAGTTCGGCTATGATTCACGGGTGGCATTTATTTAATTTGATAAGCCCACGCGCATCGCATCCCAATGCTCCTGTAGATCCCATAACCTACATCATCCCCAACCATTTTCACTTCCCTCCCAATTGCAATTTTCTCTAAAAAATTGTTACGTCCACTATTTTTTATGACTCTCGCCGGTTCTTTTCGTGAGGATTGTTCGTAACATAAAAAACTGTCCTTTTATTGTCTATAAATTTGCCTGATCTAAGAAACACAACCTCAAAGATAGGTTAGGTTTAAACTAGTTTTTAGATCTACTTCATTTAATTTTCATTTTCTTTAAATTAAGTCCCATTTTTTTTAAATTTGTTCAACATAACCTCGAAAATAGGTTAGGTTCGATTTTTGTAGGATGAATTTTTGATGCAACGATTGGTTTCCGGGGCGGATTAAATTTTCATATTTACAATTTCGCCGTCGAAATTGAATTTCAATGCGCGATTTTGAATTGTTTTTTATCTGAATTTCGATTGAGCCGACATGACGATTTATAGTGGTCGAATGTTTTCGTAAGCATGAATAAGGCATGCTTCAGATGTTGATGAAGTTCACTCGAAGTGGAAAAGTGGCAAGTCGACCACTCCCCCTCCGGCTTCTCTTAACGCGACTGAAAGATGCACGAGTTGCAGTGCTCTCCTTCGCGCCGTTCTTTTTCTCTCAACACTTTTCCATTTGTCTTGAGAACACATAAATCATTGCTCTCGTTGCAACGTTCATAAATATTCGAATCGTTGTCGTTTCGTGTGATTGTAAAAAAAAAAAATAATAAAAAAACATAGCGAAACACCCCAAGGCGGGCAGAAACCGCACCACTGGAAAACCGTATTCGCGTAATTGAAAAAAAAATGTACATACAATTTTTGCACAGTGGTGGAACCGATGAAAAAAAAATGTATGGACAGAAACAAACTCGAGTACTCTAATTGGAGTATGGATGGATTACGAGAATGTTACGGTGCTTGCGCTACGAGCGATAGATCAGAATTCTTGATTTGATTATTTTATTTGATGCGTTGGTTTGATGTATGGATTTTTTTTTTCCCCGCTGTTATTTTTTGTTTCGTGTATTTTTTTACGTCAAATAATAAAATAATTACGAGCAAAAAACAGTGAATAGTCGGAAAGTTATTTTTATTCAGTTCTCTATACTTTTCCACCATCTTTTTATGGACGAAATTTTCATTTTTAGTTCAAATCGAATTCTTTTTATAACTTCGAATGCAGATTTCAAATTAGTAACATTATTTAAAAGATTAACATTGTTAAGTTGGTTTTAACATGGAATTGGATGTTTTTCTGATGGTTCAATTGAATAAAAATGTTTCCAACATGTTTAATTTCCTTTTTCTGTGCAAACATTTTTGTCACTGAGAATTTGTTCAGAAAATATTGCCAAATGTAATATCAGCCACTCAACATCTTTTACCCTTTCATTGCGAGCATCAAGCGAAATTGGAAGCTGAGAAAGAGAGAGAAAAAACGTATACCCCCAATGGTGACAAAGTGCATGCAAATTTCTGATCGTCATTGGTTGTTTTCAAAAAGCCAACTTAGTTATAAAATAAAACTGGGTGTTTTGCGCCGGTCTAAGAAGTATATCGGATGATCCGCGGTGATGTGTGTCGCTTGTTCATAGAGACCGACAAGTAATTCGATTTATACCCGTCTCGATGAATTTCTCCGGTTATAAAAAGGCGCGTGCATATTCCTCCTACGACACAATTTCCATCCCTCTCCCCCTGACCCTGACTTTTCACAGAAAAATTCTTTCCACGTACAACGGAACAAAGTTTATTTAATCGAGTTGGATCGGTTGGTTTTCTAAGTAATAAACTTAAAGAAAAAAAAAAAAAAAGGAACACCGAACAAAGTTCATTCATCGAGGGATTCCCTGATGCAACGTTTTTCTTTGTGAAAAATTATTCCACGAAATAAAATACAGTTGGATGAGTATATGAAAATTTTTTGCAAATTTGTGTCAAAAAATTTAAAACATGGGTTGCAACAACGGTTCGTAGACTTGAAGTTGGCTGAGTACGAGCATGTTAGAATAACTTTAAGCGCTTAAAAGTGAACTTTTTTTGTTCTCCCCCAGATGTGACGATGAAATCTTGTAAAAAAGAAAGGATGTAAAACCGAAATTTTAATCCTAAAATCGAGTAGTGAGTGGCACACGACAAAGGTAGTGCGTGGAAAAAAGATTTCACCGGACCGTGTCTAAAGGATTCGCTTTCACGGCCTCCTCAAAGCGCGCGGTAAAAATGAAAGCTTTGTCACTGAATATTCAGCATTTTCACCATATTCTTGCAGACACTCGGTGTCATTATCCGGCCTCGTCTGGTCACGTTAACGATCAGTCTGTTGTCCCTTAGATTGGTACAGCTGCAATGGCCTCGCAAAAACTTGACACACGAAGCTTTTCAAGCTTTTTAAAACGCGAAAAGCACTTTTGCGCGAAGAAAATAAAACAAAAGGAGGAATGCTGATGCTTAGCTTTATTAGATCTCGTTCGACAAACAAATTTTTTCATCATCAAATTTTGTTCAAAGATTTTTTAGCATTTTATTTTACGAACAAGGGTTATCTTCTCTTCCATTTTTCTGGACATTGCAGAAAAGTGATTAATGACATCGCAGCTTTGGTCGAACTTTTTGCACGAGCTCACACATAACGAAAGAAAAAAAGAGAGAGAGAGAGAAAGAGAGAGAGAGAGAGAAAAAAAAAGATGAAACACCAACCCTGGCGGTTTTCAAACGTCGCAAGATTCGAATATACGATGTGTTAAGAATCCATTAAACACTTTGAAAAATTAACACGAAAGTCAATCGATCGCGGCGCGAATTAATATTTCATTTAGCTCCGCTGTCGTCTAGGATAAATCAGACTTTCAAGACGATGGGTTTGAAAAATATAAGGATTTATGGCCCCCTGTGTGCCAAAGCTTGTTCTATGCCGAAAATGATGAGAACGGTAAGAATAAAAGTCAAACAGGAACATTATTGAAAATACTTTGAATTGATTTGGGACCGACAAAAATTTTGAGGAAAACAATTTAATCGTGAATTTTATGCGAAACAGTTTTGCCGTTCCGATATCTCAGGCATGCGGCGAAAACATTTTGAAATGTTTGCGGAACATTCCAGGGCGTTCAAAAAAATTTTAATATCTTCAAGCGAAGAATAAACAGAATGTGCACTTATTTTCGGCAAATTTGACATTCCTCATCCATGAGTAAAGACTGATGCCGTTAACAAACAAACAAACAAAAAATGTTGATTGTTATTTTTGATATTGCAACGACAAAAACCAAAGAACAGCTGTATATATGTAACAGCCTTGTTTGAATCACACTTATGAATTTCCATGACTTTATCAACTTACATCCATGCAAAAACAATCGATAAATATGCATGATGCTAAATCACAAAGATGATCAATAATGTCATGCAAAACTGTTACAATCCTTGTTTATCAGACCACTTTTCCGATCTCCCGAATAGCTCTGCTATTATTCGAGAAATCTCAATTTCCTTTCGGGTTGTCACTCCTGGTGTGGTAGATTTATTTGATAATGATTTAGTTGAAAACCCGCCATTATGAATTCACCATTATGTGTAATGGTGTAAAAATAATCGGCCTTCATAGTGCGTCCCATAAAATCTATTAAAATAATCAAACACAACAATTTTTCCTTTAAAAACAGTTAACATGTTTGTTCTTTCAACTTGGCCGCTGTTTAGTACTAATGAAACAAACATTTTCCAACTAATGAATTTTCTTGACTTGAACAGTATCATAATTTTTCCACAATGGAATATACAATGTTAAAAAAAAAAAAAAAAAAGAAAAAAAAACTTACCTTTTTAGCGTCGTTATTGTTGTCAGACGTGTGGTGCGGTTGCGGACTCATTGATGCACTGTTGCTTACTGCACCATTTTGTGATAAAAGCTCGTCGCTACCTCTCTGCAACAGAAATATCATAAAAGGGAATTCAATCAATTTGCGGATAACAACGTCTAAGAAAAAGAAAAAAATCTTATAAATTTCAAGTATAAACAAGACAACTAATATATGATCAATGATTAATAATCTCAAAAAAAAAAAAAAAAAAGAAAAAAAAATTCTAGTCAGAAGAACATAATATTGCACACATGCTTGACATCAAACGATATGAGTTATAGAGATACATCAGACTGAATTCTAATCCTTGGCAGGATTGATTCACCTCGTGTACGTCATTAGGGCGGAATTGCCAGATACCAAATGACTGATCAAAGAGCGTGGAATTACTAATACGGCCGAAGGAACAAGATGCCGTCCAGGTTGCCATCGATTGCTTGTAACCGAAAAGCGCCAGACTTTGGTTGGTACTTAATCGAGCACTCGGTTTATTAAACGTCCCGAGGTAACCGCGCTTTGAAAATCCTCGCAAAACACCTCCGCTTGAAAAGTAAGCAAGGAAAGCAAAAAAATAAAAGTTTTCATTCCTAATGGCCGGCAGACCTTTGATGTATACCTCTTAGACTATCTGGGATACGTAGTTCCTTTTTGATTTATTTAACCTGAGTTGAAGAATATTTTAAGCTGGGACTTAGTCTTCCAAACTTGGGATTACCCTCGTCGATCTGCGGGACAACTAATAGTTCCAATACTGTCACTTTCTTTTAACCAAATAATCCGGCTCGAAGGACCACTGAGATTAATTATAGTTTGCAGCGAGTTACTTCTTGTACCGTTTGTCTGTAGAAATTGTTGGAAAACTCAGATGTATACGTGTTTGAAATATTAAACAATCTGTAAAGTGATATTATTAATTATCATTTCTTTTGTAAAAGTCAATTTGTTGTCAATGAAAAAGAAATTGAATGAAAAAGTGAATATCAAAAGTCAATATCAAGAATAATGTCGGGGTTAATTTTCTCGTCCGAAAGTCGTACAGAAGACGGTTTAAATGAAAAGCTCTCTTGATACTTGAAAGCAATTAGCAGACGTAAAACAAGTGAAGACAGAAGAACACTGCTCGGAGGATACAAAAATAACGTATTGGTTTCCACTTATTAGCTTTCAGTAAGATCGAGGGCAGAATAACGAATGAGACATTCGTAACTGAAATAGTTATCTTTGTCGCGAAATTTTCATCTCCGGGTGGAAAAACAAGATGAGAGACCCGTATAAATGAAGCACGAAAAATAAATGATATTGAGACAGTGGAAAAAGGACGGGAAAGAAGTTTATGATCCTGATGTCTACAGGAAATAAATAATACACGACTCGGACAAGACGGTTGTTTATGTTCGGCTTGAAAAATATCAAGATAATCGCTCGTCTGAAAGTTTTTTCCTTGAGAAACATCAACATTGCAACGACGATAGTACTTTAGTGAGTTGACCTAATATTCGAGTCAGTTCATCTTTGGGACGATGAAAATTTTACCGATCTTAAATCTGAGCTAGCTTATAAAGTACGTCTCAAAGGTTATTTTTTTTTGTAAATCTCATCTGATTTCAAAGTTAGATCCATTGTATTGATGAAATATAGCTACTTCAAGAGTGTTTCACATTTTTTATACACTTCCTTATTTTTTTTATCGTCGTCAAAAATTTCCTCGTATTACAAACGGTCAAAGAAAACTAGACAGAAAAAATTGACAACGTTGTCTTATCTCGTTTTAATATCATTATTTATAGGTGTATATAATTTTTGTTCGTCTCCTCATAATTAATAGAAAAACCTCATTAAGTTTATCACGTTGAGTTAGCGAATATTATCGGTAAAAGTGTATAATTGAAAGTTATCGCAACTATTGGGGATTTCATTTTTTTTTTAATTAGAGTAGAGGGGTGCAGGGATGAGCCCCTTGATATTTATAGGTAAATTGAAACCCTTAATTAGTACCGCAAGAAAAATGGAGCTCGAAAGATTGCTGCGTTCGTTACGAGAGCTGATAATGATATTGTAATTCAGACATTTTCTCGGGTAATTGCAGGTGCGCAACAAATCTTTCAAACGGTTGAAAATTGTCAAAACTTTTTGATTAAAAACAATTGACAAGCTGCTCATCAGAAGGAATGTAAATTAAAATACCATGTTTAGGGTAAAGTTACGTAATTACGATGTAATTACGATATAATGACGATGTAACATTGAGTTAACACCATAAAATGTGTACAATATACAACCTTATATTGGAGATATATTGCATGAATGAAATTTTTATATTCCCTAGTAAAACTGAACATAATAATGACATATATAAATTATAGAATTTATTGAAATTATATTGCCTTTATATGGTCAATATATGTTTCTTAATATATTTTGTTATTACATGTTTGCTTTTATTATGGTTACTATGTAACGAAAACGACTTCAGACGATTTTCAAAGAATTTTGCAGTGTAAAAATGTATCTCATTTCTCGTCCCAAGGTTTCTAAACGTTTTAAAACTGTTCTGAGAAACGTGTTAACGAAGCGACTATCATTTACATCCTCGCGACGCGCTTAATTCGTGAAAATAATTACAAAATAATTCGGCTGTGTAACTATTCGTGCTATGTTTTATTTTTTTTTTTATTTTTACATTCACCTATAAGAGGAGGACACGCGAATTGATCCCTGGAGATGAATTCGTTTGGCGCCACTTGCGAAACGGAATCAGTCGGAATATTTCGTAGTCGCACACCTCGCAAATTTTTCCCCGAGTTTAATTAGAACGTTAAGCTTGTTCGGTAATGTATGTCACCTTTGGGATGGCCGCGGAAACTACATTCGTTGAGGATAGCAAAAGAAGAAGTTAGCTACAGCATTACACACCCCTTTCTTTCGTTTTTTTTTCTCCTCAGATCGATCGAGTGCAGATTGTGCGTCTTTTTTTTTTTTTGGCCCCGAACCGGTTGATGAATTGGCAAGGGCAGGAAAAACTTTTGATAACACTTGCAAATTGCTTTCGAAAATAGAATAACAATTCAATTTCGTGTTTCACTTTGGGCCGTCGTGCAAGAGGGCTGCGAAAAAAGATCTGCGAAACTTTGCCGACAGGGAGAAAAAAAAAAGAAAAGCCTTGTCCTACGTCCGTTAAAATAGAGATTGGGAACACTTTTCTACATTATCAATTAGATGTTCTAGATGGACACGTCAATCCAAATTAGGTTCACTAACTGATGTTGTTAACTTTTGAGACCATTTCTTGTTACATTCTAATCTCTAAATGTCTTAACCTTAACAAAAACTTGAAACCGCAACCATTCGCAACATAACTTCAAAGGGTATGACAAACAATACGTTTCAAACAACTTGAAACAAATTTGAATCACGTCAAGAACAAAGAAATACGAGACAACCTGAAATTTGAATTATATTGTGTTATTTTATTTTTAATTACAAATCAGGTAAAACTGATTGAGAGTAGTGTATCGTTTTTCCAGGCCTTTGTATGTAATATTTTATCGCCAGTTCACCTGCAGTCTGGTGGAGCCTGAAAAGTGTGCTCTTTATTCGCAAGCTCCGGGTCAATCGAGGGATGAAGAAGCCCCGGTCTCGCACCACCTTAACGTATCTTGATCTCTTTCGGGTCTTTTAGGGATTTGACGTCGACGTGAGATAAATTGCCCGTGGATCATCCATCTGATCGTCTTAGTCGACGCAGAATGAAGAGCCCCGGAACACGAAGATCCGGGTGTCGCAAACAAATTTACCGCTAGACGTTATTTCCGCCTCGATCCACGAATTAGCTCGCGTGGAAATTGAAATAGGGCTTTACTGTGGATCTATTCAACCAACCTGATTCGTCGTATCACAGTATCCTATTCAAATTCATGTCAAATATAGTCACGGGTCAGATTTTGTTCCCAAAAACGAATCTGTGCTATATTCTTTACTTCCAGGTGAAACGGTTTCATCAAGTTTTTAATCCAATTTTAAGATTTTTTTTTGTTTTCGAACAAAAAACAAGTTATAAATTAATTTGACACCAATTCAAAATTAGTTTTGAAACGAGATTCTAGTTTGAAATAACATGTTCGAACTCAGCTTAGCAAGAACCGGAAAACGGATGAAAAACAGCACGACTTGAAACAAGTCGCTGATAAGTTGGAAACCGGTCGGAAACAAATTTGTGACTTGTTCAAAACGATGATGAAACCGGTTGGAAAATAAGAACAAAACAAACCAAGTTCTCAACTGGTAAGAATGATGTTCTCAAAAGTTGAAAATAAGTTGGAAACTTGTTTGAAAACCACTTCAAAAGAAGTTCGAAGGATTTTTAAATCCTGTTCAAAGTATCTTCGAAATGCGTGCGACGAAACTTAATTCGAGTTTCACTTGGTATATTAAACGAGTAAAAACAAATTTTGGTTTAGAATCATAACCAGATTGAATTGACTTAAAAAAAAAAAAAAAAAAACAACAAGAACAAATTTTAATTCCAAAAACCAATTAAAAATATGTCTAAACTGAATTTGTAACGTAGTCTTTCATTGGAAAAATTAATTCTGACATTTATTTTCTCGTATTTCCCAAGGTAATTGATTCGCGACTCAAATCCGAATTTGTGTCAGTAAGAAAACAACGATTTGCGGAATTCGTACTCCATCTTCTTGAACGAGAAATTTTCTCTATTATCTTAGCTTTGTCATTCGAGACTCATCTTCTTAATGTGATTATCTTAATTGTCAAAAATCATTCGATAAAAATAACACGAATCTCCCATGCACGTCTCATTTTTGTTTGTTTGTTAACAAAAAAAAAAAAAAACCTATCAAAATCACTAAAAATGGCTCTCTGCATGGCAGAAGTTTTAATTTGATTATCATGATACGATCAAACATTTTTGTATTAAAAAAAAAAAATCATTATAAGATGTTGAGCGCAATATTTATTTATATGTACATGATGCAATTATCTTAATAATTATTCTCAGCCCCGTGAAATCCTTTTTCTCTTATGTAAATTCTCATCAGTTCATTTACAATTTCAAAATTAGGCCAAGAGAAGAGAGATAGCAAGCTGTAGGATTAATTTGTCTTCGTTCTCAAGAATGATGAATTGCGAGAGTAGGGATGTAAATTTATTTATTTACATCCCTTTGCGTCAATTCGGTTACTTCTTACCCAAGCAAAACTATAATTTAACTTGGAGATTGATTTGCACGAGGCCATTAAAAGTTGGACTCGATGCCAATCGTCATTGGCGCAAATTTAAAATCGAGCCGGTGTCTGATGGACGTAAAGCTGCAGGAAAGCAGAAGGGTATAAAATATCAACGAGAGGCGGATCTGCGGATCTGGGAGTTCGGTAGTTTCGCGACCTGTAAATGGAATTTAATATCAACTGATTTGTCATAGAGATATTATAACTGTAATAATAGGTTTACGAGACGCAGCGTCGAATGTTGCGAACTTTGTGCCGACGCATTTTCGGGTCTTGATATTACGTTCACCCGGTGCATTGTGACGAGAGTATTATGGACGAGTCTTCACAACCGATCGAACTTCGCAATGCTCATTCGGTAGTTGAAATTCGATGCGGAATTAGTCAAAGTTAAATAACTGAAATTCATTCAATTGAAAATTTTCGTCTGCGGAGGTTTTAATAGGGTTTCATGGACCACTGTTTCGAAGACAGTAATTCCGTGAAAATAAACATGGGGGATTTGAAATTCTGTCGAGATGAATTCATAACGTTTCTGCCTAGCACACTTGGTACGGCTGTAATTTAGGTATTTGCTCCGAAATCATTTGTTAATGGTACTATAATCAGAAGAGATTAAGATAACCTCAATTCGTTGTGTTTATGATGATTTTAGTATCAAATAGGACACGTGATGCATTCTCAAATGTTCAGCATAAAAAATTCAATGAAATCGTTATGAGAGCCCGCTCAACTTGCCTTCAATTATTCAGTTATTCAAAATAGTGCACAGAGTAATCCTTCGAATGAATATTTGAATAAAATTTAAACATCTTTATTTCCACGGTTTAATCATTCACAATTTAGGTTCCTGTGTTATATTTAATAATTTTCTTTCTGATTTTGTTCTTCCGTTTTCATTCCAACTGCTTTACTGCTTAAAACTATGAAATTGAGTTGGAACAAATTTGTTACAAGTTTAGTATGAATTTCACCAAATAAATATTTGAAGCGAAACTGTTTACGCTGGTACGATTCAAAAACTGTTTTTAATATTGTTCAGAGCGATTTCCGCATTGATTCATAAGAAAGTTTTTTTTTATTCTGAAAAAAAAAAACATTTTTTAACAGATTAAAAGAAGGACCGAACATAACTAAAAAAACATGTTTAAGAGTCAGATTCAAAACAAATAAAAAAAAAAACAGGTCCTGAACAAGTTTGAAATGTATTCTCAACTACAAAACAAGTTCAACCTAAGTTAAAACAAGACCCAACAAGTCACAAACAAGTTAGGAACAACTTTGAAACACGTTCTAAACTGAAAAACAAGTTTGAAATCATAATGAGAAGTAAAATAATATTATATCAATTGAAATCAATGTTGTTTAACATTTTCATAATCGGATGTGTAACGTGAAAAAAAATGAACCGTATAAGTATCGTTTGTGGTATCATTTTTTTTCTGTTTTGTGTAAAACAAGTAATTGATTATTATTGACTATGGGCAACGTGTTTGACACTTTGTGTTCTTTCGAGTACTTTACTGTCTGCCATTGATTCAATTTACGAGACGCACGGCCGGGGGCATCGGATGACGGAAAGAGGCCGACGGGAATGCAGTTAGGAACGACACACTAGGGACTGTCGTGGACAACGCGCTGCCATTCTTTGGGTTATTTCACTCGCTGTATTTATACGTATGACACGTCAGCTCGGCATGCTCGCTCGGGATTTTAAATTTGATTTACGCGTCTCGCGACGCCCGTACGTTTCGATTTTATACCAACGGCCGTTGCTTCATTCTTGTCATCGATCACCAATCATGTACGATAATTTAGTTACAATTTTTGTTACAACAGTATTTTTTTTTTTTTCATTTTTGTATTTCAATTTCCACTGTTTTATTTAAATTAAGACACTTTTCACGACAAAGTTTATTCGTTCCGTTTTTTCTTTAATCTAAATTAAAAGATAAATCCTGTCCGTGTGAAAATTACGGGTCGAAGTTTGCGAAGTTTATTTGCAAATGGAATTGGCCGAAAAAGTTGATACGACGATGGTCGAATTGTCGAGCGTCTTTCAAGATTGTTCGGCGAACTTGTACGAGTGTTACGTGATCGCCGATGGTACAGGAAGACGTCTCGTATACACGTTTCTCGTTTAGTGCCATCGCCGGCGGCGCATCTGCAGGTGCGCTCAAGCTCGTTAGCAAGATTCAGCGAAATGATACTCTCTTTAATTGCAGTATAATACGAAAAACGCTTCGAAGCGAAATGAAGAATATTTTCTTCGAAAATTTATGGAAATAGAATTGATTTGTTCATAACAATTCAGTTTCATCTTGTGGGAAGAGAAAATTTATCTTTTTTATCATTTTTTTTTTTTTTTTTTTAGGTAAAGGATAATGAAATTTCTGGACACGCCTGTCCGATAAAAATTGCTTTAAGATGGATCTAGTGATAAATGAAAAACGTCAGAATTACATGAAATTCAGAACAATTAATCTCTTTTGTGAGTTTGAATAATATAAATAATAGAGATATTTGATTGAAAGATTGTTACGTAGATGCAATTATTAATTCGATTATGAGAGTAACAAAAAATTTGAAACGTTCGGAACTAATTGCTGTTAGAAAAATGCTATTTTTACTGTTTTCAAGAAACCACCTTAACAGCTGGTTCAAGTGCGATAAAGATGATATTGAAACTAATGTTCGTAGCAAGTAGTAAAGCTCAATCGATAGTCGGACCGTTAACTCCGACTTATTCCACTGTGCAATGAACCAACTCTGGACGAAGTTTAATCCAAGTGAAATTGAAGTTTCGGAAAAAAAAAGTACAAACAAATGAAAAGAAAAAAAAACGTTATGTATTAATGAACGAGATTCAGTAAGAAAGTGACCTGGCGGACTATTTCTTGTCCTGAACTACTTATCTCTCACCTAAGCCTGACCTGATTTTGACACGTACTACTGTTTCGCCCCGGTGTTTGACTAAGCGTCGACTTGTACTACTTAAAAAAACCATTTTCTCCGTTTATTAATACAGAAAATCCAACAATGTCAGCAATCATAAAAACAATTGATCAAAAATTGTTTACAATTGATTCGATCATCTTATCAGATAACAGTTCCTCTGTAATCCCTCATTCATGAGAGGATCGATTATTTCAATTTCTTAACAAGGCGAGGGAAAACAAAACCGTTGACGATATTGAGATGGAAATTTCGTTTTGCTTGTTGGTCTACGCAACAGCAAACAAACCGAGATAATGATAATCGCGGCAAGAACAACAAAAGGATTGCGAAACTGTGTACGTAAGGGTGTCGGCCTGATTTCGGTTGTAGATACAAGAAGATCAGCATGTCCCGAAGCAAAACAATTTCAGAGCTTGTGCTGACCGACTACGAAATGCGATGCAGGTGGCGTCATCTAAGACTCTCAACCTACCATCTCAACTATTTAAACTTAATTTTTCCATCAACTATTAAAACCAACTTCTTAAGATTCAAACGACACTCGTGAAAGAACCAAAAAAAAAAGAATTGATAAACTAATTGTATTAAATATCCATTTGGTTTTGGTTTGGTTTGGTTTGGTTTCTAATTCAGTTGCTGTACGTCGTTTTGATGGATCCATAATTCAATGAAGAGGATCGGATAGCTGTCGAAAAGTGCACTTTTTAGTGTCGTTAACGCGGTTGTAAAATATTTTCCTACGTCAAAAACTTGGGATGCAAAAATGCCAAGCTGCTCCATCTCAATTTACCGCATCTTCAACTTGCGCGCAAGAAAAGAAACTTATTCCTCTCGTCAATCAAATTTTTCTTTTCTTCCTTTGCCTCGGCTTCGACCGGGAAAGAGATTGATAACAATTCCTTGCCACGCAATACGGTACAAATATCTAATCGACAGTTTACTGTTTCGAATCCATAACTCTTTATTTTTTCTTCTCGGGAAGATAATAAAATTTCAAAAACAAAAATCTACTAAATAAAAAGGAAAAGGAGAAAAACAAACTAATAAATGTTTATCAGTAAAATATAAGGATAAACTAAATGCAAGATAAAAAGCTTGATAAATTCAAGAGATTAAACAAAAATGTTTTCGTCCCGTCTTGTAGACACAATTTTTCTCCTTATTTTGTTTAAAATGCCCGAGATTTGGAATGTGAAAAATGAGTTTCGTCGCAATCACTCTTCGGCGCATTATTATTCATATTTTTTTTCGTGTTGTTCCTTCGCACTTTATCCTCCGCCCTGCACTTATTATATCCCGCAAAGAAAAATGATCCTGGCATAATCTGTTCGCGGGAACCACACGGTCGACCGCCGACGCAGACAATCGCGAATCTTTGCACGCATAATTACGTCCGACGTAACGCTGATCTACACCACTGAAAATCGCTGCATTATGTATCCGCGGGATTGAAAAATGGTCGTCGACCAATTGGACGGATAATTTACAAAGTGGCCCCCAAGGAGGGTCTTGCTGAATTTGTCGATGACCGTCTCGGGTTATTGCTTTATTATGCGAACTGCGCCAGCGAACGTTCGCCGTATGCGTTATTTATTGTCTTGGCCCGATCTCGCGGGACCTCTTCGTGCAAAATTTTTTTCCTCCAACAATTCTTTTTTTTCTCGTAATGCTCGGACGGACGAACGGGGTCGCATATAAAAGAGCCATTAAATTTGCCAACGTCATTTTAATTTGAACCGAACCTATCAAATTCAGTTTAGAACTTCAACAATTGAATCTGTTGTTATTCAATTTAGCCGTTTGATCTGAGAATTGATATCAAGTTATTTTTTACGTCTGACCCCACTTATAAAATTATTTGTTAATAAGTTAAATTAAGCATTCACGTCATTTTAAGGGATGTAAATAAAAAATTGAAGCCAATTATCACTTTTTCAACGTTTTCAAATCTTAACGAATTGTAACGTTTCAGCGAGCTTAATTTTAATGACAGAAATTAGGTCGGGAGCATTGATTTGAATCGGAGAGATAAAAGTACCGAAAAAAGTTTCAGGCTAATTGTGTTACGAGATTGAAATATCCAGACGTTTGAAAAGATTTCGGATGCATGAGTGGCACGGCGAAATTAGTTGGTAAATATAATTTTGTAAAAGACCGTTCTCCTGTCTAAATGTTTCTGCTGCACCAATCTCGCGTCATTTACGCGAATTATATTTTGTTTTCTTTCGGATCGGATACAAAATTTATGGCCGGTTAAAAAAAATATCATTAATCCGGGAATGCGATTAAAAATGCCGGACCGAAAAATGAAGACGTGAAAATGGTATGAGACTTCTGAGGAATCTCCTCGTAGTTTATGAGGGGTTCACGAAAAAATTTCAATTATCCGGGAAATTGGCGCAAGAAAGGCACGTCCGACGAACCGTTTGGTATGTAAGGAACGTATGAGATCCACGAGTAGCCGCGCAGGTGCGAAAGCACAGTCACAAAATAAATCTCATCGCTTTATATGTACGATGTCCGGCCGGGAATGTCATCGGTTTATAACCCCTTGAGTGTTACCTTTTATTTCTCCGCGCAATCGGTTATTCTATTTTTATTCTGCCATTCACTTTACAATACAAAAAAAAAAAAAAAACGGTTTTACAACATTTTAAATATACTTTTATGAATTATTCAATCGTTATATTAAACAAATTAATTACGATTAATTTAAATGTAAAAATTATTGCAAGTTTTATTTGCAATTTTGAAAAAAGTTGTTTCAAATTTCGTTAATTGTTTATGTTATTTTAATATGGCAATTTAATTAAGTCATTGCAAAACATTTTAATTGTATTTTTTAATGAATGATATGCGTGTTTAAAAAGAATGAAGAATAAATCTTGCAACAAGTGAGAGAGTAGCAGCAAATTGAAAATGAAACGAATTTATTTATGAGTTGAATAAATAAAAATGAATTAATAAATTCGTATAGTAATTAAGTTACATCTGAAAGGATATTAACTTAACACGTACGAAAAAGCAACTAAAAAGTTAATGCATTTCAAAACCGTTTACGAAAATTACTATATGAGGTACGATATTACACTGCATTGTAAAATGAATGAACTGTATTATTTCACGACGATCTTTTTTTCATCAGATCAAAACCAAAAGCGTGCTTTTAAAGTTTTTCAAGCCGTTTATAAAAAACGTAGTTTTGACTTAATAAGAGAGAAAACGTGAATGAAGTGTTAATTAATTTTCCAACGACAGAATTGTTTTGAATTCAAATTATTGTGCAATAATTTTGGTTTGATTACAAAATCGGATTTCAAAATCAAACTGGATTAATAGTCGCGTAAACTCGATAATGATTAATAACAATTATTTGACAGAGACTGATGATTATAAATTTATTAGTAAAATGACGAAGCGTCGCGGCGTAATACGAGTTGGCAAACTTTCCGGGAGCAATTACGGCGTAGTAGTATAATGCATCCCGATAACATCTTAGCGGAGCCTTGGCAAAAGTTTGCCATCCAGAACCGATAACCGATCGAACGCAACTGCATACTGCATGAAACCGTGCGTGTTATCTGTTCGCTCGATGATGAACCGTTCGGTCTTCCTTTGCTATCGATTCGACATGTAAATCGCTCGAGAATGGATAAACCGAACACAAGATCACATCTCTGTTCTGTCATTCACGACTTCTATCTCCATTTAACGGATAAGCCATCAACCAAACAAAAATATGAAAACGTCAAATAAATTTCAAATCAAAAGGTTTTAATTCAAATCTAAA
Source organism: Trissolcus brochymenae (assembly GCA_030523145.1). Classification (NCBI taxonomy): domain Eukaryota; kingdom Metazoa; phylum Arthropoda; class Insecta; order Hymenoptera; family Scelionidae; genus Trissolcus; species Trissolcus brochymenae. The sequence continues at coordinate 255,736 of JAQQRF010000099.1, forward strand.
AACTATAATTATTTTATTTCAGATGTTTTATTTTTACATCAAAAGAACATTGAAACAACGTCAGGATTCGTCGTTCCTTGTTTCGATCATCGGATTGAATTTTCCAAGTCACGTGACCATCTCAGGTCACGTTATCCACTAAATATTAGAGAAACCTGATTCAAGATTTAATTTCAACTCTTCTCTAATTTTCAAAGTTTTCCCCGAGATGGGAACGTGAGAAACAGCCCGGTTCGTGCCCCCTCATCAATAATGCGAATACTAAAGTCTTTGGCGCGTAGATGGCGCTCGCTGATACAGGCAGAGGGCTCCACTGAGGGACTTCCTGTAAACGAGAGTTTTACGGCGCGGCATGCCGTAAGTTTATGCCGTAGTTTATGTGTCGGTTTATGACGTCCTGCCGCGAAAATACTCGCTTTATGGGAAACCGTTGAAGGTAATTCGAAGCACCGTGGAGAGAGGCTGCATGTGTTTCTTGAATAACGAAGTTGATTTTTTTTTTTCGTCTCATATACCATCATGTCTCGCTTTTTTACTCTTCGATTAAAGGTTAACAAAAAATTTTATTCGCAATGTTAATCAGCTGGGTTGAAAAACTAAACGAGGAAAAAACGACGAATTTATAAATAAAAGATGGAAAATTTGAGTAACAAAAAGAAAAAAAAAAACAAAATAAAGATGAAACAAAAACTAGGAATAAAAAGACCGAGTTAACAAGTTTTTCAATTAGATCAACGATAAGAGTGGACAGGAAATTAATAACGCGAAGGGCCATAAATTATGTCACTGTTTAGAATTGATCCTAAACTTGTTGCATCGATATTTTTTTTTTTTTTTTTTTTTTTTTTTTTTTTTTTTTTTTCAATATGGCTTAAATTTATGGCTAATGGACTTAAGAGAGCTGTTATAAGAGTTAGGTTGTAAAAAAATGCAGTTACATCAGCTTTTCTCCCCTTCTCCTTCAAGTTTTGGAGTATAATTTTCATGTTTATTAAAATCTCTAACATAAAACTTTCCATTATCCGCGGTTGTAAAACTCAACCCCCTCAGGGTCGGTTAGAGACATTTTTTTTCAGAATGAGGGAAACTTGTTTTTCTACCCTAGGACATTTCAAATTCATATTAGTTGAATGCAAATCAACAAGTTACTGCAAAAAGATGTAAGTAAATTGTGAATTATGGATTTTGTTTTTCTTTTTTTCAGAGTTTCTAGTATGAAAAATTGAGATCGATAGATGTCGTTAGTCAATCAGACGAAATATAAAAGATCTTGGCGAACATGGATTCTTGTGCGAGATGAGCTCCCGGACGCTCTCGGCAGGGAATTGAGATAATTTGATCTGGAGTGCGATTCGATTACCTTCTTTCGTGGAGCAAGAACCACCTCGCTTGGCCTATTTTGGGGACAAATTGACAGCCGCTCGATTTCACTTGCAATGCACGAGAAGCGCTTTTCACGAGCGCCAACAAGAAGATCCGACTTCGGCATAGATGTCACCTCAAACTATATGCACGACAGATCATTCGCGAGCTCCACTTCTAATCCAATTATATCAATCATCGTGCGTTATTTGTGCGGTTGCGCATTGTCCGGTCCAAGGTGTTTGCAATTTTTTTTTCTTTTTTTCCCTTCTCAATGCAAATTTATAAATTTATAACATGCTTTAGGATTTAGTTTCCTTTAGAAATCTTTGAACAAATTTTATTTTTTGACATGCTATGAAATATTCAGCTTTTTGAAATCACTTTTCAGAAAGGCCATGAAGACAAACGAAAAAAAATCAATCAAAATTGAAAAAAAAAGTCAACAAAAAGTGAAGAAATCAGATTTCACGGAAATGTAGTTGAAATGCGTAACCAGATAGCGGGGCTGGTGCCTGCTGGTTTTACGAGTCATCAGATTCGCGAAAGGGAGCAGATCAAAGGCCGCTTATAGCAGCCGATAAGGAAATCGAGACAAGATCGAAAAGCGAGTCTGCATGTTGCGCGGAAAAAATCTTTTATGCTTGCGATTTCTCATTTCCGTTTGCCCCCGAATATTAATATCGAACTATATTTTTTGTTTCTCTCCGCGCGTTTTATGACAAGCGCGACAGAAAAAAATGAAAACCAACGTGGATGTCTGCGCAAAGCTGCAAATTCATAACTGAGTTTTCTTTTGCGTTTGACAATTTTTGTTTCGAAACAATATACCGAGATGGAAAACGTGTCATTTTTCCCCTCCCCCATCTTTAATCACATCATTCGAGCTGCATTGTTTCTTTTCATTTCGTTCCTAATTTTTGAATTGTCATTTCAAATTTGCAATCAGTTTTTGTTTGTTGTTTCTGAAATTAAACTCACATCTTGCAGGTCGGTCAAATCTCGTTTTTCCGGCAAACTCACCTGAAACAAAAAAGAAAGGTCGTTAATCAGTAAATTGGTAACGATAATATCTGACATTTTTATGGATCGGAGGACATTTTTATCGTGCTTTCCTTTTAGTTGGAAAACGATCGTAAAACAAAATAATTATAATGGTGCGATACAAAAACGAGGGAGAAGAAAGAGGGAAAGCAGATAAATTGATTATCGATTTTAGTTCGGAGAAAGTGGATGTTGACACCAAAGACGACGTTATGTGTTATTCGCACTCGAGAAGACTGCCAATCAATCACAGGCACTGGCTTATCTGCTGTTCTGTTTACGTGAATATCATCGTCGGCTTTTATTGTGCCAGTCACGCGACGCCATCCGATCCGGATGGTTTTGTGCTCGATGTGTTTTTTATGCCCCGCTTTGGTACAATTAATACATTTTTAGCATTTGTTTTTTTTTCTTCATTTAATTTATTTTTCTGCTAGAATGAAAAACATGAATGGAAATGTACATCATTTGAAACAGAATTTCGTGTGCAGTTTCACTTGAAAAATTTGTTCGATCAAATTTAGAGTCAACATTGGAAACAATTTTGGGTGAAGATGAAAATCAAAAATATGAAAAAAAAAACAAAAAACAAAAAACAAAAAGAAAAAAGAAAAAGGGCGACGGAGATGTAACGTTACGAAATAAGAATGTTCACTTGCAGTCGGGACATTAGCAACACAAATGACTTTCTGAGACATGGACAAAGAAAGTTTATCGTTTGGTGCATTATAAATGGAATATGCACGAACGTAAATGACAAAGTACGATAATAACGCCTGTATTATAAGTTTGTCACGCGTCGCGCGAGTGGGTTGAGGCCGAAGGCAAAAGGAAATTTGGAGCTCGAGGAGAGGGCCGACCCCCCGCGAATACAAGCGCAGTAACAATGGTCTCGTCGTCGAACAATGCTGCGTAACGAGACGCGTTTTCGTCCTGTCCCAAAGGCGAATCGTTTCTGCCAGGTGGAACAAGAAAGTTGGCGCAGAGAGGATCCCGAGCGAGACAAAACTCAGGCTGAAGATGTTCGCGCGCAAAGTATTCGCCGATCCCGGATATATAGTGCTCTTCAGAAATCATTTTTATTTTCACGACATTCAGTAGCGAGTAGGGACGAATTTGTGCAATCCGTTGCTTTGAAGTTTCATCGTCTCTCTTTTTTTTTCTTCTCGCGTTTCGTATCGTGAAATGCCATTGGAAGATTGACTTTTCGTCTTCTCAGCGTCACCTCTGTCGCATCAATTCTTAATTAAATTCTATTCTGCCATCGATTTGCTAACAGATCGATTTCGTTTCAATATTTGACTCTTGTTTTGAACTAACTGGATAATTCTGCCCTGAAAGTTGGTGTCACACCATATACTAAAAATTAAAAACCAAAACCCAAAAATTTGTTTTAACGATTTTTGAATTTTGACGTGCAATTAATTTCATTATAACTTTTGACGATATGAGCCATATTATGCCATATATTCCATCCTGAAACTTGGTGTTACAGCAAATACAAAACTTGAAAATCCAAAATCCAAAAAAAAAAAAAAAAAAAAAACAATTTTTATTTTTTTAAATTCTGCTATTTTTCAGGTCAACGTTGGAAGTTAAGTAATTGTCACGAAGCGAGATCGCCGTCCAAAATGCCCGAATTAGCGACTGTTTAAATCGTGATACAAAAACCGACAAGTGCAGGACAAAAACCAACTACGTAGCTGAAAATTAATGCGCTTCTCGCGACGGAATCGTATTCGCGAACACGTACAAGCTGTTAAGCGAGATTGTGTTAGCTGTGTAACTGCTTGTAAGATCGTTGTAAACTGCTAATTCAAAAGCTTATCCACAAATCCTTTGATTAGAAATGCATGACGATGCTTATCAGTGAAATATCAGCGCCCCTAATCGATACCATTAGATTGATAAAAAAAAATAATTTCAAGTTGATCTTTTCCACAAAAAAGAAAAATAAAATAAAATTCAACTAGTTTGAAGAACGGTCTTGAATATTGCACGATTTTACGCTACAATGATAATAGCGGTGACGAAATATAGACAGCTGCGTGTTGGCAGTTTACGGAAAAAATTGACTACGCGGACCATTTGATGAAACAATAAGTCTTCCGTTGAATAATTTATGATCGGGAAAAATATCGGAGTTATCCATCGCGTCGTGTAATTCAAGTTTTACGCGAGCGGTGTCGTAGACGAGGCCATAGAGCAGACCTTCTTATTGGACACCTGTACATCGATTACTCCACTTAAAGTTTGTCCGCTTGTTCAACTCGCGACACTTTTACGTTCGGCTTGATCGTACATTTTCAAAATCTCTATCGCAGTTCATGAATAATTCGCCACGTATAATATTGTCTTTGCACCCATTTTTTTACCTCACCTTTAAATGACAACTCATTCTTACACCACAAGTTGCAATTTTAGTTTTGTTATTTACATCTCCTTTTTTTCAACTATTTGAAGATTTAAAAAAAAAAAAAAAAAATAATGATGGTTATTTTTAATAAAAGATTGATGCCCAAGTGGTAGGATTAAGTCTATAAATGATAAAATACAAAAATCTAATAATCCGACCAATCGATATTTGCGATAAGATAACTTGTTATCTTATTTATCACCTGTGCATCTGTATTGATTGGACAAACCTTTTAATTAAGAGCAGTAACAGCAGGATAAGGGCGCCCCTTTTTACAGCGCAACGAAATGAGCTTGATATAAAATACAAATTGGTGTAATATTTAATGGATGACTCGTAACTATTTCTTATTTAGTATCCGTCATTTTTTATGTCACCGTATAGTTTCAGATGGTGAGGAGTATTTATACTTCTATGTTTTTTCTTTTTCATCACCGACCTGAATTTGGATCAAGCAATATATTTTCCAACGTCTCATTTATATTACAAACTCACGTTGAATAAACCAAAACCAAAATATCGTCTTAGAAAACAAAAATAATAAAATTCCCGACAAAGATAACTTGTCGGCTTATTTTTCGTTGCTTGATTGTTAAAAAAAAAAAAAAAAAGTTTGATTTGATGACCAGTTAGGGGTAAAGTTAAAATGAAGTAGAATACAATTTGTATGTTTGTTCATCTGGCATGATGATTTTGATGAGTTAAGAAGCAGGAATAATTTAGGATTGTCCGCGAGGAAATCAATAGAGGCACATGTGTCTCACGGCAGAGTGAGGTGTGCTGCATTATAAATTGTGCGAACGATGCACGGGTTTCTGACAAAACGCCCCGGTACCTTTGGTTGTCAAAACAGTGTCGTGGAATCAACAAGATTATCGGATTACAGGCATGATTTTGCCGTAATATCGAGCCGCTCGTCAAGCCCAGTTCTCGAATAAACCAGTTCACCTAGCCGACGGAGTTAATTAAATATCGTTCGACGTAAACCAACGTCACGGTTGACTGATCTTTTATAGCGTCGTTCCCTTGAGTCTCCGTTGGGTTCCCGCTTTTTCACTTTTATTACGTCGCATTTTTCATTTACTTTTTCGCGTAATTTTCGTTCGCGCTATTCGTTTTGTTTAAATACCTCTCGCCGATCGCCGACCCCTTTTTTTCATCAAAGAAAGCTCCGATCGCTCCAACGCTTTTGATCGAAAAAAAAATTCCTTGTCGCCTCTGAAGAACGCGACTAATACGCTAGCTGATCAGCTCATTTTTATATCACTTTTTTTTTTCATCCCTATCTTCTGGGCGCTCTAGTATATGTTTCTTTTTTTTTTTTTTTTATTCTGAATGTAATATTCACGAGATAAATACGACCGACTTGCGAATTCAAAATCAGTCCGATCAATTAAATTTGAGAAATGATATTTGATTCAGAAAAGGAACTTCATTCTCAAACATCAAAACGTTTCATAATGAGCATTTTCACATCTTTCCGAGAAACAGCATAATTTTCGTTGAAATGTAAATTTACTATTGCAATTCGCTGTAATAATCAATGTGAAATTCATATTCAAAAATAAAACGAAATACATTTGATATTTTATTAACGGCCGCGGCATTTGGTTATTATTTTCATCCTTTTGATTTTGCCGTGGGCGTTGAAGCACGAATGTGATTCAATTTAAAAAAACGTTGTAATTATCATTGTAGCTGGTACATTACACATGCGATTGAACACATAATGCATATAAGCGGCAATAATTTGTGAATTTCATATGCATTTCAGCGGCAACAATAACAATAATCTGCTGCAATATCTCTGCTGAAATGCAAGTACATTTCAATTAAAAAAAAAATTTCATAAATATCACATTCTGAATTATATGTTTTTGTTCACTCATTTTCTGCGAACAAAAAAACATCCAAATTATTATTGTTAAAAATTATTTGAAATATTTAATTACATTCAATACAACTTTATTGATCCAACCAAATCAGTGGGATTTGAATTCGTTCCATTTTTAAACAAACATTTTTAATGGGGATATGTGCATACATAAAATGAAAAATATTAATTATTTTCATTCATCATTGTAAGAGGTACTTTTGTACCAGAAATTGTAGTATTAAATAAAGGACATGTTTCACCGAGTAAAACTATGTTTTTTAATTTAAAAAATTTGTCGATGAAATGAAATAAAACGTTATTAAATGTAAGATATGAAATTTGCACTTTAATTTTGCAAAATTATAACGATATCTATTATATACAATACGAACGTATAAATTTATCTCTTTTGTAAAGATACATTTAAAATACATTATAAAAAAGGAATAAATATTTGTGTGGTCTTGTGCATACTAGACTGACCCTGTAAGTATAGTTTGAGACAAATTTCTACCCGAGTAAATTGAAATGGAGAGCAAACAATACTACTTTATCAAAATTAATCTTGTCTATATTCAGAGACTGAATAACAAATATCGACTTTGTGGGAAGAGCGAAAAAAAAGAACCTAAAAAACTGCATTGTAGCGAGCATATCTAACGAGGTTATGGAGATGGAAGGGTGGGAAATGGAATGGCAGCGGTATCCGTTGGCGCGAGATGTCAGATGCAGAGGCCTAGTCCGGCCCAACCTGCCCAGGAAATCAACTTCTCCGCCTCCCGAAAGCGATGCAACCGTAACTAGTTCGCGTTTCAAACAATGTGTTTTGCACCGACAATATTCAGCGGCGAAGACTCGGGAGTTTAATTAAACGGCTGATAAAAATACCTTCCCTCATAGATTCCGTTCATCAAGTTTGCGAACCGCGCGGTATCGTAAATTAGATTACGCGCTTTATTATCGGTTCAAAATATTTCACCTAAATTCTTCAATTTTTTTTCTTTTTGTATTATTATTTGAGTTAGTTAATCAAATCAATTATCTCGCGTGCGATTCTCCATGACAATCACTGTTTGCACGGATATTGCAAATAAATATCAAAATTTCTGACTAAGTTACAATTTGTGCAAATTAAATCTAATTTGGTGTTCATTTGGCTGCAAATTTGGCTATATTACAATTAAATTTAACGATCAATAATACTTTTAATTTCTCTCTGTCTTACCAGTTTCAATCTTAGTATCATTTTTCATTGATGTTTATTGAAGAATTTTGATATCTCAGGTGGAAGATGAAATAAAGGATCGACTCTAACAAAGAATCTCGACGCAACAGAGATGTGTACACATTTTTTTTTTTTTTTTTGTAACGTTGTATGACTGTTTGATGTGTTCCTTGGTTTATGCAGACAGTATTAGCTCAATACGTTTCGGTTTTCTTTGTTCGCCTGTGCGATTGACAAGAAACAATTCCTCTTACTTGCAATCGAGTTCACATTTTTCCTTCGGTGCAATTAAATTATCAGTTTTTCCGCGTTCAAGAACTAAACATGTCAGGCTCAAGGTATACTTCTCTGTGACGGTTAAAAATATTGAATTTTATATCCACATCAAAAGTTGAAGGAAAGAAAAAAAATAGAATTATTTATACTTCAATGAAACTTTGAAAACATCTTTTTAAACCTTCTTTCAACGAACTTTTGAAACAAGTTTTGAAAACGATACTTGAACATTTTTTGCCAAATTTTCTTCCCATTTAATACATTAGTCGAAGAAAAATGTTTTGATGTACAGGAAAATTGTTTTCAATCAAAATTTGACATCATTGAGGATTTTCGTATAAAGTTAAAACATTGTCTAAATCCAGATAATAATATGAAAAAATAAGTGGTGGAAGATGATGTGAATTCATATAACAGTTGAAACAAAAAGCTGTGGCGGCTCTTACGAGCAATCCGTCTTCTTTTCTTTCAGGTTATCCTTTGAGCGTTATTCCCGAGGGTTCTTTTTTTCCTAGGAGTGTTCTGACCCCGGTCTGAGTTTGCCCTCTTTCCTGTCCGGCTTCGTACGAAAGTCTGCCTTATTCGAGCGGCGCGCCACGGCCGAGCCACGTCCAATTACATCCAGCAACCATATCCCTCTGTACGCTCGACCACCCAATTGAAAAATAATAGAAAGCTCTCGCTCTTTCCCTTTTTTGCCGCCGGGAATTTCCCGCCAGAATAAAATCGGCAGGCAAAAAAGGGAAATGCGATCGCTCGTAAATGAAATAAATGTTCTCCTTTTTCGCCCCCTGATAGAAAAAAAAGAAAACCTAAATCAACGGCTGATTAATTACCATCTTTCAACACATTTTCAAGAACGTTTAAAAAAAATATCTGTTTGCAAAACTTACAATAGGAAGGAGGAAACATTTTTTTCGGAATTTTGGATAAAGTATTTATTGGAAAAATTAAATTCACTGTCTAAATATTTCGGATGTCATAATAATTTGCATAAACTTCTTATAAGTCCACATTGAATAAAAATGTTGCATCGTACGAAAATGTAATATTCAGTCATACGAATTTACAAACGTATTGGAAGCAAGTTTTTTCCACGAACTAATATATGTCTGCAAAGGAAATAAACTACTTGCGTTAACCCGATGATCCGATAAGTTGCTATTATTATATATATTTTTCTCAAATTAGCAATCCCTCATTCGGAACGTTTTCGGGATTCCGATTAACAATATGCGATGCATCAATTTTTATTTCAGTCATAATCACATTTCAATTGCAAAATGTTGACATCAATTTATGATAAACTGAAATAACATGTTTTGGTTGCAAATTTTGAATCATGAATTTTCAAAAATGCATCGAGATGTGTGCATATTCAATCAGTCCGATTTACAAACATATTTGGATCCAATTCTTGTTATCTGTGATGAATAATTAATTTTATTTTCCATGAACGGTGAAAAACAATGAAATAAAATACCTGCATCAACCTGATGATCCGATTAGCAGGATTTATTTATTATTAAATTAAGCTGAGTAGGATCGGAACAATGAGAGATTAAAATGAAAAAAGTTGTTTTTTAAGCTTTCGAAGTTCGATAAACACAATATATCAGCCAGTTTTTATCAAAAAATGCGTACGTACGTTTTTGGTGTATGATTATCTTACACGTATAACTTTATATTACATGACGTACCCCGGCCGACCCCGCGCCTCGTTCGGCTCTGCGCGTCTTGATAAAGCGGGCTTAACGTTCCGTATTTTCTGCAAAATATTAATTGATAATTGTGCTCAGAGTCTGTTTTCGAAAGGTCCCTTTCCCACAGGAACAACGTACAAGGCAAAAGATCTGCACCGTGTATATACCAACTTTCATACAACGCAGCTAATTAAGCAAAATTTATATTCACAATTCTGAAACACGCCTTAATGCACTCAACAAATATGAAAATCTTCTTACTTCAAAACGGAAGTCTATGATAAAGAAAAATATTTTAATAACCAAAAAACTATTACATTTTTGCTTTCCACAATAGATCAAGTTTTATTTTATTTCAGACGAAATTTAAACTTCAGATGAGCATCAAAGTTGATGAGATTTTTTTCACTCAAGTTTTTCGGTTCCCATGTGGTAATGTGAAATTTTATGTTTCTTTGATTGAAAATGATTTCTCATATCTTTTTCTAAATAGAAAAAAAAAACCCCAAAAAAAAGAAACAAAAACCCCGGACGATGAGCAAAAAAAAAAAAAAAAATTATTTCAACGTTCGCCTCATAACGACGGGGGTTTAATATTCTAATTTAATTCCCTGGGACAAAATTAAAACTCTGATTCATCGTCACAAGTTGCGTACAAAATCCTTATTTGTGAGCATTCTGATGAACTTTGTTATAATTGAATCGTACTGGACCTCGGACATTTTGTGAACGAACAAAGATCATTAACATTTCAGGTATCTTTTCTCGTTTCATTTGAACGTTGCAATACTTTTTATTCCATCAAAGAGTTTCCGGAAATATTAAAGTTACAAAAAAAAAAAAAAAAAAAAAAAAAAAAAAAAAAAAAAAAAAAAAAAAAAAAAAAAAATTAAAAAAAAAAAAAAAAAAAATTTGGGACAAGAGTTTGTTTGTGCACAATGGGTGTGGAAAAAAAAAAGAAGAGGGAAAACAAAATGCAGATGGCGATACCGGCAGTGATATTTCATTCGAATAGCACTAAGCGTAAAATGAAATTAAATTAGCGTATTGATGCACGTAATGTAGTAGCAAACTACGGCACGCAGCGAAATTTAATTATTTGAGTTTGTTTCTGTTTGACTTGAGTTGAGTTAATATTTGACTTAGCCGAAAGAACATTCGGCTGTTTATGTGGGTTTCTCGAGCACACGTCACGCCGCTATGCGCCAAATTACAATCGACCAGGCACTTTTCCCCGAATATATATCATTCTCGGGTAAAAATCTCGAATTTGCTATCAAAATACGGGCGCGGGTAAATTCGTACAAGTACATCTTTGCATTACTCATACTCGGCGTTAAATTACACTCTTTTTCAGTGTCATTTTTCTCATCTCCGCAAAGATGAATTACATCGAACAAAATAAACGGACGGCTTTTTTGCAACAAAAAATCCGACACTACAAATCCTCTCGTCATAAATGTAAGCAATTTTTCAAATAAAAGAAAATATAACCAAATGGTATAATTAAAGAGGGACGAAGAGAGAAGATAAAAATATGATTGTAATAAGTTCGTTAACAAAATGATGTTGTTTGAGGAGCTTTGAAATAATGTTTCACTCAAAACCAGAACGAAAAACATCAAATCGTGAGCCAAATTTTGAAGCAAACCGGAAAACAAACGAATCCAAGTCAAGCAAACGTTTTGTTTAAATTTGATTATCCTGTTAATAAGTGGAGAGCGCGGATGAATGCTTGTTCGTAAGTATCACTGCCAACCATATAACTCGTTGAATTGATTATTCGGTCTATTAATAGGAAAGTTAAATCAAGTTAGCTTTCGCAGCATCAAACATTTATGAAATTCAATTAGCGTTTAGGATGTTTCATTGTGTCGAACCAAATAAAAATTGTTTCTTTTTTTTTTTTTTAAGTATGATCGTACGGTTATTCCATCGATGCAACAAAATATAAAAGCGAACAAAACTTGAGAGGGTTAATGACCAAGTCCGCCGGATCGAAACAATGGCGAGGCATTTCTAACCCCCTCGCCACATGGCTTCTGAGTAGTGCCATTATTCTGCGCCTTTTACTCGGTCAGCCTCAACTTTAAAAGGGTCTCTGAGCGACAATTTTACAATACTATTTGAAACACTTTTAACGATGCCCAGCCACTAACGTTCAAGCGAAAATTAACGTTATTCAAGCAGACGCGATGGAGTTAATTTTCATTATTTAGCAAATCGATCCCAACTCTAATGGACTTGTCATCTCAATTCTGTTTTATTTGATCAATATTTTTGTTGTTTTTCGTCGTAAGCAAAATATACTTTTATAAAATTGAACCGGAGAAGAACGTTGTACACGTTGTTTGGATAATTGATTCAAAAAATGTTTGACAAATTATTACCTATACCGTGAAAAACAATTTCGTTGAATTCGCGAATAATGAAAAAAGTCTGGCTCTTAATTGGAGTGAATTTATAATACTTTGATACCTGCGGCGATATGGGTTTGTATTCGCGGAGTTCATTTTTTTTTTTTTTTTTATGATGTTTTTTGTTCATGTCAGTTCCAAGCTGATTTTGTTGAAATTGATTAAGAATTCTCGTTCTGAAAAGTCTGTCATAATTTTAAAGAATGGAAAAAAAAATAGCCAACATACCACTCGCAGATAAAATAATCTCACTTTCAAGTTAGGCAAACGTTGGTTTCTAGAAAAATGTTTGCAAACTCACCTGAAACAGAAGGAGAGAAAGAAACTAGAGTATTTTATATAAAAAAAAAACATATGTTGCACAAAATTTAAATATCGCCTTTATATATTTTGATACGAGGAAAGACTGACAACATTTTTTCGTTTCATTTTTATATTTTCACAAATATTGATTCCGAAGGGTCGGGAATTGAATTTCAATAAAAATGTCAAACGTCATTTGCTCTAGCTTTAAATGATATAATCATTTGAAACACGAGTACGTTTTTCACGGAATAAAAAAACATTCGTATGGGTATAAAGAGTCGAGACAGATATCAAGTGTTTCACCCGCACAAATGTTCGTCAATAACATCATTTGCAATTAATCATGAATCGTAAACTCATTTTGCGCGGGCACGTTTTTGTTTGTTATCATTTTTTTATTTTCTTCTCACAAACCAAATGTACTCGAAATTGCGTTTAAAATAAACTTTGTCCAATCAATTCGTGATATCATTGAAAGAATAAAAAAAAAAGTATCCTTCAAACTGTCATAAATTGTCATCTGAAATTTGAATTACAAATAACAAATAAACTTGTTCAAAAACCAACACAACACAATTGAGAACAATTTTTAAAAATAGAAAAAAAAAAAAAAGGAAGAGCAATTTTCTTTTTCTCAAAAATTAATGAATAATAAGCATAAGAAAAGAAAAATTAAACATAATTTAGATGCGAAAAACTTGTGTACAACATATGGGATTTATAATTTATCAGCTCGTTTCCTGTGTACGGGGCGGCATGCATATATTTAGTCCCTCACGCTCTGATACACCAACAGGAAACGCCAGATCATATCTCTCATCATCTTTCATTTGGTTTAACTTTTAATTTCTCCTATTTGAAGGAAGAAAAATTCAAGAAAAAAGGCAGAGGATTGAAAATTGGAAAATAAGTAAAGCTGGAGGAGGCCAGCAGAGAAGGAACAATGGAGGGCCAATTAGAAGACCGCATGTCGACGATCGAAGAGCGTTTCCACGTTCAGGGTGAAAACGAAGTCACTGTGCTTCCGGAAACGACTCGGCGCTAATTGAAACGAGGAGGAAGGAGAAGAACCGGGACGCAGACCGTCGGCTGCAACCTGTTGAGTTTACTTCAAAAAGCACGGTTTCCTCGGTTTGGGGAAGAAAAATTTTCTTTAACCCCGTGTAAAAATTGCTCAAACTTTCATTTTCCATTTTTCAACTGAAATATTTCAAAAGATTTTCAAGACTAACGATGTGTCAATTTCACTGAAGTTGATTTTTAAAATTCGAAATACTGGAACGCGAGAATTTTGAATTTCAAAAGCACAGGGAAAGTTCGAATGACGAAATAACGATCCTGTACGATACCAAAGGAAAAGAAAAAACTTTTTTTTTTAATTGTCTCAGAAAAAGGGATAAAAAAGGTGGTCAAGGTACATTTGATAAATAAAGATGATGTCCTTGGCGGTGGGTCCTTCAGACGTTTTCTGGCGCAACGTTTCTCAGCGATCAGTCTTACCTAACACCAACGACCTTGTTTCAGCTGGGACTTTCGCGATCGTGTCCTTGATTTGCTCGAAAATTATCAGATCCTCAAAACAACGAAGAAGGGCACGAAAAAATGTATAAATCGTGCAATTTTTATGGTCAAGAACGAAAGGAAAGATCTAAAATAATATTCCCAAATAATAATAAAATTTTTTCATTCAAACAAAACGACATAAAAATTGCTAAAATAAGAGTTCTAGGGAAAGATTAAATGCCAATTTGAAAACAATGTTGACGTTGCTATTTTGTGTTATTTTTTCCCAAGGAATATTGATATGCGTCAGAGGGAAAAAGGGGAACGATTAGCAGTTGATAAACTAAATGTAATGTAAGGCACGAATGTTTGCGGCGTAATGTTGGTAAAAAAAAAAAAAAAAAGAAGGTGGGCACTGACAGTCGAGCGTTCGAAGAAAAGAGAGATACAAGAGAATATGCGGCGCGTTACGGTGGGGTGATTCGTGCCGCGGTGCAGCGAACAGCGTGCATTCCTCAGTTCCAAGGTTGAGGTCAAGGCACACCCAAGTATCCATCACGAGCGTCTTGCCACTGGATAGTCTCGCGAGTAATTCAAATCATTTCAAACTCTCGTCCAAGTTACATCAAATCCCAAACCAAAATACAACACAAACTCATTTCAATCAAACACAAATTATAACAAATAATATTTAAATCAAATTTTGAACATCATTTCGATGAAACAGATAGAATTCGTTGAATTTTTAAACAACGCCACCTAGGCAGATTTTTTTCGAAATACATTTAAAACTCAGTTGTAAATGTATTTTTTTTAAACAGCGCCACCTAGATGGCCTTTTTTCAAATCTTATCATCAAATCAAATGATCAAAGAAATTAAAAATCGATTATAATAATTAATAGGAAAAAATTACTATGGTGAGAAGAATAGTTCAGATTCGGAAGAAAAAATGTTAGATTTAATTACACGGCTTGAAAGGACAGAAAGGAAAAAAATTCTGAGAAGGATAAAGGACGTGGAATAATTTTGAGCGTCTGCGAGAAACCGGACACTAAATTGAGAAGATGCTCTAATTGTAGCTTCTCGGCATTCATCGAGTTGAACTACTGTTCGTCCCCTCCCAGTTCGATCCGGTTTTCCAAGTCCCGACGACCCTTTTAAAAGGAACTCTCGGCGAACGACATTCAACACCCGACACGATGTGATGTTTCTGTGAGCTCGCGAAAACCGAACGCTCTCTCTGTTGTCTCACTGTGGTCTTAACGCTGTTACGTAATCAGTTCCTCATCAAACCGAATCAAGGCTTCGACCAAATCGTATCAACTGTTATTCTCAACGAATAATTTTACTCGGATCATTATTCTACTTTGATTTGCACTTTCCCATTCGATTCCTCGTTGATTCGAATTGACTCTCAAGTTAAAAAAAAAAATTGTAACTTATTTCAAGCAGCGAAGTTGTTTTAACAGTGCCACCTAGACGGAATTTCGTTAAACTAACATTTTCTAAGCTGAAAAACGTATTTCAAGTTTTTTTAAATGTTTTTTTTTTTTTTTTTTTTTTGAGAAACGCCATCTGGACGGATTTTATTGTCAATTAACTTGGCTGAAATGAAGTCCTAC
The DNA here is from genome assembly GCA_030523145.1 of Trissolcus brochymenae. Classification (NCBI taxonomy): domain Eukaryota; kingdom Metazoa; phylum Arthropoda; class Insecta; order Hymenoptera; family Scelionidae; genus Trissolcus; species Trissolcus brochymenae. Next base: position 271,488 of record JAQQRF010000099.1, read on the forward strand.
TTTCGGAAAAGTTAAATTTTGTATCTAATTTTTGTCGTCACATAGTTTCATTAGATTCATAAATCGATATCTTCATTATTGAAAAAATATAAAAACCATTTTTTTTTCTTCATAAACTTTTCAAGAATGTAAACGAATTCGAGACGTTCGTGGATCGAATTGCCTGGCAACTTCGATAAGTAACGTTAAGATTTTCCTCGATTTATCATTTCCCTCAGCGTTTTTATAATTCTATCATAAGAATCACAAAAGTTTATTTAAATGTATTTCTCCCATCTTGGAAAAAGTTTTATTAAAGACGGATAACAGGCAGAAAGCGAGTGTCACGTTTCTCTCAAAATTGTTACAGCAATTGATCGAATTGCCATTTTTTTTCTGAGACAAAACAACAATTTTTGTACAACTTTTTCTCCAATTTGTACGAAGACAAAAACTTCTCATGAGTTGCAAAATTGACAAAATTACATCTCATTTATTTTATTTAAACAAGTTCTAAGTATGTTCTTGATCTGATTTTGAATCAAACAAATAGTTTAAGTGGATGTGCTCGTGTCACGATCGATTAATTAAACGTTTGAAAAAAATTCAATTGAGCCCTTATGCAAATGTTATAACTTGGCGCGTCACGGAACGGAAATAAGGGAAAGATTTTTTTTATCGTTGAAATAAAATATACAAAGATGGAGTAAAAAAAGAGAGAACACACCCTTTTGTTCGGTTCGGAGCAACGTGCAGCTTTATTGTTCCGACAGTAAACAATCCCGAATAAGTTATATACAATATCATTATTCGCTAATTTCAATTGTGCCGCGATGTTTTCTTTTTAATTCTCTTAAATAATCATAATTAAATCTCATTTCATTTCAGCTTCATTTCAAACAATATCCAAGACTTTTTTTAATTAAAACAATATTAATCAAATGTGGATTAAAATTTATTTAAACTTTTTTTTGTATAACTTGCGGAACAATAATTTAACAAAACGCGATGCAAAAAGGTTTTTTCAAACATAAAAAACATCGCCTGCAATGTTGTAGGTGAGGCTTTTTTTATGGATGCTTAAACGTCGCTCTTGTTCGAAAATCGTATTGCGTTGTCAGTTTGAACCGACGGTTGAATATCTAAGGTAAAGCGCAACAAATAGTTTGCACGATTTTTGGTTGCGAACGTTGCGCGGATTATTGCATCTGCACATATTTTCATAAGCGAATTACCTGTTCCCAAAATCATACTTCCAAATAAACTGCAGCTCGCGCGCAATCGAATCCCGGTGAATTTTACAACGCCTGGATGAAGTTCCATGCCTGTGCACACCGGAGATGTGCATTTCAAATCTCATGCTTATGAACTCGATAAAAAATTCGCACAAACTAACTCTGCGAGAGCAACTTAAATTTAGTGCGCATTTTTTTTAACTGTGCCACCTAGACATATTAATGACTTTATTTTTAAACAGCGCCACCTAGTGGTACTTTCTTATACAGCGCCACTTAGTTGCAATTTTGAAAAGAATCCAATTTTTCGTTTTTCAAACAGCGCCATCGAGGCAGATTGTTGAAAACTGTCTAAAATTTTGTTTTTGAAACAACGCCACCTAGTGGTACTTTCTTGTACAATGCCACTTAGTTACATTTTTGAAAAGAATCCAATTTTTCGTTTTTCAAACAGCGCCATCGAGGCTGATTGTTGAAAACTGTCCAAATTGTTGTTTTTGAAACAGCGCCACCTAGGCGAATTTTATTGAAATAAAGCCGTCTAGTAGGAATGATTTAATGTTTGTTCGAATTAATTGTTAATTGTTAATTTCTTTTGGTAGTAAATGAGATGGCATAGCAAAGCTTAATTTCCCAGCGAACTAATCTTGACGGCGAAATTCTGAAATGCCTCAAATGACATGAGCGGAATATCATAGCGAACGCGAAACATCGGCTGGACGAGTCTGTGGCTACACAGGACGCTTCGTCACGTTCGCGCACCGACGTGACACAAGCACAAGCCAATGTGGCGGCGGTACGTTAATAACAGGAAACCGGCAATATGAACTTGACGGCTCGGTACCGCATGGCTCTGTGTGTCCCGACGCAGTAACGCATCCGTCTACTTCTGCCTCGGCAATCCTCAATTTTTCAATTTCACACTTTCGATGATTTTCATCCACATTTTTTTTCCATTCCAATAATCAAATTCAACTCAAAAAAACGTTAAAGTAAATTTTTTTTTAACATTAACTGAGAAATTTTTGAGAAATTTAAAATCTGAGAGAAAAAATAGCAATTTTGAAGAAAAATATTTTTATTCAAGTTTCAACATATTTAGCAAGAAATCTTTGCTGAACGTCATTCTGGCGCTTTTATATAACTTTAGAAAAAGTTAAAAACAAATGTTTTCCTTCCATTTTTCACTTTCAGTATTTCAACAAGACATTCTTTTTCAATGAAATTAATTTCACAAATAAAAAAAATGCATTGTTTTCGATGCATGGATAAATCTCTATTGAAACATACTTTTTTTTCTTTTTTTATCTCCCTCAATTGTAAAGTTTCAAAATGTTTTGATACGCTGATTCAATTAAAAGACTAAAAAAATAGTATTTGCGCAATAAATTGCATCTAATTTGATTCCACGATAATTAAACCGCATGGTCAATTTAACAGTGGAAACGAAGCGGGTTGATAAATGTCAAAAATTATTAATTTCCAATAATTGGAATTGTAACGTGAAAAGCGTAAAAAGAGCGAAAATGAGTAAACATTGTGTTCGAATTCAATTATTTGCAAAAGCGGAGATCACAGCCGATACTGTGGAACTTCTGGCTTGGATTTGTCGGATCGATTAGCTTCAACGTACATTTATTTTTGCGCGATAATATTACCGCGTGGAAATAAAGAATCTAACAAAAATTCATATCACGCATCAGACCGCTATTTTTATCCTAAATGTTTCATTTATAGCTGCACGGGAGAGTTGAAAGAAAACTGCCCGTCAATCATTTACCGAAATTGGCTTTCTGATTTTCATGTATTTTTTTTTATAAACGTCTAAATTAGCTGCGTGAAATAAACACTTTTGAAAAAAAAAAAAAAATTCATCTCTACTGAAAAGTACAAAATATATTTTATTTTAAATATTGTGAATCAGTTGTGATAAGATATTGAAATTGAATTGTTAATTATGACGTATATCTAAAAATTGAAATCGCACTACACATCTCATTAACGAACATTGGATGATTTGGATTCTGGATAAATGTTATAATTGGCTAACAAAAAAAAAAACGTTGAAACGATGATAAACAATAATCATCGCGTTTATACGCAGCACGCGAGAGCGAGAACGACAAAGCGCGAGAGAAGTGGGAAGCAACCGTTTTTCACGGCTCAACAGCTCCACGAGCTCCATAATTTAATTTCATTGTGTAATTGGTAGAAGTAGTCGATTATACTTCATCGTTTCGTTCGTAAAAATTCTCGACGTAGTGGCGATCAATTAGCACTTCTAATAGTGCTGTCCATTAATTCAAAGCGCCGACTGGAAACATGTTATTGAAAACCACGATTTTTTTTTCATATCAAGAATTGTACTCTATGATTTTTTTACATGTCGATACCACGTACTTTTCGCATTTTCAATATTAGAAATTCAATATTCGAAACCAAAGTATCAATTTTTTGAAAAACAAAATTCGTGAATTCAAAACTTTTATTTTGTTAAAAAAAAAAAAACAACAAAAAACAACTTTTTTAATGATTTCCACTGTAAGCTGTCCGTCGAATTTTTTGTTGGAAAAATAATCATAGAACTTTTGAGAATCAAACATTGATGAAAGAGGCTTCTTTTCGTTTGAATTTCAAACTTAGCCGAAGTGCTGGAACGATGAAAAAAAAGCGGGCTTTAATTCAGGCCGTTGCTGTGGCTCGCACTCTTAACCCCTAAAGGACCTGGAGCTTATCGTGCACTGTACGAAAAAAAACCTTGGTTAATTAAAGCCCCGGATTTCCACGCCGACAAACCACTTCTTAATTGAATCTTCGCGATTTATTTGACGTCCAGGTGAGGACGCTAAGTGAAATGCCAGTGCGTTTTATGCAGAGTGAGATGAGAGCTGATGATTCTGAACAGGTCAGAAACCAATTTTTGAACAAACAAAATTAGTTTCGAAATTCTCTTACATTTCAAAAATTGTTGAATTTGTATTTTTTTAAATGCTATCCAGACGGATTTCTCGTTTATTTTAAACAGCGCCACCTGGACGGGTTTCGGAAATCTTTAAACAGCGCCACTTAGGCAAATTAATTTACAACTTTGACAAATACATATGATTCATTGCAAAATGGAATAAAAGGTTGAAAACATCTAATTTGTGTGAAAAAAAAAGTTGTCATTTTTTTTTTTTTTCATTTCATCCTGTTCCATCTCGGATCATGCATCTGGAAACTGACCGGTTCTTTCAATTTTGGGCGCGCGGTCGAGCGTGTGAGGTGCTCGAGATGGAAGGATCTACGCGCGAAGCTCGCCGAGTTCCGACGGATTCCAGTAGACGCGTCACAGAAGAAAAAGTCGCCGACAAGTTCGCTCGAAGTATGATGCACTTTCCGCCGGACTTATCAGCGACGATATAATGGTCCGGGCATTTCGGCGCTCGATTTTTCCACCAAAAAACCAACTCGGTGACGCGAGCATATAATCCCAAGATGGCGCCCAGAATTCGTCCAAGTTAATCTTGTTTCGATTCGAAAAGAAAGAAAGAATGAGTTGATGTAGAATTAAAAATTGATCATTTCTTTTATTCAACACTAACTCACTCCTTTATACAAAACTCTCACCGAATAGGGGGCGAAAAAAAAATTCGTTCGTCCAGGCTCCTAACCTCGTTCCCAAGTCGGGCTTTTGTTAAATTAACTAACACTTAAAAACTGCTTTTCAGACGGACGTGAAAGCGCGCATTTGAACAACGAAAAAAAAAAAAAAAGTTGGAGAAATCAGCGCGCCAACAACAGGCAACCCAGCGTTCATTTGAATATGCCAGTAAAAATACTGTAACTCTCCATCATCACGTTCGTCCGAGCTTAGGCATATAAAAACTTGTTCATCATATATGCTTTTATTTATTCCCATTCATCTTTATGATTTTCAGTTTTTTTTTTTTTTTTTTTTCGTGCAAGCGCCATTGCTTAGTCCTCGTTTAAATTGAATTCATCATCGGACTAATTACTGTACGTTTGCTGTTCAAAATTGCGTCCTTTTTTCTTTTTATGCTTTTTAGAAACTGCAACCTAAATAATTAAATTAAAATTCAATTTCATTACAAAAATAATCATGAAATTATTTTTTTTAATATATATTTTGAAACAGCTTTCGATCAAGTTCAAATTTCCCGCCAATTGTGGTCGATTTGAAAATCGCCTTCAAAGGACGATGATAACGAACTTTCCAAAAATAAATACGAAATTCACCTTGCAAGACGTTGCTTGGTGGCAAGAGACGGCGCCAGTACAAACACAAGTAATGTTCGCAGAACAATTAAGCTACGCATACTGATCTTGTGAGGGCTTTCAAAGGGATCGGCAGTCGCGCGGCAAATTCGAGGCAGTTATTTATTGTCACACAAGCGAAATAATTGGCGGTCGGGAACACTGCCATTTGAATTTGAACTTGGCGACACAGTTTGGGCAAAAATCAATCTCTAAATTATCACCTCTGATTCTCAACGAAGACCGTTCAAAATAATGTTAAAAAACAAGTGTCCTGAAATCAAGGCTTTCGTTTCGAGATGTTTAAGCGTCTTAAAATGATAGATTTTTAAGATATTCTTTGAACTGAATTTGTAAAAATTCGTCGCAAAAAATTTGGTTGACGATTCTGACGAGGATTCAAAGAGCAAGAGAAGGATTTGCCATTGAAACGGTTACTTTTCAGATCGAATCCTTTACTTCCGAACAAGATTTCAAGACCCAAAGTAATATCCGTACAAGTGTAATTCCGAGTTCGAAGTTGAAACCTTAAAAAATTACGGAGTTTAATATAATAGCAATTTTTACAGCATGGGATGTCAGTTGAAAAATAAAACCTGCACGAGTTCTCTTGCATATATATATTTCGAGGTAAAAATGTCCCTTTGTGAACATTCCGAGATTGACATACTTTTTACCGATTTTTTGTACGTTTTTTTCCCCTTTGACCCGCAAAGAATTTTCGGCACATTCAAAAAATATTCAATTAGCAACTTTGTCAGGAGTATATACAACAAAAAAAAAAAAAAAAAAAAAAAAAGAGGGACGGCAAAAAAGGAGGAGACGGTTTTCAGCAGGAACGAAATTTCAAAATTTCGAGCAAAAACTCTTGTACAATTTTTTTGAACGCTGAATTGCATTCAGAACACTTTGTGTTACGTTTGTTTTAGGACTTGATCGACAACAAAATATAGAAGTTTTTGTCCGAACAAAAGTACCGTAAAACAAATATTCGACAACAATGTTCGCAAAATAATTCAAAGCGCATGAAAAAAACGATCCTGTCAAAAAATACTTTTCCATTTTTTTTATTGAAATGTTTATTTCTGACTATCATTCAAGAAAATCATGGTGTTCGAGATGTAGATCTTGCTTCAATCTTTGACGTTGAAAAACGGCTAAATTGGCCATAGTCACTTTGACCTACAATTGCACTTGGGCTAAAAAGAACGAGGGGACTTGCGAAACCAGTTTGGAAGGTCGCAGCAAGAAGAAAGAAGGCCGCAAGGTCGTCGAGAGGACCAACAGGTAGCCCAAGAAAAATCGGTCCGAAGTCAGTACTGCTGATTAAGCCAAGCCAATGCCGGTCAAAGGTCAACGCCAACTTTTGCTTCAATTGACGGAAGTGGTAACAAATTTCCAAGATCGTCGAAAAGCTTAAAAAAATCTTGTTTCAATTTGTTTTTTCAAAAAAAAAAAAATGTATTTTAATGAAGTTTCCTAAAAAGTAGGTCAACAAACATTTTCAGAGGTAAATTGTTTTAATATATGCATTCAGAGTTAATCATAAAATGAATAAAGAATAAATTTATTTGAATTTAAAAAACGAATTTTTCATGATTTACATTTGTAAATTTAAAGATATTGACACTTTTAGAAATTTAGAGTATTTTATTTGATATTAGAGTAAGTATTTTGCAAATAGCTGGTCGAGACATGAATAAAATCATTTTTATTTGTAACAAAAAATTTATAAATTGAAAATTTCTATAAAATTAAACCTTCATGATTACGCACATATGAGTTGTGTTTTCACGAATGACAATTTCGTATTATACAGATACTAATAATAATAATAATAATAATGATACAAATAAGTCTCATTAGTCTTTGAACAAAATTGTCGTCTACAGATTAAATTTGACAGAATTACTAGTTTATAAGTAAATTTAATTAATTCTGTAATTCTGCTGAAAGATCTTTCGCCTAGGTCTTTTAGGGTAAACAATGTGGAAACAAAGTTTCGAAAAGAAGATGATGTTTTAACGAAACAAAAATTCTCCAAGAAAAATTATTGTCCATTTTGATTAAATGTTTATAATTTATAAATCAATTCATAATTTATTCATATTGTAATATTCTTTTAAATTTTATAACATTAAGAAATATGTATTGCGGAAGTGTTTAAAATTATTTCAGTAGTTCCCGGAAAAACCGTAATAACTTGATCGAAAAATTAATTTATAAATTGTCTACCGTTCATTGGTACGATAAAAGTTAAAATGTACGGGAAAGTTTGTGTTTTGTTTTCAATAACTCCGTTTGTCAATGTGAATGCGAATTTTTTTTCATCTTGCTAAGTGTATAAAATTGTTTTTTCAATATCAATTTATAGTTCTTAAATTAACTCTAATCTAAACATCGAAAATTCCATTTTATATCAGAAAAACATCTTTCTCGGATCAAAACACGAACAAAGACGTCAATTTCTCACACCGAGTGAATTATTTTTACGATTATTTATCGAACGGATGCAATGTCTGTGACATGCAACTGCCATAGTTTCATTGACGTGTGACGGGATTAGTCCGTATTAGGATTAATGCAATTCACTTAAATCAATTAAAATGAATTCCAAGCTATTCGTGGAATTGGATAACCAGGATAAGTGGGCCGAACGAAGAAAAATGTGGATGCGGATACACCTCGTACGAAAAATTGATTTGACTTGAATTCAATTTTGATTGAACCTTCGATTTGTCTCAGTCTGCACAAATTCTTTTGCCTCGCTGCCTCTTAGCAACGACATTTTTAACTTGACGAGATTTTTCAAATTAAATTGAACCATCGCAGACGACGATGTACGACTCCTCGATCGAATGATAAAATACACAGCCACATTTATACCCCATAATTGTTCCAAGTGGGACGACATGTCTGATTTAAGGCACCATCTATACAAAAGAGAATCAATGAAACGCCTAATTACTGTTTAAAATCAGACTCAAAAAGTGGGTACTGATCTTAAGGGGTGAGGTGTAACATCTTACACGAAAAGACTCTTCGACCTCAACGACCTTGATCAAGGGCCTCAGGATGAAGCATAATTTGAAAGGTACGATTCACAATGCATAATTTGGACACCACAGCTGCACGAGGTCGTGAGAGTTTTGTGTGTACATAGAAAGATTGTAGGACGAAACTCTGCACCAAGATGGTCTAGTTGTTGATCTGTTTGTTGTTTCTACATGAGGAGGGCACGTACCATTTCCTCTTTGATGCGATTGACGGGTTGCAGGAGGATGGTAGCAGTAGTAGCGGTGGTGCGGTGGTGCTGGTGGGGCTGCTGCTGCTGCTGGTGCAAGTGATTGGCAGTTATGATGCCCGAGCAGCTGCAGGCGCAGGTACAGGCGATGCCACAATTGGGATGCAAGTGGCCCGCGGATGCAGCGAAGGGCACGACTGCCGCGTGGCCCGAGTGGTGATGATGATGGTGGTGATGGTGAAACGGCGGGGGCAGAGGCACCGCGCCACCCGGCACGAACGCGTACGAGTGAAAGTACGTCGTGGCGCCTCCGGACGACGAGGCCGAGGCGGTGCGCGCGGCCTCCTCGACGACCACCGGCTCACCGGGACCGAACTTGCGTCTGTCCTCGAGGACGAGGGCCTTGGTCGCGGGTGCGACCCACGCGACGCCCGGATCGACGCGCGACGAGTTCGCCCAGTGGTAACGCGCGCCGCCGAGATTCGACGACTGCTGACCGTCGGACCACCACAGCTTGGCCGCACCGACGAGCAACGACCTTGAGACAAGCTCCTCGCGCACGTACGCTCTCCGTCTCGAGCGTTACATCGAGCAGGCTTCCTTTTCTAATCGCACAGTGTTGCTTGCGTGCACGCACCGCACGGCCTCTTATTTGTCGTCGATATTGCGAATCATACCAAAGTTTAGCCTCCTGATTAGTTTTTCTTTTGCGATTGGTACCCTCCGACACTTATTGGCCCGTCGCGGCCTCCCCAGGTGAGCTGGACGGTTCGAATCGGAGGTTTCCGGATCGCTCGCAACACGTGCGATTCATCTACGGTCTGAGTTGAGGCGTGCGACGCACGGGGGACCGAGGAACGGGCAGGGAAGATAGCGGTCCGGCGGCCACTTGGTGTGCACAGGTGTGTGCGGGCGGTCAGGGTAGAGAGCGGTGACGCCGAAGAGGTGGAATGACTGAGAGAGAGAGCGTGCTACTCGATCGCCCAGCCTGACACAACTGGCGCCCATCGAGAGCCGCCGCGGGTTTCAAACGCAGCGCTCCCACCCGCCCGGTCGCGACCCAATCCACGCGCGGGCTGCTGCGGAAGCCCACGAGCGCGACCGAGTTTGCGCCGCGCGCTCGGCCTCGCGCAACCCCAACCCCCTGTCGCCTACTTTTACCCCTTTTTTTCGATATTCCATAAAGATTTAGGGACCAATTTCCGGGAAACCAATCATCGGGACAATCCTTTTGTTTATCCCCCGTCGACCCGGCCGACCTTTGACCGCTCAGCCGCGAGGGCTCGTCATCTCTTCACCACCTGTCTCGAAAGAATTTCGAGAGTTTGTTGCAAGTCGAAGCAGTTGCCAGATTTTGGACCACTTACTTACTAAATAACGCAAATTTTCCAATTCGGCAGCTGCGCTCGTCGCCTTTGTGTGAAAAGTGTTTTTGACCCCGCGGGCTGATTAGAACTGATAGCCAATCGAAAGGGTGACCCACTTCTCGCGCGGGAGGAAAAAAGAGCCTCGCAGGTGGTTTCCGGCCTCGGGAATAACCTCTTCGGACGTAAACGGAACAACACGTAGCTCGTTACGGGGGATTGTCCGACATCGAGCGGCTCGTTTCATTTGTCATGGCGGGTGTCCCTCGGCAGGTCTCTTGCCCGCGGCCTCGCGTTCTCTCTCTTTTTCTCTCTGTCCGCAAAACTTTGTTTTCGCGGAGAGACAGAAAAGAAGGCGAGATTAGAGTCGCGTATATATAAAAGAGGCAGACGAAAACCGCGACCGATGCCGTCCCTAATGCGATTGCGCCTTGAAACAAAGCGCCCACGGTTGATTCAATTATTTCGTTTCGGCGCAAGAGAAAAATGAAGAAAACGAGATCGCCGCGCTCTTTTGACATCCGCGGATACAATTAACTGTCGCAGTTATTGCGCGACTAATTTTCATCCAACGGCGAGGCTTTAATGAGTTACGCGAATTTCAAACATCCCGGCTGATTTAGTTAGCTTTGTTTTAAATTCGACCTTTTCAGCTTAATATTTTTTTTTCATTCCCTCCTCTATCTTGAATTTGAGCATTGAGGACTGCAGGGGTGGGCTGGGACAAGAAATTTACTGTCGCGTGGCGCAGTTGTTAAATGGCGAGCCTTGTCGGGCAAAGTTTCCAGGCATTAATTAAGATGGCTGAGTCAATAAACGAGCGTCGCGCGATCATCGGCAAAAGTATTATGCATCCCCCGCAAAGTTAAACTCAAGCATCTGATTTAGCGTCGTCGATGACCCAACCACTGATCCCTTGAGACAAGAAGAAACTCAAGGAATCTACTTTGTGACAGATATTGGGATAACTTACCGCGGTAAATGCTGTCTAACCGCTCTGATAACTTTCAAGATATCTAGTTTGCTTACCTGAAACAGATCAAAATAATCTACTTAATAATGGTCGACTTTGATACCGATGATATTCATTATATGTCATACCAACTTCAAATTAACTTGAAAAAATTTACTCCACTGGCTCAACCGCCATTTTTACATGAATAATCAATTTATGAAATAATGCAAAATGGAAGTTGCTAAATAACTTTATAACCTCAAAATTTGTTTTATAATTAAATCAACATCAAATGAAATTTTAATAAATGTTTAGATTTCATTTAAACAAATTGTATAATCATTTGAAAAAGAGTCTGGTTAATTAATCTGTTAAGAAGTGAAGAATGAAAATGTTTTTAAAAAAGTGTTTTGATTTTCTCTCATAGCAAAAAAAAAAAAAAAAAAAAAAAAAAAAAAAAAAAAAATAAAAAAAAAAAAAAAAAGTAGACAAAAGCGTCAAACTAAATTTCGAAGAGTAAAAATATTCTTTTGCTCAGTTCAACTGAAAACACCTCAGTTGTTTTAACTGACAAACTGAACCAAGTTTACACGTACGTTAAAATAAACACGCGTCTAATTTAATTTTCAGTTGAAACAAGTGAAAGTTAACGATTGCAGATAGTTATACAAACTACGTCAAATTATAAACGCTCCTCTTTATTAAACCGTGACTTAACGTCAATTAAAGTCCGACTATCACCTGATTAAATCTCCAATGTCCTTGCAAACCGCTCCTCTCGTTTTTTTTTTTTTTTTTTTTTTTTTTTTTTTTTTTTTTTTTTTTTTTTTTTTTTTTTTTTTTTTTTTTTTTTTTTTTTTTTTTTTTTTTTTTTTACGTGAAACGCCACCCTTCGTTATTTACGAGCTTCTTCCACACGAACCCAGGGTTACTGGCCGCTTTTCTCAGCCACGAACGTGTTCACGCACATCGCGTTTTATCGCCGCAGCTTGTAAATCCTCGAGCCCCCGATCTCTCAACCAATTACACGAAAAGGCGCTCGCGCGTTTATTTCCGTATTTATTCGCTGAGCATAATTAAGTTATTCCGAGAGAAAGTTTCGCACGAGCGGTCAAAAACTTTTCCTGTCGCGCGTACACACAAAATGTTATTTTCATTGCGCCGACGTCTCACTCTCTCTTCCTCCCTCCTTCTTTTTTCTTTTTTTCTTTTCTATATCTCGAATAAGCTTAATTTTATTCAACCAACGAATCAGGTAAAGAGGTGTCCCACAGGAGCAATGCATCCCTATTATTTACGACAGGCCAACTACTGGCCGTAGAGCTCGATCGAAGTAAAATTTACTCCTTGCCATCGCGGAGACTTTATATAACAAAATCGATGTGGTTAAGGAGGATTTATTAAAGTCGCGAATTCTGCCGACGCACAAAAGCAGTCCGAATAAATTATTCGCTCATTTTTTGTTGATAAATTCATTTTTGAATTTAGTTACATTGATTATCTAAAATCATTCAGAGCTTGTCCGAAATGAATGTCAGCGGATTTTTGCGCCAATCAAAAGGTATCAGCAGAACCGTTTCTCGGTGGCCGAATGGGGAATCGCCGTTGAAACCGATATTACTGACAGGTCAATTAGGGAAAAAGGACGGCGGAGCGTTTGCTTAATTTAACAAGATGTCTTCTCGAGGAGGCGGGTGGCGCGCTGAATTAAAAATATAATTTACCGTCTTAGCGAGTCTCCTTGGCGTTGCATCGGATCCATTCAAATTGAATCACGCGACGAGATTCGATTAAACGGAAAGCTCTTTCGAAATTCTAATTGATTCGCTCTATTTTCGGTGGCGAGCAAGAGGTGACAAATACGTAAATAAATTCCATTAAGAGGCTAAACGTTGCGCGTAAACTGTGGGCTTGGGGGAAAAAAATTATCTTTACCTCCCATTCGATGAATTGATACTTTGATCGGTTTTTTTTTTTTTTTTTTTTTGTGTGAAATTTAAATTTAACAGCCTGACTAAACACTGAGTCGAACTTTTTTAATTTGTTTTTCTGTATGATGAGGTAAATAAATCAAATTCGATGACAATCTTGACAAAAAATGCAGCCGCCTTATTGTGTGTTTGCAGGTTGCATTGGTCGTGTGACGTGATGCCGAAAATGTACGGATTTTGGGCGACATTGCCAAGGGGTCGGGACGAAATCAATTTTTAAAAAGGAGATTGAAAGACGTATCGATGAAAGGCGCGCGTCAAGCCGGGTCGTAACGTTCGCCCATACATGGATTTTATTTTTTTCTTTTTTTATTTTTTTTTAATCGACGTCACTCTCCATTTTCCGTGCACGAAACCGGGGATGTGATAGGGTGCGTCTAAACGCAGAAAGGGGCACTCAAGATCAATGACTCAAAAGTGACTGGATATATTTTTCTCTCCACGTCCTGTAAAAATTCCCAACTTAATAACCTCGGCAGGGACGATGAGCACTGACCAAACTGCCATAAAACTTTTTCATGGCGAAACATTTTCACTTTTTTTTTTTCCTTACCCGGGGGAGCAGAGTGTTTCGGTCGGGATTAAAAAAAATGTTCTATATATTCCACGGAATTCTGACGAAGTTTTTGCAAAAGAAATGCAGAGTGATTTTCATTGTTGCACATGACAAGAAAGATATGTTAAATTAAATTTGCCTTCTGACAAAAAGAAAACCATATGAGATTTGCACAAATGTAATTACAGAAGTAAGTTTTCAATTTCGTTAAAGTGTATTAATTTTTTCTCCCGTTTATTATTATTTTTTTTTTCTCGTGATTTTATTTGATGAGATTCATTTTTTTTCCATATCCGTCGAAAAGGAAGTTGTTTGAGAACAGAAATTCGACATTACAATTTTTTTTCCCCTGAAACAGACCTAAAAAGGGAGGGACTTAATCAAAGTCGCTAATGGAACAGCTTTTACGTGCGAGTTGGCACGATAAAAGAGACAATGATCAGAATTAAAGTTACAATTGACGAGAACATAATGGTTAAAAAGATCAAGTGCGGGCGCACGCACTCGTTGCGACTGAATTGTTCCGTTAATTAGCAAACCCAATTAAGCATCCAAAATCTCGTTGACATAAGAGATTTTGTCAACCCTTTTTGTGTCAAATTTGGATCACATTACTCAACATACTTTCAAATTGTTTCGTATCGAACAATCTTTCGTCATCACATTTTATTAAACGAAATGGTTTTTTTTTTTTTTTTTAATTTCGCTTTAAACGCTTTCATTTCAAACTCATACTAAACTTTGCGTCAACCTGATAACTAAACAATGACTAAAGCCCGACTAAATGCCTATCATAGAATTGTACGAAACACAGCCTAAATGTTGTTAATAAAATTGTGAATTGAAATAAACAAAACCGATGCGCACAGGATGTAGAAACGTTTCTAATCGCGCGAATGCGAAACGGTTATAGAAATTGGTTGCGGTAAATGTTTATGGATCTGTTGTTGGGGGAGAGCGCTTAATGGTTGTCTTAATCGCAGGGATCAAATTTCACTCGCGAGGCGTAAAAATAAGCCCCAATTATTTGTGTCGCAAACATCTGGCCTGTTTCAAATGATCGGCGAGGCGTAATTGTTGTTCGAAATCGCCTCAGCAAATTAAATAAACCGACTCTCTCTCTGTGTCGCCGCATGGCAATTGTGCAAAATGAGACGGGAAACAAACCGGCTCACTCTGATTCGACGCACTATTATTATAGTGCCGCGCTGTTATAGTAAATATTGCCTTCCTCGCCCCTCCCTTCCTCACCCCATCGACCTGCTATTAATTCACGTCGTATAAATAAGTGCCTGATATTTAATCGCGTCATCGATCCGCGGCAAGATAAATAAATTCTGTTTATGATTATGACCGTTCGAGACGACAGCACTTTTTGTGTACATTTTAACCGATATTGCGCGGGTGTACATTTTATTTCTCATTCTTTATCGCCGTCGGAATCAGATTCCAAAGTGTTGTCATCAGAATTACATCTAATTTGCACAGCCCGATTGAACGCAAATTTAATCATCCGCGCCGACGGGTTTATCCTGTTGCCGAGAGTTTATTCACGAATTTTGAGAAAGTGCTCTCGCTCGAAATTGGCGACATTTGTCGATAAATCAGTTTGTCATTCAATCCAGACCAGTGCAAATATATATTTCCAAAAAAAAAAAAAAAAAAGAAAAAATAAAGATAGAGCTTTTATTACT
>JAQQRF010000100.1:0-143696 GCA_030523145.1 Trissolcus brochymenae
ACCAAAACATATGTAAACAAACATGGCAGATGCGGTCAATTCAAATTTCAAAACACGAAACACAACCAACAAACAAAATTAACACTCAACAAAAATATTGTTTTGAAACATTTGATTCGAAAATGTTTTTCATATTTTTTGCAGTACCAAAACATGTAAACAAACATGGCAGATGCGGTCAATTCAAATTTTAAAACACTCGACAAATAAAATATTTTTTGTTTTGGAGGAGTTTACACTAACTTTTTGTCTTATTTTAAATATGGATGAAAAAAATGTTTATCAGTGCACTGTTTGAGATGGCGCTGTGATCGTTTTTTTTTTTTTTTTCTAAAATAACGAGTTTAATGACAAAGGGTTGATATTCATTTATCCTTTTTTTTCAAACAGGTGAAATAAATAAGTGAAATTATTGGTATTTCTCCCACAAAAGGAAATAAATGGGAAAAATGAACAATGTGTAAAGTCAATTAACGAGAAAGATTGAACTCGATAAACAGCTAAATGGTAACGAAGGAAAGAATGAAATTTTTATTTGCGAAAAACTGCGAGCTAATGATGCGACCTCTACCTGTTAACCAACATACCGAGGTCGCTCTCGAGAAAGGGCGCGCAGTAAAGTTATAATTTCGCCGGTCAGATATAGTTGGTTGTATATATATAGTACGCCAATAATGCCCCGTTGAAGTAACGATTTAGGATGAAGGTTTCAGGTCGATGGCAGATATCCCCGCGTGGTGTCGATGACACCGATTCCAGGTAGGATTGCCAAGGCCGAAGATGATGGCGGTATTAATACGAAACTATAAAATATCGCTCGCGTGATATATCATTCGGCAAAAGATTAATATTTCGATGGAAAGAAATAAAATCGATAAAATAAGAACTATAATAATACGACCGAAATATCCCCCGATGAGCAAACGTTTTAACGGAAAGATAATCATGCGTTGCGAAAGTTGTGCTTTGGCGACCCCAAGAAAGAGGAATTACCTTTTATTCCGTTCAAAAAATAACTACTATTGTTCAATCGGTTTGTTTTAAAGGGACTCTGGAAGAGGCGCAGTTTGTGAATCAAGAAAAAAAAAAACAAATGTACTTACATCCTTCCATTTTGTAAAAATTGTTTGATGGTTCCGGCGTACGCATTTTAGATCCGACTGCAAACGAAAAGTGCGATTATTCGTATACACAGCTCATTCGCGCGCAAATGAGCGGTGCGCCCAGGTTTATAGAATTCATCAATGCCAACAATGCAGAAATAACTAAAGGTTCGGGAACCTTGTAACATTATGTCTCAAGTCTTAGAGGAGGCATATAAATCTACCGCCTACCGCTATTCGCTATGCACAATGCGCTTCGAATGCTGCATCATCACGTAGTATTGTTTGCTGAAGCATTGGGTATTACGTCTAATCTGCCTCTTTACAAGCTCTCAACTGTACCAAAAGGATCAACGGACAATCTAAATGACCCACTCGCACTTCCTTGATATTTCATTACATAAATTATAATTCGCAATAAAAAAGAAAATCACGAAAACATCAGCATCATTCATTTTACCACCACGATAGAGAGAGAGAGAGAGAGAGAGAGAGAGAGAGAGAGAGAGAGAGAGAAGAAAAAAAGAATCCCAAGTGTTTTATGAGCGGGGAATAAATACTTCACGCAAGATAAATTGTTTTATTAACAATTTCCTTGGACAGACGACTGACGTGGCGATGAGACGCTTGGATTGATTCAAATAACGAATTTACAATTATTGAGTGCAATGTAAAACGGTTTAATTTTTCAAGTCCAACTTGAAAAGTACAGCATACTTACTTTTGCCGACTAGGCAGAACTTTTTAACTTTTTCATCAGTGTGTGAGATCCAATCAAAAGTTGTATCTGTAATATAAATAACCAACGTTCTAAAACGGTCACAGTTAAGATAAAGTTCAAGCCCAGAATGTCATCGGAGTGACAAATCCGGTAATGTGTCCAACTGGACCGTAGCAAAGCAACGATGTAAAAATACAAGAGTGGGGCTTTACGACCAGAACGTTATGCGCACTATGTGAAAGGCCTCTTATATTAATCTAACATAAAATAGAGGAAACCGGGCATAAAGATAAACAACTTTTATGTTCATCAGACGTTTCGATACTGATTGGGGCTCAGAATCAAACCCATCGTTTGCGGCCGGATCGAGGTTGAAAAATTGCGACTTTACTTGTGAGAACAATATTAATTAACTTGGCCGTTCCGGGCTTTCGAGTTGTGCTTACTTGCCTCGTTGAAACTCGTAAATGTCATCGTTCCTCAAACTTTCTATAATAATTGTCTCGCAGCATTTCTAGCATCCGACGACTAACTAAAAAAAATGTAAATAAAACATAAATTAAACGATGAAAAATAAGACAGTCTAAGACAAAGGACTGAAGTTGTGTATACCAACTCAAAAAGTTTACCAACTCATTTCTTGCACGATTTCAGGAAACGAAGGGAAAAAAAGGCAGGAAGAACTTAGCGACTGGTACCTGACAGAAGTATTTTGTTTGCACACGCTAGATAACTGTGATGGTTATTCTCCAGGCCGAATTTTCGTCCATATTCTTTATTCAGACGTTTATTGCTAAGTACACAGAACTGTGAAAACAGAGGTGAGATAAGAAAGCCTTTTGTTGCCGGTTGTGGCTCTATACCCTTTGTAAAAAAATAATTTTATAGACTCAATGAACTGATAATAAAAACATAAACTAACAGTTCATTTCGGCGAACTTTTTCAAGAACGAGCTATCGGAAATTGGAAATGTTTACTCTGGAGCTCTGTGCACACAAGTGGTCCAAGGTCACTCTCGGATATTCCAGCATTGTTTCCACATTCAAATCTCATTATAATTACCGTGCCAGGTTTTAACTGGTACTTTTTTTAATCCTCATTTACCTCGCCTCGCCTACATGTTGACAATCCCTCGAGAGCTTGTTTTATCGGAGACGTCTTTTTTAGCGCGAGAGCAAAACTCGAAGGACGATTTTTAAGCGATAAAAAGATTCCCATCGATTTAAATTCACCCACATTCACTAATTTATATCGGCATCTCCTCGACCTATCACTTTCGCCTTTTTTTACATAGTCCCTGATGACACATCTCTGAAACATATGATGTAATGTTTTATTTTTGATAAAAAAAAAAGTAATGATAAAGTAAAATAGCAGTACCAATGAATACAAAATACGAATATAATTTTATTCTCACAGAACGAACGGTCCGGTAGAGTCGGATAAATCTGCTAAATTCAGGAAGCTTAGCGGACGGTTCCCCAACTCTTTAGATCGTGGCTTTCTATTTATGTTACCGAGAGTGATAAATAGGCTTCGTGGAATTTCATTCATAAACATTTTTAACCCGGGCTGGAAGAGAGTTTCCTGAAACATGTCAGTAAAAATGATGAGTTTGAAAATTAATCAATGAGACGTCCAGTCAAAACTTTCAGATCGGATTACGGTTTAAGATCTGATCAAAAGGTTCTACATAATAAGATGTCAATAAATGGATCAAACGAAACTTGTTTCTTTCAATTGGTGTTTTGAACAAGTTGTTTCATTTTTTTTTGCACTTGGAATTATGTTCCTTTTTTGTGTGTCATTGTTTGGTTGTTGGCAAAAAAAAAAAAAAATGAAACGTAGAAATTAAAGTTAAAAATGTTGGATTCCGTTGGACAAAATGTTTTGGATTAAACAAAGAGCAAACATATGTTCGGAAGCTACAAACAAAGCGTTCGCAATTATATTTACGTTAACAAGATTTGCGTGTCATATTGACAAAACTGCAAGTGAACGTACACGCGTCTCGTTGCAGTGTTTATGGAAATAGCGTTACCAGCTGTAAAATACCACTTTGCGTTCGGAAATTGTATTTCGTTTAACAAAGTTGAAAGCACATATAATTTAGCAAGTGTGAAATGAGGTTTTAAAGATAAGGATATGATTTTTGCCTTTTTATGGATTCACAAAAATTTTGATAACATGAATTTAAAAATGCTAAAAAATACGATGTGTGTTTACAAAATGGACAATTTTTAATTTTCGTCATAACCAATTGCAGAATTGCACAAAAATTATATATCTAATTTCTCTCACTAACAATTTTAATCGCTGTCAACTTTTTTCTTGCTACATTTATTTTCATTTTTAAACAATCTTTCTTTCTCAACCTTACTGTGTAATAATTTTGTTGTCTACTTCAAGTGGAATGTTGAAGCATAATTGCTTTATTAAATATACATTTGAAAAGAAAAGTAAAAGTTACACTTATCGAACAATAATTGCTCAATAGCTTGATGATTCGCCTAGTTGCAGAAATTTGAATTCGATAGAAATCAGCGGCACTGATTGAAACGTCACGTAATAAATAGATTGTGTACCCGCAGCATCGGATTTTCTATAGCTTGTTAATTGCTGAACAATGATCATTAATATAAATCTCAACTTGATAAATATCAAGTAGATCCAGTAAACTTTACTTTGTAATATCTACAGAGTCCATAACGCATTTATTACAATCTCCATTTCATCAATTTGTTAATATCTTACTTCTACATTATAAACCATTACAATTTCATCATCGGTACAATTGCATAATAACATATGCAATCATAATCAAGAATTTCCAGCAGCATTCGAATCAGATTAAAATCACATGCAAAAAGTAAGTAAACTAATCAATCGAATTATTAACATGGGAGCACTGCTAATAATAATGTTAAAAAAACGTTTTTAATCACTTTTCAAGCATTTCTGAATGTTCTTCTATTTCAATAGTATGAAGAAAATTATAAAAACTTGAAAAAGTGACTACAAAAACGTCTTTTTTTTTGTTTTTTTACAGCCAAATTGAGTTTCAGTACAGAGCACAGTATATCATTACTGTTACCAATATAGAGCACTAACTCTGGCAGTAACCAAAACTTCTCCGGATTCACTTAAACGTTTCACAGTATTCTCGTTAGAGTTCAAACGGACACCTTTTGTGATTGGCGTCAAACTTCAATAGTGGGCACCCTAATAACTCCAAATGAACTCTATTACAGTCACGTCACCGCCAAGAAATTTGTTTCAATCAAAAATTTCAAGCTGGAACCTACAAACAAAAAGATGAAACAAATATTAGTTTCATAATTAGAAAGGAAATCGATTCAGCCGCTGTTATATTTGGGAATTTAGAAAAAAAAGTATAGTGACTAACGCGAATAAATCATTCCCACCGCAAACTCGAATAAAAGTTCGTTTAAAATTAACACGTTGCCAAGCACCGACAAAAGGCACCGAATCAAACAAACAAGAAATCATTTTTGTCGCTCGGCTCTCTAATCTCTCGAACACGTAATCAAACAAAAAAACAGCCCGAGCTCGTAACTCTTGTCACAATTTGACGGAAATTCTCTCAAGCCGAAGGCATTTTTCCACAAAACCAAAAAAGCAAAGAACGGTAAAATTAATCTTCGCAACGCATAATAGAGAAGATGAATGTGCGATTCCAGGGAGAGAGGATGAGACGTTGCGATGTTGAATGAAAAATTGGTGCACCTAGTTTGGTGGTTAGAGCGAGCGAGCAAAAGACCATCATAAATGGATTTTAGAGATGCAGGAATGCAGCTTTGACGAAAGTGTACTATATCGTGAGATGTTGCGTGCAAACGCTCGGGTGTCTCGAGGCATGCTAAAATCGGCGCATGCAGCATCTGTCGAAACTGAGGCCCATGTATATACCTTGTAAAAGGTCTTGATTGTAAAACACTACGGGAGTCGGATTTCAATCTCCCGCGTGCAGCGCGAAAAAACGTGCCAATTTTTCCGCCGTGTCTAATCGTGCACAGAAACGTCTATGGGATACACGGTATACAAAAAGATTGGATTCTGTTGTGAATTTCTGAACTCCGTGAGCGCAATCAACGGAATAACTGAATTAATATTCTTTTTTTGTCGTTGGGTCGGCCATAAAATCCAGACTGCAGCCTTGCCTTACTGGTCTTACTTAATGTCATATAATTTGCCATACTGCTTCTCGTCGGCCCGTTTTTTTTTTTTCCTCGCTTTTTCGTACGGGTAATCAGGTGTTGAATATGCTGCCTTGATCCCATTTTTCGAGAGACGAAAACATAAATTCAATTACAAATTGCGCTCAGCATATGTGCATTCTTCGTAAAGTTATGCTAATGTTGTATTAAATTTTAGACGAGCTTTGAATATGATCAGGCCCTCTCTTTGTAATTACGTTACTAACTGTCCACTTTTGGATATTCATTGACCCTTAATCTGCCGGAGAAAGGGAACGGCAACTCGGACGCAGCTTGAAAACAAAATTCAAGAAATTTACATCAAGCTTGTTTGTGCAAGGAAACAAAGTTGTGTTCGTTCACAGTCAAAAAGTTGTGTGTCCACCAATTGAACAATGTTAAGTTTTGTACAAAGTGTTTGGAAAGAAGAAGGGTTTCTTGATTTATCTTTCAAGATTTATGAGCCACCGAGAGAAGATATGAAAAATCGCTACTTTTAAAACGTGAACTCGATGCGATCCACTTTCACTACCTGAACTTGGGATTTAAAATTAGAACATCTTTTACCTGCATGCACCGTTTATGAGAGGATCAAGCTTAAGGTTTCGTTGCATCGATACCGGAGATTCGATCTCATCAACTCACCCAAAGTTTCGGGACTTGAAATTTTATAAGAAAGTGATCAAAACTCGAAACAAATTCAAACACAGGTTCTACACAAGTTCGAATGTCACAAAACATTTCAAACCAATTTTTCGTTTGTCATCTATAAAAATTTATTTTCAACAACTTGAAGAACCAGGGACTCAAGAGAGAGAAAGAGAGAAAAAAAAACTCAGAGAACCATCATTACCCGACAATCACACAGGTCGTCATAAAAACCCATTCCGCCAACGAAACACAAAACCTCGAAAATTAATGGTATCAATTTTTCTATCCCCGTCGTTACGGCTCAGAAAATACTGGAGTTCCAGGATACAGCGACAATAGAGAAAGAATGGTAGAATCGTGTTTCCAGCCGAGAGAGCAGCTCGCCCAATTAAGCAGCATCTTTTTCCAAATCCCCTAGCTTGAAAAAAAAAAGAACCTTCCCTTCCGACAAAAAAGAAACGGAAAGATGCGAAAAAAGCACTCGCCCCCTCACTCAGGATGTGAGATCCTCGCGGTTGAGAATAAAGACAAAACTGAACGAATCAATTTGGATGATTTCCATTTCGTCGGCACAGAGAAAGAAAAGGCCGATGACCTTGCGATTCGGGAACGTTTTTACGAAACAGCGCGTACGAATTTCGGCGCGGTGGCTGTGTCGCTGCGCGGAAATTACAGGGTCGAGGGCAGCCGACGGCTGTGAAAATAGAGGAACGTCCGAGCGATAATCTGCGCCCTCTCGTCATTAAGCGCAATGATTGCCGACCACCTACACCAGTGGACAATGCTCGGCAGCTATAAACGAGCGCTTTCCTGGAACTTCCGACGCCGATTGCTTCCCGGCGCCCTTTCGGTCCGCCCGGGGGCCTTCAATTCCTATCCGACGCGCGAGATTGCGCACGTCCCCCAACAAAATCTTCCCCCAGTGATATCCGTTATAACGGCCACTACGCAAACGAGTGAACCGACCGCAAAGTTTGTACTGTCATTTCGACGCGGCTTCGTCACACTCGCCGATGCTCCGCTATTATTTGTAGAAAATAAAAAAAGGACGGTTCCCAAGATGATGATACATGTTTCAAGTGCGCGATAATTGCGCCGATTGTTTGGACGATTTTGCAAGTTCAGGACTATGTGGTCTTTGATTGCGACTTTTTACTCGGCTTCCTTTTCTTCCAGTCCTTGCTTGATGACTTCTTAAATGGACATTTTTTCTCAACCTGTGGATAAATACTGTAATTTGTATTGTGGTCATTCCGAAAAATAAATACAAAACAAATAAAATTTCAAATAAATTCAATTGTTGAAGCTCGTTTGTACGAATGTTGTTCCTGTTGAATCGTTTTTCGTTTGATCTAAATTTGTATATCCAAGCAGTACCAGCAAGATAAAAACGAACGTTCGAAGCGCCGCTGTTGTACTTGAATCTTCATTCAAAGCTGCGTCAGAAACTTTAACAGATTAGGGTCCCCGGCTACCTGAAAAGCCTGATACTTTTATCTCATACAAATCATCTAGGAGCCTTGACGCACACTGTTTGTCTGGTCGTGCACAAGGCCTTTGTGTTTCTCAGCGGACTGGGATGCATTTGAACGGATTTCGGCGATCGATGGCGCTTATTCAATGCAGAACAGGGCCGATTTGATTCGAGGCTTGTGACAAATCCAAAGGGCTACTAATTAGCAACTTATATATTCAGGCTTTAAATCTGTTGTCCGCGGATTCCAAGTTCATTATTCGTTAACAGGATTACGCTTCTATAATTACCGCCTCGAGTTTTGGTTTTTTGCATTAATTCATTTAGATTCGCAGACTCGATGGTGCAAAGAAAAAAAGAACCACTAAAACACACCAAATGAAAACCTGAAAACAAGTTTGAAATTAATTGAAAGAAGTTTGAATGTAGTTTTTTGTTGAAATATTTTTTTGATACGAATTATAATTAATTGCAAACTGGTTTGAATAAATAAGTGATCAAAAATATGGGGGAAAAAATGTATAATTGAAGTTTTTTTTTTTTTTTTGGAAACTACGTACCCGTTCAGGTGGAGCACTAAGTGGCATCGGAACATGAGCCCTGATATTGAAAAAAGGGGCCACCCTTCGGAGCCGCCAGGTTGATCGTGATGTTACGTTTCGTGATCCAATAAGGAATCGCGTGTTGAGGCGGATGACGAGCCGAAGGCAAATAGCTGCTGCGAATGGTGTTAATATTCCGAGCTCTGGGCCGACGTAACACAGAGTAAGACAGAGGACGCAGAGAGTCGCAGCTACCAAAGCCAGACCGAGAGCGAACGCCGAGAGGCCTTGATAGCTACCGCACGTTCACCGCGCGGTTCTGGTTCTGTAATGTACTTTGTAATGTACACTGAAGCAACAAAAAATTTTTCCTCGTCGATTTCCTTCAAGAACAGTTGTAATTAGTATTTTGAAAAACCGTCGAATAAACGAGTCGAATTGCAAAAGAGAAAATATGGGGCAAAAGAATGGTTTTTGGCTAAATTTAATTTCCAGTGTCAGAAAGGAAAGTGACTTTAAGACACCTCATTGTCTTAATCAAGAGGGCAATTTTATTCATGGTAAATTGACGTTGTTTGATAATAATTTGACACCGTAATTTGTGCTGAGAAATTCGGGTGATGGCGTTTTAGCCATGTGAGCAAGAGGTAATGCTTAGCGGATGGAGGATCAGAAGCACAGAGAGCGCTATAAAGAAATGAGCTCAGGGGGCCCCTGGTGGAAATTGGTTGCTGGTGGGGGTGATGGAACCGGCCGCATAATGACAGGGTGCAGTGCGCCAGGGGCCGCTAACGAACCGGCTCCGGATCTCGACAGGCCCGCCTAGGAGGAGTCACTGTGGTATTATTTTGCCATTTCGGAGATCGACTCCGACGTCGACGGAAATCATCACCAAATCCGTATATATACAATCAACCTCGCCACGACCGTCATGCAACCATAAAAACGCTCTCCCTTAATGACGTCACTAATGAAAGAAAATGCAAGACAAGAATTGTGCGCCAAATGACATCCTACAATTCGTTACTTCTTCCTTCTTTTTTTCTATTACTTTTTTTTTAGTTGTTCTCTCTTTTTCAGATCGCAATAGAAACTTTCTAAATCGAAACGATTTATGTTGATGTTACATTGCAACCGTTAATTAGATTAATTGATGGACTTTGGGTGACTCTGGAAAACCAAATTTATGGTCCGATGCATTGCAATAAATCTGCGAAACGGCTTTTTATCCTCACCTGGAAAATTTATATCTGGTTCAGAGAAAACGAAATAAATTAAACGAATAATTAATCGGCTAATTAATCGGTTAATTGGCGATTCAATGAAAAAGGCGTTGGAAAATTGGGTAACTCCAGAAGTCTACAAATGGTTTATACATCGCGAGAATAAACCGAGGAATAACAAATTACGTCTGACAGTTCGTTCCAGTAACTCTTTGAGTCTTAGAAATTTGGATTGAGAAAAAAAACTAGGACTTTCACATCGAACCAAGGGATCTTCTAATTAAGAACCCAAACAGCTTCCTAGCCATTAGACGGCTTCCATGTGGTCTGGCTTTACATTCATATCTAATGTATCTTCAAAATGCTTGACCAAATGCTCTGACATAATTACACGAGTAATTGTGTTGCACAATACATCTGGATTGAGATTGATAGATTGCCGCGTAATAGTGATTAATACCGTCCAGTTGAGAGGTACATTGACCTACATGTTGCGTTTGTTCAGAAGAATACCTCTCCGTCGTTGAAAACATTTCAAATCAATTCACATTTACAATGATACGAAACGTTATCGGACTCGTGCAATCTGCAAAAAAAAGGAACACGATTATTTATCGACTTGAACACGAAAAATTGATATAGAAAACCAGGAACAAAAAATTAATTTGAAAACACTTTCCTTGTTTGTGAAATTTAATGGTGGAAATTTTGCTTCTTATTGGGCCAAAGAAGGAGCGAAAGATTCCAGAAGCGTTGAGAGCCAACGACCTAGTCGAATCCCGTGGGAGTGAAGATCAAGCTGGACTATCGATACGTAACCAGTACTGACAACTCGACACGCGTTATCTCGATAATTAGGGACTTTCTCCCCGGGGACATATCGACGTTCAAACCTCTCGAACTGGTTTCAAGATTCCCGTGACAACAGTTCAGTCTAAACGCAACAGATAACGCGTTGACATAACGATTGTTGGCCAAAGTCACAGCTGCAAATTAAAACAAAAAAAATATCGCATCATTATATTAATTACCAACACTTGGTCCCAAATTTCGATCACGGATCAATAAATTCAAATTATTTTGTAACAATAATATTATTATTCATGATAAACAAAAAGTGGAACAACAAAATAATTGATATTGATTACTGGCGAATTAAAAGTAATTACGAGTGTAATTACTATAATTTGATAATACTCATTTTGAATAATTACAAGGGAGTCAATTGATTCGGTGATACAAAGTATTTCCGAGACGCCGGTGTGTTGTTTCAACTTGCGCGAGTATTTGTCAATTTCACATGCATAATGAATACTTTCATGCTGCTTGAGAATCATAAGAGTCATTAATTGCTTCATCTGTTGCACTTCATGGAATGGAGGTGTCGCTTATAGATAGAACGCATTTGACTAACCGCGAGGAGAAATGTAATATTGATTGCGCAATGAAAGACTGACCCTCGAGTCCTATGCAGTAGGAATCAAAAAAGGATACTAGAAGAAAGACGATAATTGCACGTCTCTGCGAGCAAACTTTCATTATTACATCAATGATGTATTAGAAACTGTATTGTATTATGTTTAACCCCTCTAGTGATTGTCAATCAAAGCTGAATTACATGCATTTGATTAGTTCAACGTTTAACATTTTTGAATGAAAAATAATTTTATTTCTTTTTTCTTATTTTTTTTTCTTCTTACATATTTCAACTTTTTATGTTGATTATAGAAAAATTAGTTTCTTAAAAATAAATGTATTACTAGCTAAAAATTAATTAATTGATTAATAAATAAATTGTAAAACTAGTTGAACTTGATGTTGAGTGGTATATTCGGCCAGAACTGAGGTTTCGCTTTGTCGACATGCCTTTCATTGGTTGCCTGCAAGGCTGTTTCCATCGCCAGAATCCTGGAGCTGGCTTTTCCGTACAAAAGTTCAGCACACTTGGTCCTTTCCTCCACCCAGTCCTGACCGCCGTCCAACTCGACGTTATCATCATCGTGTTCGGTTATGCTCTCAGCTTTTTTACTCTCCTCCCTCATCTTCTTCAACTCCATTTTGTGCCTCATACTTTGTTCAAGAAATTTCATCATGTCGTCGTTCATTTGAAAAACGAGATCTTCTTCATCGTCTACCTCCTCCTCCTCCTCCTCCACTTCGTTGTTTCGAACCGGCTCATGATATAGGGTAGCTTGCGGGTTTTGAAGAACTGTTTGCGGTCTGGATGATGTTGATTGGCGATTGAACGTTTGCGAGTATTGTTTTTGAGGATGATTTGTTGACAGTAAATTTCGAATTTTGTCTTTGAGCAGGTTGTTCTCGTACTCCAGAGCATTACAGCGGGTCTTCCACCAGATTACACTGTGCCTACAAATAAAAAGCAACATTTTTTATAACCATTTTTCATAATTTTAAATTGTTTTCTATTTTTTAATTCTTGATTAAATCTTGAATTAATAAACATTGTTTATAAATTTAACTTATATAATTCATCCGTCTGAAGTATAATAATGTTGATTATTTTTATACTCAAGATTTCTCTAACATAAACTTAAAGACCGTAAAATGATATGAAAGTTTTTTTTTTATATAATTTAATTTTATTGTCTGTCCTCTGTAAAGATATTTGACTGTTACTCAAGGATGTTACAACACTAAACTAAATTAATGTTTGCAGCACAATCGTGCACTTTTCTCATCATGAGAAAATTATTCACTTCTATTTTGCAACCAGTTGTTGTTGACAGACGTGAAAACATTCTTCAAGCAATAAAACGTTCAATTACATATATAGGGTTCTCGCAAATTATCAGATTTTCTTAACATGGGAATTTTTTTTTCCTGGTATTGTTTTGCATAAAATTAAATAATAACGACTCTTATGTGGACTACCTTTTTTATGTAATAAAACAATAAACTGATGGAAAAAAATTATAATCTCATTTCAAGAAAACATCGAAAAACATTTTTTTTAATTTAATTATAAGTAAGTACCTTTTTTGCCAATCCTGAGCAGCATTATAATTTTGCCAAAAAGCCTTAGCTTCCATATCAACAATCGGTTGGTCACAGTTGATTGGTCGAAAATTTGTCACTCTTTGCAACTGTTTGGTAAATGTAACCTGAAAATTGGCACGTTTCTTTCGCTTGTTGTGACGTTTTCTTGTCTTTCTGCTTCTACTCCTCCGTTTCTGACAGTCAAATTCCATTATCATGGGCAACAAATTTGGATATACAACGCACACTGTTGCGCGCTGTTGTCCCAAAGTTAACCTAAAAATTGATCGTTGTCTCTGTCGGTAACAGCAGTTCCTATTATTCTTGACTTACTTTTTAAACTTAATTTATATACCGGTGATAAAACATCTTGTTCGGAATTATTTATCAGATAATACTAATACCCAAGTCATAACCAGACGAAAAAAAAATCTTTTTTCTTCGATAAGTATTTATATTCAAAATCCAGTACAAGTTACTTCATAAAAACATAACCAAAAACTAGGTCTTGATCTTGATGGCCAACATAAAGTTGTCCACAAAATCAATGACGTGAACTGTCAAAACAAATCATTTGAAAAGAGAGGCATGAAATGTTCAACAGAATTTTTCAAACATTTGGTAATTATTAATTATATCTCAATAGATAACAAGTTATTATTCACATTCTACCTTTCCAAATCATACTTGATTGTTTCAGTTTTTAAGGTTAATTTTTTGTTTGTTTACCTGACTTTTGCCTGTCATATTTTGGGGTAAGCAAAAAACATTTAAATAAAATATTCTTTATTTTCAGATTAGTTTTTAATCAACAATGAACTTCAGCACAAGTCCTAGTCAACGTCTACTGCTTTTCTACTGCTCGTTTACGTGCATTTATTTGCCAGCAATTTTAATCCTGCTCTACCTCAACGACCACTGGTACAATGTTGGATCGTACAAATTCAGTCCAGTACTTTTAATCCTTACCTTTGCTGAGATCATCAAACTGTGCTTCTCCAAACTGCAAACGACCCAAACCATACTCGATTCGCACAACCGAGTCTCTTCAAAGAAAAAAACATGGACTAAACCTGCCAAAGATGTATTCAAGTTTTTCGTTGTTGCTGTACTTTTGACAGCAATTTACTTTATTATCATTATACTTTTTGGAGCACCACTAATGACACATCATGAAGAAACTACTATGCTCGCTGTCACGTTGACAACCCTTACTTTTATTCCTGGCAGTTTATATTTAGGTGTTGATGATGCTTTGTCAGTTTTAATTGGGTCACAAACTTTGATAAACAGTTTGTTTGTGGAGGCTGTTAGGTGAATAAACAAATCCATACATTTTTTGGGCTGCTTCAACTTTACTCTTGTTTATTAAGTGAGACTTTTGAATTTATTCGTTTCAGGACAAACGTCAAGGCAACAATTTTTGGAACATGGCTTGGAGCTGTAGTGATACCCCTGGACTGGGGAAGACCCTGGCAAGAATGGCCAATACCTTGTGTTACCGGAGCTCTGATTGGTTATACCATTGGACATTTTGTAACACTAATCAGATCTCTGCCTTTTTTCAACAAACAAAATAAAAAGTGTTTCCAATAAGTATACAGACTTCATAAACAGAGTGATTGCGTATTTTGTACATTATTTGATTTATTTTATTTGTGTAAATTCTTGTAAATTATGTTTGATGACGAATTTGATTAATTGTAATAAAAAGATACTTTAATTTTTAAACAAATTTCGAGGCAAGTTACTCCATGCATTTATGTTCAAAAAAAAAAAAATATCTTTTACATTAGTTATGTTTCGTTTTCAAAATTAACATTCAATAAAAAAATGTTTCAATTAAAAAAAGTTTGTTTGACAATCATGTTTGTCAGTCATTTTTTTATCTGGAAATGGGTCTAAAAAAATTATAGTACGCTCCTGAAGACAAGTTCAAACAGGACTGCTGTAATCGCTAGCGACACCAGTCAAAACATAACCTCAAATTGCGAAACGTCGAAATCTCGAATGGTTGGTCAAAGAGTAAACAAATACCAGGCTCGCGTTTGCCAAGATGAAATCGCTGAGGTTCACTCGTAAGAAGGAAATACTAAACAGCGAAAACATCGAGGAAAGCAATTATCGAAGGAGCTCGTTGCAGGTCAACCTAAGTTTCACTTCAAATTCAACTGATTCGCGGCGGGACACAACGGCGGGTACGTCGTTTGAAAAAGAAGCTGCTGATGAAAACGAGACTGACATTAATCGTGCTTCAAAGAGAAGCTCTAACGAAGGCCCATCAAAAAATTCAGGTACGTTGTCTGCTCCAAAAAAAAGAAAAAAAACAAGGAACTGTCACTTTTTGACAGTTACACAAATTTGTAGATATTTTATTTCCACATCACCATGATGTAAAATCAATGAAAATATATTTTTTCTTATTTAGGTTCATCGCCAAAGAAAAAGCGTTACGACAAAAAAGAAGCGAATGAAAATTTGACCATCATAACCAGCGTTACCGAAGCTAACATCTTCAAACTCAAAGATGAGATACTTAAGAAAACCCAACAGCTTCAAGATGCCGAAATTTTTCTCAAGACAAAAAACGCCCTGGTGGAGTCCCAAAGTGGGTCTGAGAATTGTTCGGTCGAGGCTCCAAATGTATTACCAGATAAGGATGCAGTCATCTCAGAATCCAGCGCCTACACGACAGCAGAAAACACATCCGAATCTCACACTCCTCGCCACTCAACGTCCCGAAAATCGGATTCTCTAAAGAGACGATTGTTTCTGAAAGAAAACGAGTACCAGGACTCTTTGCAAGAGTCAAACAAGTCAGTGAAAAAACCTCTTCAAGAAAAGAACAACGAGGACTCTGTCAATACGGAAGAATCTACTACCAGCAGTCCGATTCTTAGCGGTGGTTATAAGTTGACCAGATTAAAAAGGAAAAGCAAGTCGCTTGAAAAAACGAATGATTCTCTGGGTGAGCCCTTGACCTGTTCGTCGTTCAAGACGAAGTCTCAAGGAACTGAAAAGTCGCAAGAGAAACCTATCTCGATGGAAATGACTGAAGCTGCTGGAGGAATCTTGGCTGCTGCTGGAACAGCAACGGAGAGTGAGAATTCTATCAGGACTTCTTTGCATGTAAACACGTCTAACCAGGTCACGGGCAATTCAGATATGAGCCAGATCTCTGATACTGTTTCTGAGCAGAGAAACTTCAACTTGGTGATGAGCGAGGATAGTGGGACTTCCGTGAGATCTTCTTTGAAAGTTAATACCTCTGTTGATGCCATACAAGATAGTTCCACTGAGAAGGGTATGTGACAAAGGGTTTAACCTTCGTTTATGATGTAATATTTTAAAAACAAATTGTTTAGTTATTAAGTCTTCATTTCGATATCTAAAAGTGATCATTCGTTGCTTTTAATTTTTAATAGGTAAAAGTTCGGACGAAACAGATGCTGGACCAAGAAAGAAAAAATTTATCAAGAGAAAGGGAGGAGGACCTAAACAGCTGCTGCATCCCTGTTTGAAAATGTCAGAAAATAACGACGAAGAAAAGGGTGAAGGTGGAGGGAATTTCAAAGTGCCTGCCATATTTGGAACGAAAAGAAATGACGAGAAAAAGGTGGACAAGTGCGATGGCAGTTTAACTGCTGATTCTAGTGTTGCGACAGTCGTTTATAAAACAAGGCACAGGTAACGGAACATATTCTTAAGATAATTTTTACTGTATTTATTATTTTTATTACTGCATTTGATAGATTTTTTGGAACGAAAATCACTTTTTTCAGATACCCAAGTATTTGCAAACGGATGGAAAACCTTGGGCTGACCTTAAACACGGTTGTAATAGAATCACCTTCAGAATCAGAAACGTCTGTGAGAAATGATTCGACTGTGATCCCAGAATCTTGTCAAGAGTCGGAGGCAGACACGGGGAAAAAGAAGACGCAGGAAAAGAAGAGCCCTGTGCCGGGAAAAACGAAACGAAAATTGTTCAAACAGAATTCTGGATTGATGTCCTTGACTCCCACGTCTGAAATTGATGAAATAATGCCGAGGGTGTTAGTTCGTAGGATAAACACCAATTTGATAGCAAAAAGTCAAAGACAGTTACGTGACCGGGACATTATTTCCAGAGAAACCACCATGAATTATTCTGCCACTTCGACTTCAGCCTCTACGAGCAACACTGAAACTGAAAACAAACCAAATGATAAGACAAAAAATGAGAGGAAACAGAGGGTGTCGAAGAAAAAAGGAACCAGGGCGAAGGTAAATGCAGATTTGGTGTCGTCGGATGATGAAGTTAGGAATCAGAAACAAAGTGCGAGGATTAGGCTGAGAAAGGCAAAGAGAAAGAGTAGTGAAGATCTTGAGACATCAGAAGATGAAGATATTAAGAAGAAAACCAGCAAAAACAAGAAAAAAGTAGTGAGTAAGAAGATAGTCATTGATAAAAGGTCAAACGAATTGGAGAAGTTGGAAAAACAGAGGCAGGATTTGGAAACGGACGAGACTTTGTCATCGTCATTGGAGTCAGATGAATTCAAGAAGGAAAAATTCATTCATACCAAGAAGGTTACCAGGCAAAAGAAGATGGTAATCGTCGCAACTGGATTTTCCCAAGAGTCAGTATTTATTTTTATACCAAAAAGTTGATATTTCATCTTGTTTGTTGCGATGTATTCATTTGATGTTTTCGTTTGTATTTCAGGGATAAAAATCTGATAAAACATGTAACCAAATCCTTGGGCTCGGCCGAGTTCGAAGAAAACGTCACGAAATTCACAACCCACGTTGTCAGCACTGGAATTCGTACTATCAATTTGTTACGAGCAATTATACGAGGTTGTTGGCTTGTCAGCAGGGACTGGGTTTTGACGTCTCTAGAAAAAAATTCCTGGCAAGATCCTTTGCCGTTTGAAATGATTCATTACTCTAAGGCTGTTAAGGTTGTTTTGAATTTTGTCAAAAACATTCTTTTAAGCAAAGACAAACAAGAATGGCAATTCAATAAGATTGAAATGTTTTTTCAGATCAACCGCAGAGATCGTCAAAGTTTTGGGACCGCCTACGTTCCAGATCTTTTTATTTTATCTGGAGCAATTTATGTTGAAAATGGAACAACACCACCTGCGAAAATAATCAAAGAACTTATCAAAACCGCTGGTGGTGTGATAACCCACGATCCGGACCAAGCAAAAGTGGTCGTCGGGACTGAGGGAGTCAAAGAAACTTGGGTGCTCGACTCCATTACGACTGGTGAAATTCAACCTATTGATGAGTACAAAAGAAAGAAACGAATCCAACAGAGGAAATAAATTTGATTATTCAGTTAAATCGAATATTTAGTTAGTTGCAATTTTTTAATTCTAGTTTGTTATATTTATGAATCTGTATTCAAACCTTGATACCAAATGTAATTTAAAAACCTCGATATATATTTAGTTTAAGGAGAAGATTATTTTTTTGTGTATGACATGTACAAATTGGATGATTGTTTTTGTTGTAACCGCTTAGTTAATTTTATTTAACAAAATATATTGGATTTTCATACTCGACTTGGTTTGTCATTTACAATTCTGCTCCAAAAATGAACAACAATTTTAAACTTCATATTATGAAAGAATTTTATTTTTCAATTTTGTAAAATTATTCTACAGTTTTTTCTTCAGTGAATGATAAAATTCAAATGCTTCAAACTTGGCGCCAACTGACTTGATTGTTTGCCTTTCGTTCTGAGAATAGCCTAAACGTATATTCTTCGCGTAACAACTCGATAGTTCGAAGGAAATTGCAAATTTTAGTGACAGCGTGTTGCTAACAAACATTTTTGTACGTTTAGAATGCGTAAAAGATGTAATTGTTGTGTCCAGAATTTTTTCAAACAACGTACTTGAATAAATTAAAGAGATCTCAAGGTGAATCCAATTATCATTTCATTTTCGTTATCAAAATAACAATTTGTAACAACTCGACAGTTCAACGAAAACAATATTTTTAATCATAACGTCATAATAATTCATGTCTGAACACTTTTATTCTGAATCTCCAAATGTGAATAGTTTGTTTCACTCGTCTGATTGTTAACAATTTATATAACCTGTAAAGTGAGAGGACGCAACAGTAATAATATTTTAATCATAGTACATCAACAGACTTGGCATCACGTCCAATAATTGTTTTTCATTGTTATTTCGTTTGTTTCAAGATTTGTTTCAAGATACAAAAAAATTGTAACAATGCCTAGAAAGAAGGAGAAAACTTACTTTGCGATCGGGGAGGATACAAGAATTGCTGTCAATTTGACAATCAAAAAATTGATGGAAACAGAGGATCAAAAGGAGTTGGAATTTCCAAGTTCTTACACCGCTGAAGAGAGAGCTTATGTACATGAACTTGCCAGGAAACTTGGGCTCAAATCAAAAAGCAGAGGGTAAAAATATTCTTCAAAATTTTTCTTAATGAAAAGAATTAAATTTACTAAATTAAAAATGGATGAATGACAAAATAATCAAAATCATAATTTAAAAATACATTTCATAAATTAAAATTAAATACATATTTTTAATGCAAAAACGTTGTCATAATTGTAGGAAAGGAGCAAATCGTTTTTTAACTGTTTACAAAAGAGAAGGATCAACAATCGTTCAAGCAGATGCCTGGATAAAATTGGAAACCATCACGAGACAGGGGATATACAATTTGATACAAAAGTTTCCTTTAGACAACAAAGAGCGTCGAGATTTACTGCCTCCCACTGAGAGAGAACGTACTGCAGAAGATGATTGTGAGACTACGCAATATTTTTCAACTTCAAACATGATATCTCATTATAAAAAAAAACTTACATAAAATTTATTTTTAATTACAGTAATCATCAACTCGAGTTCCAAGTCAACCGTCCGACTCAACAACAACATTGCCCAGATCCCACAGCTGCGCACCAACTACGAAGTTTTAAATCTGCGTAATTCGCTGCCGGTTTCCGCAAAGCGTGCTGAAATTTTGCAAGCCCTGTCCTCGAACCAAGTAGTCATCATTTGTGGTGACACCGGCTGTGGCAAAACGACCCAAGTTCCTCAGTTCATTCTTGAGCACCACCAGCAGAAACGTCAGCCCTGCAACATCATCTGTACCCAGCCTCGACGTCTGGCCGCTGTCTCAGTTGCCGAGAGAGTTGCCTATGAACGCGACGAGAAAGTCGGTCAGACCATCGGGTATCAGATTCGATTAGAAAGCCGAGTAGCGGTGAAAACTATCCTCACCTATTGCACCAATGGTGTTCTCCTCCGAACCCTCATGGCAGGTGATTCGGCCCTGGACAAGATCACCCACGTGATCGTCGACGAGGTGCATGAACGGGACAGGTTTTGCGATTTTCTCCTCATCTCTCTGAAGGATGCTCTGGCAAAGTACAAATCCCTTAGATTGGTTCTCATGAGCGCCACAATCGAGACAGGAATTTTCGCCAAGTACTTTAATACCGGCTCGATTGTATCAATCCCTGGTAGATCTTATGATGTGGATGTCTTTTTCCTCGAGGATATTCTAAAATTCACAGGATACAAGACAAAAGAGATGGCTCGCAAACGGGCCGAACTGATGAATAAGAAGGAACAGATGAAGGTACAAATTTACGTACTAATGTAGGATATTTAGTCCATTTGTTTGTTATTTGTATGACTTTTTTCTTACGTCTATAAAGTTTGATGTACTGAAGGAAACAAATGTGGATCTTTTTGTAAACATTTAAATAGACAAAATATGAAACGTTTTTCCTTCAGTACATCATGTCAATTTTTGCAATAAACAGTATTATTATTATTAGGTGCTCGAGTCTTGGACTCAAGAAAATTCGCAGCCACAGTACCAACAGAAGGGAAAGAATAAACATCTACTGCCGGCTTTGTCGCAACAGAACGACACAGTTCCGGAGAAGATCGAGCTTGAACCTTGGCTGGCCAAGGAGATGGACCACATGATAGAACAAGCCTGGTTGCGTGGCGATGAGAACGACTTTGCTCAGCTTTTACATCTGATTCTTTCGGAGAACGTTTCGGTTGATTATCAGCATTCCCACACTTGTGTCACTGCCTTGATGGTCGCTGCCGGAAGGGGACACCTTGATGTCGTCGAGCAACTGCTGAATCTCGGTGCTAATTTAAACATCAAGGCAGGCAACGAATGGACAGCCCTCGACTGGGCAAGGCACAGGAACAAGACGGATTGCATAGAGCTCATCGAGGCTTACGCGAAAAGTCTCAACTGTCCTCTAACAGAAGCCGAGTTCACTGCAGCCAATGCAGCAAAACTTTCGGAAGACGACAAGCTCCTTCTCGATTCGTACCATCAGACTTTCAACGACGATAATGTGGATTACAATCTCCTCCTCACTTTGATCCTGTACATCCATTCGAAGAAACCGGCCGGTTCTATTCTGGTATTCCTCCCAGGCTACGACGACATTGTTACAATGAGGGAGAGAATCACAAGTGAGAAGGCGATGGGCCAAGAGATGAGGTACAGCCTGTTCATGTTGCATTCAAACATGCAATCCGCGGATCAAAAACGGGTCTTTAAGCCCAGTCCCCATGGCACGAGGAAGATCATTTTGTCAACGAACATAGCCGAGACGAGTATAACCATTGAGGATGTTGTTTATGTCATTGATTCAGGCAAGGTGAAAGAGAAAAGCTTCGACGCGATCGCAAGCATCTGCATGCTGAAGAGTAACTGGATCTCACAGGCATGTGCTAAACAGAGGAAGGGCCGAGCCGGACGATGCCAGAAGGGAGTTTGTTACAGACTTTACTCTACCGTCAGGTACAACAGCATGGAACCCCAGCAAACTCCGGAAATGCTCCGGTTGCCTCTTCAAGAACTTTGCCTGTTTACTAAGCATCTTGCACCTGGTAAGAAGATTTGCGACTATGAACATTTAACTTCTTTATCGATAATTAATTGATGTTATTTGTTGTCTCTTTGAACAGTCAATACCACGATTGCTGAATACTTGGACAGAGCAATTCAACCTCCTTCAAACATTGTAACTAGGAATGCAGTTCAGTTACTGAAAACCATTGATGCTCTCGATTCTTGGGAAGATTTAACTGAACTTGGAAGTCACCTATTGGACCTCCCTATAGAGCCACGACTTGGAAAGATGTTGCTCTATGCTGTGGTGCTCAAATGCCTCGATCCGATTCTCACGATTGTTTGTAGTTTGGCCTACAAGTTAGTATTGTACTAAAAAGATTGTCTATTCATTTTTTTTTTTTTACATTTTGATAGATAAATTATTCGATGTTTTGTTCATTATTTTTCAGAGATCCTTTCATTCTGCCATCCCAGCCATCAGCAAAAAGAGCGGCCACTGTAACCCGAAGAAAGTTCTCCGCAAACTCTTTTTCCGATCACATGGCGGTTCTTCGAGCCTTTCAGAGTTGGCAAATTGCGAGACTGAATAATGAAGAGCGAATGTTCTGCGAGAAGAATTTCATTTCCTCAGCGGTGTTAGAAATGGTTGTAGGCATGCGATCGCAATTGCTAGGTCAATTGCGTGCTTCGGGTTTCGTTCGATCTAGAGGAACTGGAGATATCAGAGATCTCAATACCAATTCAGAAAACTGGGCTGTTGTTAAAGCTGCCTTGACTGCCGGATTGTACCCTAATTTGATCCGAGTTGATAGGGAACACTTACAACTGAGAACTCAGTATGTTCTTTTGATTTCATCAATAATCTACCTTTTTTATCATTACATTTATATCTCGTTTATCATTTATATTGGAGATTTCATTATTTCTTTATTGTTTGAAGGAGAGAAGTAAAAGTATTTTTCCATCCATCGTCAACATTGAGGAACGATTTCGCCAAATCGTCAAAAACCAACTACGCACAGACACATGCAGGAAATGTGGATGAACTGCCAAGCAACTGGATGATCTATGAGGAGATGAGCAGATCTGGAAAACTCTGTCATGTCAAAACTGTCACAGCTGTCAACCCACTGACTGTTGCTCTTTTCAGCGGACCAGCTAGGCTACCCATGGAAATTATTTGTGAAGCTGAATGTAAGAATAAAAACCATATAAATATGTTTGAAATAAGACATTATTTTACATGAAATGTTTTGATTTTTCAGCTGTCCTAGAAAGCGAGTCCGATTCAGAAGAAGAGGAAGGACACAAGGGCTCAACAATCTTGAAACTCGACGACTGGGTAGTATTTAAACTTGACAACGAAGCAGCTCGTTTGATTTTGCACTTGCGACAAAAGTGGAACGCCCTGTTTATGCGTCGCATGAAAAATCCAAGCAAACCGATGACCGCTCAAGAGGAACAAGTTGTGCGAACTTTGGTTGCAGTGCTCACTACCGAGGAGCGAGCCTGCGGACTTCAGCAACCGTCCGGAATCGGTCAGAGACCGCGACCGCTCATCTTGGATTATTATCCTGCGAATGCTAATGCGAACGCGAGAAGGGTCGACGAATGTTGAACGGAAATATTCATGTTCTGCATCTCATTTTGAAACTAATCAAGAATAGTACAAACTGCGTTTCGTAGCTGAGTTCGAAAGATTTAACGGCAAACCAAATTGAGATTGAAAGTTAACGTTATTTTTATTAGATTATATAAAATTTAGAGTTTTTTTTTAGTTTTTGGGTTTCTTTGCGGTGTTTTTTATAAGGAAAAAAGTGTAATACTCATTTTGTCTGTGATTGATTAATACTTTTGTATTGCATTATTGCATAATTGAATAGTATATATATCGTTAGTCTGCAATGCATAACTGGTTTATGGATCATCTATTTAATGTAAAGTAGCTTGATTGTTTATACAACAAAATAAATGTATGACACATGGTTCTGTATTATTTTTAAATCTACATTTTCAATTTTGTTTGGTTTTTTAACTTTGTTGAAACATTTTTTAATTTGTTTTTCAAATTCGTGAATTATTGTTATCGGTAAAAGGAACTCCTGCTCTATCGCAAACTAAGCAAAACATGGCGCTAATTCAAAGTTCAGTTTCAGTCAATTAAGCAGTGATAACTTATTTTTATATAAAAAATGTTTACTTACGAGTATCACCTCGAGGATCTGATCACTGTGTCAGGTTCAAATGTGTGATTGTCACTGTTGATAATGAGTTATTGAACGAAGA
Source organism: Trissolcus brochymenae (assembly GCA_030523145.1). Taxonomy (NCBI): domain Eukaryota; kingdom Metazoa; phylum Arthropoda; class Insecta; order Hymenoptera; family Scelionidae; genus Trissolcus; species Trissolcus brochymenae. The sequence continues at coordinate 24,090 of JAQQRF010000100.1, forward strand.
ATTTTTAAAAAGCGATGTTAAATTCATTTGGATGTAAAGTTAAAATCATCTTGTCAGAAGACATTATTTGCAAAGTACATTCTTTTAAATATTTTTCTGTTTTGTTAGAGTTTAACAAGAGTTTTATTTGTTTTGCAAAATGTTGAGTAATTTTATTGCGTTACGTCGAGTGTACATCGCGGGACGATGTGCATATTTTTTAAAGGATTTGAGGTTACGATCTAACCTCTCTGTTGTTCGTCATATGTCATCAGGTAAACAAATGAAAATTAATTTATTAATAATTAATCGAAAGTGATTTGTCTGTTATTATTTTAAAGTTAATAAGGTTTTAAGATTAAATTTGTTTTCATTTGTCAAAATTATCACTTTATTATATTATGGAATTTGAAGTTGATAATTTTTATTTTCATATTTTCAGATACTCTGAAAATAAATATTTCAGAACAAAATGATGTAAAAAGCATTTCTAATACTAATGGTAAATATAAATTAATTTATTTAGTTCCATAACCTAAAAATATTATACATATTTGATGTGTTTTTGTTTTCTCATTTCTAGATAAACTTGTGGTAACAATAAAAGATGTAAAAAAAGAAATAAAGAAACCAAAGCATCCAGAATACGTTCCCAAAAAGTATTGTAAGTATAAGACATTTATCATACCTGCTATTAATTTAAAAACAGAATAAAAAACAATAAAAAAGCAATGAAAGAATAGCGTGACACTAATATTGTTGATCATTTTGACAGTTTGTAATAATTTAAACTAAACAATTGTTATTTACGGTTGCTCTTTTTTTTTTACTTTATAAAACAGACTTTAAACCCTGCTGATTTGTCATAACTGTCAAATTAATTCAAACTTTTGCAAAGTGGATAAAAAAAAGAACTGTTTTAAATCTAACGAAATTTATTATTTATCTGTGGAACAAAAATATATCCTTTCTCTTTTTCCAAAATTAATGAGCAATTTCACTTGTTTCATTGTGTACATTATAAATATCCTCATTTTACATCTTTACTCCTTAAGATTAGATATTTTGTTTGCTCTTGTGATGAATCTGAAGATGATCTAAAAGTTGAAACCTCATTGGAAAACTTGTCCCACAGAATTTGCATTTGTACGTTTTACCGTGAAGGAGCGAGTGTCGATGCAGGTAAATTTTTTTGGTGAATTTCACCTCACATTCTTGGCACTCAAAATTCAAACTTTTCGCGTGTTCCATCTTGTGCTTGATGAAGCTGCCCTTATCGAAAAAAATGGCGTCGCACTTTTTGCAAGTGAAGATCTGATCACTATGAATAATGTAATGAGCAACAAAATTAATTTTGTTTTTGAACGACTTCACGCAGACTCGACAAGAAAAACGAGTCTTTTCCATTTTGATATTCGCCTGAAAAACAAAATTAAAACATGATAAAAATATTTGTGGTTTATAACAATGAATTGTGTAAAGAATAATTTAAACAATTACCTTTTCAATAACGTTCGATCGTGCAAATCGTGGAAATCAGATATTCCAATTTTTGACACCAAGGCTGTACAGTTAGAGACAGAAATATTCGGAATATTTAAAACGAGTGTTTACTTTGAGATGTAAACAGAACCCGAAGTCATAAACACAATATGTTTTATTTTTTGAAAATTTATTAGTTTTGATAATTTTGTGATAAACTTGTCATTTATTTCTTAATGATGTAAATAATTGTTTTTATTTAAAATTAAAAAACTATTTTTTATTTTCTAGTTTCCAAAGATTTGGATCAAGAAACGATTCGGCACCTGCGATGGATGCTGCAAAAGGACGTGTTAGGCCAGGACATGTTCCTGATGGGAGCGCCGGGAGCGAAACGTCGCAATTTGGCTCTGGCCTTTCTCGAGCTCATCGAGCGCGAAGTAGAATATATCGCTCTTTCGCGCGACACCACAGAGGCGGATCTGAAACAACGCAAAGAGATAGAAGCCGGAACGGCTAGTTATCACGACCAAAGTGCCGTTCGTGCTGCTGTCAATGGCAGACTTTTAATTTTGGAGGGTATCGAAAAAGCTGAGCGAAACGTTTTGCCAGTATTAAATAACCTGTTGGAGAATCGTGAGATGCATCTTGAGGATGGGAGGTTTTTGATTCCTGCTAACAGATATGACCAACTTTTAAAAGTAATTTTTAGCCAAAGAGAAATGTTTGATGTTTTTTAAATTGTGATTACTTTTTGCTTTTTCTATAAAATGTAATATTCATAAAAATAAGTTTATCATTATTAACTTTGTTAATATATTTACAGCAACACAGTCAAGAAGAATTGGATTTCTGGCGTTTGGTCCGAGTAAGTGAAGATTTTCGGGTAATCGCTTTAGGACTGCCCGCACCGCGTTATCCCGGACATCCACTAGATCCTCCTCTGAGATCCAGATTCCAAGCTCGACATATACAACAAACGTCATTTCATGTGAGTGATACGTTTTTTGTTTTGTGTTAACAAGTTTTAATTCTCCCAGTTAGAGTCGAGTTTAATAAAACATTTAAAAGTTCTTAGGTGTGCGCTCTCTGACGTATGGCAATTATTTTCTCGCGAATTGTCGCATGATTGTTCAGGCGTGAAAAATAAATGAGAATACCGCGGCTTAGCCAGCGGTATATAAGAGCTCTTCGTGGCTGCGCGACGCTTAGAAGTCGTAGTCGCGTGCTCGGGACCGACAGTCATTCCGCCACTTCCGATCGAACCAACTCGAACTGCGGGGAAAACAACATTCCTACTCAGATCTTGAATTTTTTTGTTTTCAAAATTCTTTCAAAGTAGTCACCGTCTTGAAATTAAAAACAAGTTCAATCTCACAAATGATACAAATTAATTGGTAACTCTTTTTTTAAAAAGAGTAGAGAAGACCGATTGTTATTGAAAAAAAAGGCCGATGCAAAATGCCGGCAATTTGGTCCTCATCCGAGCGACCGATACGAGTGCCAACCGTCTGGGTCAACGGAATCCGACATGCCGTTCTCTCTCAAGACGACCCGCACAGCCTCAAAAATCATCGGCGACCGCAAACTTCAGTACCAAAAGAAAAAAAGTACCCAATAAACTATGTCCGTTATGTCAAACCGGTATCGGAAAGTCTTTCCAGTTGTTTTCTAAAGTTGAGGATCGTCGTGAACGAACCGAAGCAAAACCCAACGACAGAAAGTCGCGGACAATCGGCGCCAGCCGGGTCATCCTCGAGGCAGATTGAAAAAGCTGAGAATCAGCTCTGCGAGATTGTACAACTAATGAGAAATTACGAGGACGACTTCACGGCTTTGGAATCCGAGGAAAGTAACGAAGATTCTCTTTCGAATAGGGTTTTGCAGTGGTTGAATTTATGCGGCAAGGATATCAACTACGGAGCTCAGATTTACGACAAGATAAACTGCGACGAGAGGCAGGATTGTGAGCTGAAAAGGGAGATTTTGCAAGAGCGTAAGATTTTGCAAGGTTTAGAAAAACGCGAGAGGAGTCAGTCTAGGACAAAGGACCGTTTAACATTCAAGAACGACACGAAACTGAGACGAGAAACGATGGAAAGTCCACGTTGGGCGCCAAACAAGAAACCGCAACTGCACATTTTCATTCCGAGTTTGAACGCAAGTTCCTCCTTGGAATCGCTAAATTACCCTTAGTTGCGGAGCGAACGGAACTCGACAAAGGATATCCATTCTTTGCATTTCCGTGCGAATAACGGAGTAATTGATATTGGCATTAAATTGTGCGGTAATGAAGAGCGCTCACGATGCTTATTTGACAATCGATTTTCAAGCTCTGCAAAGGATTTTTACGACCCGTCTGACACCGTTTGGATTCCTTTTTTTTTCTAAAATTATGCTCTGCTCTTCGTTTCTTGTCACTTTATCTGAGCCTGACGATTCGTACCAGCAAGGGACGTCGCATGCTTGTCACGGGACCGAGGTATTCCTAGAAAAAAGGAACAAAACAAAAATTGTCAGACACATTTCTCCGTAGCTCAATTCAATTTCTTAATCTTCCATCATATTTTTTTAATCTCGTTTCGTGTACTTGCTTAAACTTGAAGTTATGCATTTTATGTGACAACTTTTGTTCTTCGTTCGCTGTTCATACCACTTTCGTTCGAGTACTAATTTTGACATGATAAGGTAACTCAATTTTATATCAAGTTTAATTGACATCAGTATGTAGTTTTTAAATTAAAATTCACGAGAATAGAATAGAGTTGAAAAGTTGATTTTGAAAATAAAGTTATATGCTAAAGGTGATGTGTAAAAAAAAAACAATTATGGAAATAGTTTGTGAATTAACGCGAACGGCTGTATCAGCGATTGGCACTCGAGATAGTTGTGGCAATCCAAACTTTCGAATGGAGAAAGCTTCGCTATTCTGAGCATTTCGTGCCAACTGATAGTTAGGTTCCATGCGGGGGAACAATTTTCTATGCTAATTCGCAGAATAAGTGGGCAAAATGTGTGTCATTGGTGGAGACAATTAAAACTTGAATTTTGTTGCGCGAAGTTTTTCGTTCTTTGAAGTTGAGATAATAACTTAAAATGCTTTTCTTTTTTTTCAGAACCAGTTGAAGACAATGACAAATCTTGCACCCAACGCTGATCCAGCGAACCTGTCCAAACTCTTATCCTGCTGTCACGCTTTAATCACAGAAGAAGCCGTTGCTTTAGGGCTGCCTGACTTTCCACTAGACAATTTAAACTCAGCCGCTAAACTAATGGTAATTGAATTTATTGTTTCTAAAATTTGTTAGGTTTTAATTTTTTAGAATAATAAGATAAAAATATCACTTTCTGTTGCAGGATCAATTTCCACACCTCTCAGTACACCAAGTTTTCTACAGGTTTTATCCTTATGACTTGTTTTTGAATCAAGAAGGCCAAGCAGCGGTGAAAAGCATTTTAAATACTTTTGACGTTGTTGAAAAATCCAAAACACAATCTGAGACAGCAAGTCGAGTTTCGAATGTTGAAAAAAAAGATGGTTTGGCGATAGTTCAAATCAGTGTTGATGGTTCTTATATAAATGCGTCGGTAATTTGATAATTAATGCAATATAATTTGTAACAACCAATTTTGTTATTGAGAAATTGATTGAACGAACAAATCATTTAAATTGTTTTACGTTTCAGTTGTTGTGTGGAGATAGAAAGCTGACAAGTGAAGTACACTTTGTAGAAACAAGTTACCAGAACACATTAATTGCAAACATGCTGCAGAGTTTAGCAGCATCAGATGTGTGCTTAGTGGGACCAAGAGGATGTGGCAAATCAATAACAGTTGCAAAGTTAGCCGAAATTTTGGGTTACAATGTTGAGCCCGTTGTATTGTATCAGGTGATTAAACGTTCTATATCTAGTGACTAGATCTTGTGTTAAAAATTAATTTTTAATTATATGATTTGTTACAGGATATGACATCGCGAGATTTGATTCAACAAAGAAGCACATTGCCGAGCGGCGATACAATTTGGAAAGAATCAAGATTGATAACTGCAGCTTTGGAAGGAAAACTAGCTGTTTTGGATGGCATTCATAGAGTCCATTCCAGTACATTAGCCGTTATCTATAGGTCTTTATCGTTTGCAACATAATTTTTTTATTCATTATATTTAATCAGGATCAATACCAATTGCATCATTTCTTTCATAGGCTGATTCATGATAGAGAACTACAGTTGCATGACGGAAAAAGACTTTTAAGATCTGATAGATACGATCAAATCAAATCAGAACACAATCTGTCCAATGAAGACATGGAAAAATCTGGAATTTTAAGAATCCATCCTTCATTCAGAATCATTGCCTTGGCAGAGCCGTCTGTAGAAAATTCAACCCAGTGGCTCAATTCCGAGTTGCTGAATCTGTTTCTCTTTCATGAGATGAGACCTTTGGATAAAATAGAAGAAATCAATATTATGAAGGAAAAGGTATGAAAAAAGTTGATTAAAAAACGAACAAAAGATTCTGCAAATTGTTATTATTTTATTGTTAATATTTTACAGTTCGGAGAGCTGAGTTCATCCCTTTTAAAAGTCATTGATCTGGCGCACACTTTGCGATCATCATCCGATCCTACATTGAAATCTTTGTCCAACTCTTTGAGCACTCGCCAACTTTTAAGAATTGCCGCCAAGATGCAAAATTTCCAATCTGAATCTGCATACGATGCCATTCAGCGTGCTTGTTTGGCCAGGTTTCTTCCACCCGTTGCCAAACAGGCTCTAGAAGAATGTTTGAAGAAATTAAACATTAGCCCAACTGTTAAACAAAACCAAACCGATATGACGTACACATACGACGAAAACTTTGTCACTATTGGAAGCACAACAGTTCCGAGATTTAAAACAAATGCTTTAACAAAAGTACCGGACATTGTGTTTTATGACGTACCGCAACATTTGGTATTGCTCGAGAGCCTATTGCAAGACTTTTATTTGAACGAAAATTTGCTGTTAGTTGGAAACCAAGGAGTGGGCAAGAACAAGATAGCCGACAGACTTTTGCAACTGTTGAATAAACCGAGAGAGTATATCCAGCTTCATAGAGATACTACGGTGCAGACTTTAACGGTCCAACCGATGGTGAAAGATGGAGTTGTTGTTTATGAAGATTCTCCTTTAGTCCAGGCTGTTAGGAATGGACACGTTCTAGTTGTAGATGAAGCTGACAAAGCTCCTATACATGTTACTTGTATTTTAAAGGTCGGTCTATTATAAAATGAATTATTGTCTTATTTTTTTATTGTTTTGAGTGTTATTGATTGGCACCTCTGACACTTTTTTTTGCAGACTTTAGTTGAGTCGGGTGAGATGAATTTATCGGATGGTAGAAGAATAGTGCCTTCGTCATACTCAGGAACAACAAGTAATCCGAATGAGATTATAACTCATCCAGATTTTAGAATAGTTGTACTTTCCAATCGGCCCGGCTTCCCATTTTTGGGGAATGACTTCTTCGGAGCATTAGGAGACCTTTTTAGCACACACTCTGTTGACAATCCGAAATTTGACAGTGAAATAAAATTACTGAAACAGTATGGTCCGGATGTCGATGATCGGATCATTATGAAACTTGTCAAAGCTTTTGGAGAGCTTAGAAGTAAATCGGATCAGGGATTGGTATCTTATCCCTATTCTACTAGGGAAGTTGTCAACATCGTGAAACATTTACAGGTAGAAATATTGATCAACTATAATGATAATAGCGTTTTAATAAAAGTGCAGTCTAACTTTGGTAACATTATTTTTCAGAAATTTCCTGACGAACCTCTATCGACGGTCGTTCAAAATGTATTTGACTTTGATCGTTATTCCCAGGAAGTTTATGAAACTCTTGTTGAAGTTCTACACAAGCATGGAATTCCTATCGGAACGTCCTCTAAAAATGTTAATTTAGCACAAAAGTAAGCCAATGCAAATTCAATGCAAAATTATTCTGTGAATATAATTTTCGAAGACATTTTGCGTCTGTCAATTTTGTACATATAATTTTAAAATAAATTCTATATTTCTAAGTAAGTTGGATGTTTCATTTATCCTATTCCGTTTGCAGTATCTCTTTACCAAAAGTTGCAAAAGTTGGAACCTGGGAACTTCCGACGTCGGGAGTAGTACTTCCAGTTCAAGAGAGATTCGTGAAATCGAAATTTTTAACAACCGGCAAACAATTGGAGCACACATTGGACAGAATTGAGGCGAGGTCAGCTTGGTTTACAGAGCTGCAAAGTTACTGGAGTTTACCCAACAGCGAGAATGCAATTATTGTAGGTGTTGCAGCGTCCAAGACTGATAACAACGTTCATATTCTGAGAACAAATCCAACTTCGATTTTTAGCATGAATTTTGCAACAGATCAGATCAAAGAGACTATTCTGCAAGGCTTAATTACTCCCGTTCGGAGCAGCAAACCTCTCTATTCAATAGCCTGCGATAAGGATGGAAATGTTATTGTGCACGAAGAAACTGTAAGATTCAACAAACCTAATACAACTTAATATTCAAGAAATGTTTGTTCGAACTTTCTAGTTGCAAAATTACACTTTTTATTTTACAGTCCAACACTCTCCTTTTCATAAACAACAAAGATCACTCTATCCATGGACTGCAGTTATTTTCTTTCCTTGAATCTGCTGGGGACAAATTATCCCAGGCTTTTGGTGGTAGGGCCTATGCGTGGAAAATGATTCCAGACTTGATTCTGTCAAACAACCAACTCGTCTTGTATACTCCGAATGACACAAAAATTGAAACGATCAATTTGCAATCGATGTCAGTCCATTCCATGGTCCTGCCTTTTGAGATCAGTTCTTTGACCTTAGCATCGGACAGCAAATGGCTGCTGCAGAACACAACAGGCAATAAATTTGTCTTACAAAAGGATGGCGGAGATAAACTTTGTCCTAATATTCTCAAAGAAGTGGATGATTATTCTTCAGACATCAGGAAGCTGGGACAGTTCCTGACCATGAATAAAGACAGATTAAGTGGAAGAGCTTTGAGTGAGGCGCTGAATCAGAGTATTGATTCGCCTAATCGGATTCTAGTTTCTGACGCCAGTTATGCTAACATTATAGTTGGCTTTCCCGAATTGAACAGTAATATCGAGATTTATACCTGGCCGAGAGAAGGCATTGTCAAAAGTCAAACTTTGCCGATTATAACTGATCAGGGTGAAATCATTCGAACAATCAGACGAGGTCAGATAGCTAACACTCTCATTAAAAATGAACCAAGAACTCAAAACGCTTCTGGATATTTAGAGCTTATTGACGTCAAGAGACAAAAAGCAAGATACATCCCAGTTCCAAGGTTGAAAATTTTACTTTTTTTCTGCATCGTTGATATTTTTGAAACACGAATAAAATGATTTCATGCCATTTATATTTATTTCGATAACAGAACGTTCGATAGAATATCCCCGATATTGGAATGGATATACCCGGAAGGAGCTCCGATGTATGTCGCATCAACTTCCAACGACGGATTAGTAACAGTGGACGCAAGTGGATGCGTACAATTGTGGGAAACCGCTCTAGCCAATATCGAACAGTCGCTGGGCTCTTGGCGCAAAGCGGTAGGCGAAAACGATGAAGAAATGCAAATTACCAAGGAGAGGTATTCCGGTCTAGACGTTAGCGGTCCGAAGCACGGAAAAGTCGATCAGAATAATGAACCCCACGTGGGTGGCAACACGTGGGCTGGTGGCACTGGCGGTACGTTCATTAATCTTACGTTCTTGAGGTCAGTGGAAAACAGATGAGGGTTAAAGGTGACAAGTCTATCCCTGCTGTGTTGACACCTGGGTCATTTTTCAGTTGACGTCTTCATCAAAGTAGTTTCTTTGTTGATAATTGTTGTTAACGAAATTGTTGAACAAGTTTTTAATTTGGAAGAAAAATATTTTTAATTTTGAAATAAAAAATAATACAAGCTAATGAATAGATGAAAAAAAAAAGTTTGTATAATTATTGTTCTGAATCCGAGTTGTGAATATTTTAGGACGCGACACAGCTGGCTTGGGTGGAAAGGGAGGCCCTTATCGTTTAGACGCAGGTCACACTGTGCATCAGTTAAGTGATGAAGAAAAGAATACAGTGCCAGAGCACGTGAAGAAAGCCGCTAGGGAAATGGGACAGCGAGCTTTCAAGCAGCGGCTCAAAGAGATAGAGATGAGTGAGGATGATTTTAATCTGTACAATCAGTTCAGCAGCCCTGTACAGAAACAAGTTCAAACTTTAAGGACCATTTTGGGTGAATCTAATTTTTGAATGTTGATTGTCTTTGAGATTAGCTAACAAAATTGTAAATTAAAAAGTCAAATAATTTGTGGATCATGCAATTGATAAATATTGTCGGTTTTTTTAATTTGAATTAAATAATTGTAGGTACTTTACAAGCAAAAAGTAATGAACGGCAATGGGGTCGTCATCAGACGTCAGGTGAATTGGACGATACAAAGATAATCGAGAGCTTAACTGGTGAGCAAACGATTTATAGGCGGCGCGTGGAAAAGAAACCAGAAATAGGATCGACCCAGATGAAACCAAAGCGGCTGAAATTGGTGGTTGACGTCTCGGGGAGCATGTACAGATTCAACGGCTATGACGGTCGATTGGATCGTGAGATGGAAGCCTGCGTGATGGTTATGGAAGCGTTTAGCGGTTATGAGGCCAAATTCCAGTATGACATCGTTGGACATTCTGGCGATGACTACAACATTTGTTTTGTCGGTCACACCCAGCCTCCTAAGGATAACAAACAAAGATTAAAAGTCATCAAAGTGAGAAAAACTGAAATTTCGTCTTATTTTTATGCCGAAATGTTTCATACATTTTTATTTTGTAATTAAAATTAAAAATTTTTGTAGACCATGCATGCTCATGCTCAGTTTTGTATGCCGGGAGATCACACCCTGGAGGCAACGCGGCATGCAATTTCCAGTCTAGCGAAGGAAGATTCAGACGAATCCATCGTAATAGTATTGTCCGACGCGAATTTGGAGCGCTACGGAATTAAGCCCGAGCGATTTACGAAAATCCTCTCGTCCAATCCTGACGTTAATGCGTATGCGATTTTCATAGGCTCTCTCGGAGATCAGGCAACGAGGTGAATAAGTTTTTCTTTTATCTGTGCCAGGAAATAAACAAGTCTACAAGCTAATTAAAGAGAAATTATCCATAATCGGATTTTAACAATATTTTATTTCACTTTCGCAGATTAATAAAAAAGATGCCATCTGGGAGAGCTTTCGTCTGCATGGACTTGAAAGATATTCCGAAAATAATGCAACAGATATTTGCCTCGTCGATGCTGAGCACAACTCGAAATTGAATTTAAATTCATTTTAATCTGGTCCGACAGAATGTTGTACGAAACTTTTACCCAAGTGTGAAACTGTAATTATATTATAGCTTGTATATTTTTTGAAAATATAATTAATTTATTTTTAACTTTTTTCATTTAATTTCATTTAGTAATTACAGGATTAATCACTTCCATTTAAGTAGCGAGATTAACTTTTAAATGAATTTGCACTTAATTATAATAAATTGAAAACCGTAGTTTAAGTATGAAAAAGTCTGGGAAGAAAAACTTTAAAACTCGAAAAACTTGAGCGTCTCTCGCATTTCTCTCGGTGGCAATGTGCAGAGGCCTGTCGTGGAAATTGCGGAACGCTTGCCAAAAGCGTGTTCCTCGCATGCTTGTCGCATATTTTTCATGTGTATTTTCCTCGTTATACTATAACGAAATTTCGTGGTTGCCTTGGTAAAGGTACAACACAATTTAACGTTTTTATTAATTATTTTGTACATAAACTTTATTCTTAAACTACACACATTTTTCCTTTTACATTTATATGTTCAAATAATTATTACTAATCAACTTCATTCTTGTATTCTTTTCAGAACGTTTCGAAAGGCATCGTAAAAAGAAATACCTGCACTCTATTACAAACAGCTCGTTCAAAATTTCTTCGCTATAAATGTTTATGATCCAAAACCCCTTTAGACGTTGATCAATCGACGATCATCGTCAAAGCAACGGCCACAAATATTAATCTCTGACAAAAGCCAAACTTCGAATGTTTCCGATCATGCGCACCTACCCCTGACTGAACACCCCGTTACCCTCGAACTGGATTATGTGAAACTTATCGCCCGTAACGTTCATCTTGAAACAAAAGATCCAGTCAACAAAGAAGTTCCATCTCTTTCCAAAAAACTAAAAACAAAAAACTCATCTTCCGAATTGCACAAAAGTACAAACAACATTGTTTCAACAAATGTTTCATAAACCATCGAACTAAACAATTCTTAATTTTCAGATTTCGCCGAGCTCCGAGCGTTATCGCTCAATTCATCTCTTCTTCGCACAAGACATTAATGATGCGAGCGGATGACTCATCCTGGACCGATACTTCCTCGCCGCCCACACCTCGATTTCGTCATCGCCTCTTTTCTTCCCCGCGTAACCCTTTCGTCTGGGACGAGAAGGGGGAAGGGGAGCAAGAGCAATCGAAGGAGAAAGAGGGAGAGAGAATAAAAAAAAATTGATGCGTCAGAGACCCCCGGTTGGAATTCTCCCTTGGACCCTTTAATTCCGTCATCGCTCTCTCATCTTGCCTCTCCATCCAGTTATTCGGTTATCCTTCATTCGATCCATCTGGCGACCGAATCCAGGGCCGAGCAGTCGCGGAGATGGCCGAGCGAGGTTGCGGAAGGTTACGGGAGTGGGGTTTTCAGTCGAAAGCCGGTCGCTGAATGGAGCGAGTGTGGAAACGGGTGCAAAGTGCTGGTCGCCGTGTTGGTTCCGCGCCACGGTGCGGCTGCCCCTCGCAGCCGTGTCAGCTGCACGTGGAGCAGCGTACGAAGCGCTCCACGGGCAGCCGCAAGTCGCGCGGACCGCAGACCATCGTCTGCGGCTGCCAGGTGCAGCCGTGTCCGGTCCATCCCGTGCTCATCCGGGTCCGCAAATCTCAGCGACCTCCCCTCACCTGCGACTGTCCACCGGAGACACAGCCCTGTCCCCATGCACCGAGACCCGCCGGGCCACGAAGGGTGCGCAGGTAAACCACCTGACCGAGTTCTCAAGCCGCAACTATTATAATCATTTCATTTTCAATCTCGACCCTCTCATTTAGGTACACCACATGGATTTATTCAAAGTATGCCAGTTGGCTCCTGGGCTTCTGGGGATCAGCTGATGTCAGTGTGTGCCGTCAAACAATCTGTCATGCTTATTTTTATACTTATTCTCAGAAGACTTTTCGCTCAAATTTGAAAGCTGGTTTGGTTTGACCTCCGAAGGTGTACCTTCCTAATGGGGTGGAAGTGAACGCAACATTCCAAAGTCGAACTATTTTGGTACAACGATTCTGCATGACTTTTTCAGAAAAATTTTCTTCCCTATTGAGAAAGTTTCTAACGTACACCTGATTCTGAATTACGATAGGAAATGTAAAGGAGGTATCTTATTATGAGTCCATTCGGAGCATTCGAAATTGACCATTTAAATTGGATTAAAACGATGTTATCTTCATTAAAGCCAAGCGAATTTGAATTGTTGTTGGGTCAGGTCAAAAGCCTCTGGCGCATAGTTTTACTAATTCATGTTGGATGATTACGAATGGGTGAGAATGAATTTTTATGTGAATTAAAAAAGAAGAAGTGGTATAAATGAAAAATGGTTCTCTCTGATGCGGTCGGTCTTGTTCAATTTAATTGAATCTGCTCACTATTATGATTCAGAATTATGTGCCGACATATAAATAAATGCCCGCTGCTAATCAACGGAAGATGCTCTTTCATTTGATGGTCAGTGACCCTCTGACTCGGGCGATCAAAACAAACAGTCAAGTTCTGTCAATTGAACATTCTCAAAGGGTTCTCATCGAGCTTTGCATCACCGCTTCGAACAAGTGGAAATTGTGCAAAAATCAATACCATCGCCTAAAAATTGCGTGTCGCGGAGTTACAAAAATTGTGTGTCGCCGATGACGATGACGTGAGACTCTGCGAGGCGGTTCGGCGAGGATATAAAAAAGGCGTGTGAGTCATGATAGTGTCAGGGTCGTAAATGTTTAATGCGAGAGTCGAATCGATAGGTCAGTACCCCGCCGAAAATGTATGATCAACTTGAAATCCGCCCGGGAACCCGCGTTGACCTGAAATACACTTGAATTTATTTAAGACGGTTCATAGCCCAATGATGGTCCACGTTCAATCCGACAAAACTTCACTGTACGAAATACCATTTTCAGTTCAAAATTGACATTTTCAATTTTGATGAAACTATATTCCATCAGAAATTTCTCTCGCAGTGAAATTGCATTTTTGGGAAGAGTTATCAAACTTAAATCTCGATCGAGATTGGTATATCTATATTGTTTGACGCAAATTTGATTTATCTCTTCTGTACATATACGTATGTAAAAAATGATCACATCTTTTCCATCTATGAAATATATATTGATAAAATATGACTAGATTAATTAGTTTTGAAATTTCGTTTCAATGAAATTATACAGTTCATTCATGAAAGCAATTAATTAACATTTTGAATATAATGTCAGCAGATGGTCAATGTATGTTCATTTTTACTACGTCAACTAAAAATGATATGATTTTCATGAGTTTAAAACTGAACAAAAGTAAAGAATTTTCCGTTCGAGATGAATACCGTTATCTTACTTTTTAGCCAGGGTATGAATTTAAGTTCGCTCTCATAAAGAAGCGGAAATATTGAATATTCCGTGATGTGGTTTCTTCCAGATTATTTCCGTCCCATCCAAACATTCCGAAAACTAATCACAACATTCTTTTCAAGTGAGTGTCATTCACAAGCAAAAGAATTAACGGTGAGAGTTTTAGACTCTCTGTTTCTCTCTCTGCCATTCTCTTCTCCCTTATATTGATCTGTTCTATATACATAGATATACGTAACCACTCAGCAACTTTAACCTGTTGTGACCTACGAAGGGAGGTTTTTGGAAAGTAATCCGCCCAGGGATGAGGTCTCCACCTTATTATATATTTTTATTTTCCAACTGACACGTTACATGTCATGTCAAAAAGACAGTTCTTCAATGTTGTTCTTGAATTCGTCGGCTTTTTTGTAATGCAATATCCCTCTTTTTGAAAGCGGATTTTACTGATATATTTTTAGACTTTTTTGAAATAGCTTCTGAGGTTTTCAACTTTTTAATTTTTTTTTTTTTTTTTTCGGTGGTGCGGTTTTTTTTAAAGCTATAGTTTTAGATTTCAGGAGAACAATAGAGTTGGCAATTTATCGAGCCATTTGGAGATAAAAGTACAAAGTATGAAATATATTAAAAAATAATGGCGCAACAAATTAGGAGCTTTGTACGAAGCGGAAACAAATTAGTGTTATTAATTATTCAGTTGAACGTTTTTCTTTCGTGAACATTAGATATTTATAAACATAAATTTGTGTTGAAAATGTGATTATTATGAAACTGAAGTTTAAAGAGTTCAGCTCGTGATTGAAGAAAATTCAATTTTTCATTTGGCCATTAAATAACGAAACAAATTAACGCAAATATTTTTTCAATCGAAAAAAAATTCCAAATTGTTTTCAAAGAATATCAAACAAAGTTATGAACTATAAACGCAAGCAAAGTGCCCTTTATCAAAAGCAATAATTAAAAAACATTCAGTAGGTCGAAAAGTAATTGAAACTTGTGCTTGCGATCTTTTGGTTCGTAAAATGTTTTCGTTTCATATTAAATAACGTTTGCAACAAATAATGTCAGTTTGAAATAATTCTTTTCGCAAAAGCATAGAAGGTAAATTGAAAAAGAAAATGGAATATTCTTTGAAACAACGTTTTACTTATTATTTTATTTTTGTAAATTAAATTTAATTAACTTTCTTATACAATTCTTTCATTAAAAAAAAGGCAGTTCTCAAACGTGAGATGTACCTTCAGTATTAATGAGCTCGCTGTCAAGCAGCAATATCTCATGTGAATCATACGTGCGATTAAATCTTGAACGTTCTAAGAAGAACTAATTTGTAGATTTATTGCATTTGAAAATAGATCTTTTGGCCAAGTGAAATGTTCAAGTATCACATTAAAAAAACATCAGATGTTTAAGCTTTTTAACTTGCTCAAACAAACTATAAATGTGAATTAAAAAAAGAAAGTATCATCGAACATATACCAAGTTCAAATAGTTGTTGAGGAAACATTTGACCGAGCTGCACATAATATAATACGAATTTTAAGATTCAATTTTGAAGTGAAAGAATCAAATATTCAAAACGTACGTACGCGAATTTAAAATTGAATGCATTCGTTAAAATGCATGTCCTTCATCAATGATTTAGTTATCATTTCCCGAAGCTTGAATCGGATTGGTTCATCAAACTGCGACGCCGAGTTAAGATTATGACTTGGATTATGATTTATAGTACGGCCGATTGTGTGTGTTCTAATCTAAATAACATTTTTTTTATTCTGCTAAGTTTTAAGTCTTTACTCCTCTACGGGTTTCACATCGTCAAACAGCAGAATTAAACCCTACATACAATAGCGGTTGCTGTGCCAAGATCAAAGAGAGGATTACGCTTTTATATTTGTGCCGGCGAAAATGCAAAACCACAACATATTTATCACTACACACAACAATACAGCCGTACAATAAATTTAACGTTGCAAATATTATGCTTTGCATTAAAAAATAGTCCAGGCAGCAATGGTTTTAATTGCACCATCCATGATAACATATAAGGTCGCATTTAAGGTGAAATGATGAAATTGGTAGACTTCAATTTGCCATCGTTGCATTAGTGAGAACTGTTTTCGAATTCTTTTCAGGTGCGATTGTTCTGAAAAGCCCTGTCGTCATATGAAACGTCGTCCCCAGGGCACTGCCTCGATCCTGCCGATAAATCCCGTCGCGACAAACAGCGAGACACCTTCGATCCAAGCCGGCAACGTCTGCGAATGTCGTGAAAAAGCGGAGAATGCAAATGGCAACGAGGTAAACTGCGAGTGTGAGGCTAAGCCATGCTCGCACACGATCAAGACACGTCGGCCACGACGAGCATGCAACTGTCCGTCTCAGCCTTGCCCGCACAAGCCCGTCGAGGGCCGGATCAAGCGCGTGAAATACCGCGTGAGGCGCGCCGGCTGTGCCATGGCCCGCTGCACAGCCGAGCTTACCATGCTGCATCTTCACTGGGAGTTTGCCTCGGAATGCGCTCCTTGCAGGCCGAGGGGGTTGACGAGAAGATTTTGCAGACGACAACAGAGCGACAATGAACTTTACCGCAGCAACAGCTTCAAGTTCGAACGATTCGAGAGAAATAAAGACGAGGAGTCTACCCCACTTCATAAGCAGGTACTTTTTTCAGATATATTGAAGAAATTCATTTGTTTCAATTTTTTCCCTCTGACTTTTGAGGATACATTTTGTCTACAAATGTTGAATTCATTATTCATTCATTATAAAATCAATATCACAGCTTTCTACCCCAGTTGTCTAATCAGATGTCTCAAAACTTAACAAAAAGCTCAAGTCATTGTTGGTTCTAGTTTCTGAGCTGTTAGAAAGTCATGCTAGGGCAATTTCGAATGATTCAAAACGATGACTGATTATCAACTGAATTTAATTTAATGAACTGCTATTATTTTGTTTGGATTACGTTGTGAAGATTAATCAGTAACTTTATATGATAAAATAAGTTCAACTAAGGGGTAAAGTTGGTTGGCCAAAGTTAATTAAGAAAGTGTCTGTTAGATTCGGCGTTAGACGGATGGATTAACTTTAAGGTGAAACTTTTGTGATATAATATTGCACGTAATAAATAAATTTTATCTAGATAATTTCGATGATTTCGGTATCTCTGCCTCTTTGTAGCTGCAATTACCTTTACGGTAACTGCTCTGCGAATCTGTATTATCTCATTAAGAGCGATAAACTGCTTTGAGTATGTAATCACTGTGCATTAATGACAAAATTTGATTTTAATTCACAGGGGCAGAGCAAACTAGTGCTTCTGATAACGTGATATTAAATTTTGCAGCCCTAAAAATTAAATTTCCGAGCAGTTTGTTGAACGAAATTATATGCGCGCGGTTTTCAGTTCGAATGAAATGATTGTATTATATGCATATATATGCGCAGCCGAATGAATTCGCTGTACAAATTTTATCAAGGTATATGGGCTTGAACAACTCAACTGGCATCTCTCATAATGCAACAATAATTCCTGTTGGTTGAGTCGTTTAAAAAAAAAAAAAAAAAAAAAAAAAAAAAAAAAAAAAAAAAAAAAATACAAAACAAACAGCAAAAAAAGGACACGAAAATTATAAAATATAATATTGCACGTAATAAATAAATTTTATCTAGATAATTTCGATGATTTCGGTATCTCTGCCTCTTTGTAGCTGCAATTACCTTTACGGTAACTGCTGGCGATTGTTCTTTTTTTTTTCCTCCGTTAATTGAAATATTTAAAGTCTACAAATATGAATATCCACTGAATGTGAAAACAAAAAATCTTCACTCTGAGTTTGAGACTTTATAGACAAAGTGTATGAAGCACGTTTTGCAATTGATATCCAGCCGACAGTCAACATCGAATTTCCATAAGACGAACAAAAGAGACGACGAAATAAATTGTTTTTGATAAGCTGTCACAGTGCCGTCGTAAACGGGTATTAAAATCAAACGAATACTGAGACGACTTTTTATCCCAAAATTCGTACAAGAAGCGATGAGTAATTCAATAATGTTGGTGCTTATCAATCTCAAAGCCATACCCAGAAATTTCGATCGTCCCTACGAATTCTTCTTCAAGTATGATCAATATTAACTTTGCATACATCTCAAGAATAACTTTTCAAGACGGTTATTTTCAAAACTAATAATATCTCTAACTCGACAAAGTAAAATTTTATTAAAATAGATCAAATCATATTTCAAAATCAACCATTTTTTCTAAGTCACTTTTTGAACAAAATTGTTGAACGAGCTGCAGATTTTTTTTTTGCTTGTGGTTTTCTCACTGAATTGAGAGCATAAAGCGATGCTTTCTAAAGTGGCGAATATGTTGCGCGGTGCTAAAGGAATAAGAATAAGACTATAAAATACTGCAATTCTCTATATGGCGATTGAGGTCCTGAAATACTTGAACGTTGGAAGTAGGATTGATTGTGCAGGATACTTGAGCAGATAGGATGCCTGCATGTTTTACGTCAACGAGCAGGCTACGTTGAAACGCTCTTTCGACACAATTTTGGCAGACATTTATAGTGCCTCTGAAGAGCTGTACGAGCATTTCTCTCGATGGCGCGTTCGCGATTTGCATCCGCCACGAAAATTCAAGAGCAAAAAGCGATATGACTGCAAACGCAAATGGCCGTCTGTTTAATTAGCGTTTTTGCACGATATTTCAAGCGGCCTGCGTTGATATTTCAATTTGTCATGATAATTCACGCTCTCGTTGCAATAATAATCTTGAATACAAGTTTCGAGAGAAGAATTTTCATTATTGCTTCATAGGTGAAAGTTTTGGTTGTCCTCGATTTGTTTGCGTTAGATCACACCGTTCCTAAAACAAAATAACTGAGAATGAGGAAAAAAAAAATTATGAATACAGAAGGAGTGGGTGTATGAAAATGATGTCTCGTTTCATCGAAATAAATGAGAAGAAAATCGCTTAATGATGAATAGAGAAGGAATGCTTATATTCTTTACTGTTCCTTTTTTTTTCATTTCCTTCTTTTCATTTGCGTCGCTTTTTAAAGCACTTTTTAAATTTAAAGCTGATCTGTCGTGTCATCGGGGCGACGTCGCGCGCATCATATATCCGCAAATATACTTCAACACGTGTAAAACAATTCAAACAATCTAACAGTTTTTATTATAATTTTATTAATTACACCGGCTGAAGAATGTGCAATGTTCATTGAACTTTAATAAAAGCGATCACCAGGAGCTGAAGATAAATGAAAAATTACCAGTTTTTTATTTGACCTTAGATGAAAATAAAAAAAGGTTTATTGGATTTTATTGTGCGTTGAGATGGTGTATATTTTTAATCGCATGAAAGGCCCTGCATGAACGAGACTATAAAAATATGAAAGTCTACAAAGGGGACAAAAAAATTCTCGGTCAACTATGTTTAGAGTGAAGAAAAATTAAAGCTGATGTTCTCGAAAACAAGACAGCTCAAATGCAACCTACAAAAAAACTGTTCAGAAAATAATTGTGGTAAAATATTAAATTAAGTTAATCCATTAACAGTTTTAATTATTATTTTTTGGTTCAATCTTACAAAATCGTTCTAACAAGGTATCATGATTTTATGCAAAAAATTGACATTTTGAATGGATGCCAATGAAATATACGACTCTATATATGAGTTGCTCATGAAAACTGGAGTGTGCCTTGCGTGGCAATGCATTATACAGTGATGATTTACGTGCTGTAATTAAAGGGCCTAACGTCACCACCGGCTGTGCGTCGATGACCAATGACCGCCGCGTGAGCATGCCATTAATGACCAATATCTATCCATTATGCTTATCTGCACGCTTCCTTGTAACTGTGAATTTTACCGACTGCGAAAAATGGCTTTTCAATTATAAACCTCGCTTAAAATCAATTCTCGCTATCAAATAAAGTGCACTAAATTTCATTACAAATTGGTGAAAGAGTTGATGTACCAGAAAATAAAAAAACTTGTTAGCGAATTAATCGTTACAAAAGAACGTTACAGAAAATTTGATTGGTTTACAAAATGCTTTAATATAAAAACTGTGTAAAGTAAACAAGTGTATTTTTCTGACGCTTCATGTTTGAGTGATTGTCGATCGGAGTGTGACAAACGGCTTAAAAAGACATCTCACGGCACTTGTAATTATCGGTTTGACTTCAATGATTCAGCCATCTAAAAAGCTGCTTTCAAGATCTGAAGTGGAACACGATTATGAATGGCCCTGAAAAAAAAAAAAAGAAATAATTACTATTTATAGGGAAGACGAAGGAATATTTTTCTTCGTTGTCTATGTTTTACATTAGTCCTAAATTATGAGAATCAGGGTTTCTCGAATTAACCTTCACCAAGCTCTAGGGACAGTACAAGCACTTGTCAAGCAACTCGTTTAATTTACACAACCGATATTTACAGCCTGCGTGTTTCTTAATCAAGGCTGACAGATACTTTTAGACTTCTATCTTGCGGTACCTTTATGTATTTCGACGACCAATACCCTGGAGAGCCTCGTTTGCTTACCCTTGTGTCGGCTCCTGTTCTCTATTAGTCTAAAGGATGTACCAACTTGAATTTACTCGATGTTTGCTAATACTTGATCCAAATAATTTTATCACCTGTTCAAATTTTCATAAAATATTCAATTGTAATAAGAAATGAAAATAATTGTTTAAAAAATTCTATAAATTATGGGCGAATTTTGTAAATAATGTATCTTTTAAAATTGTAAGATCCACCGAGAATTTCATTCATATCTTATAGACGCTAATGACATAGCTTCTAGTTGGAAAAACAAGTCCAATTATTGCTATCGCCCAAACTACAGAATATTATTATGCCACTACAGTACAAACAGCAATATTACTATTCACTGCGCCTGTCCTAGTTACACGTTAACCATTAATTACTCCACGCTTCAAGGTACCTTGAGCTTGCAAGTTCGTCAATATTAATTATGAATTTGACATTCTGCTGATTCGAATATTTTAACCATGATTTATCTCAGATTATCAAGTTCAAATCCAAAATGTTTGCTTATTGAATGTTTTGTAAATGAAAATTTAATATTAATATTTCCTGAGGAAAGAAACAATTTTGTTATGGTTTTTCGCGTATTGACTAAGGGCATCAATTTCTGGATGGCAAACTTGATGAGATGCAAATATGCAATTTCTCGACACGGCAGCGGAATGTCAATGTATCATCAGCAAGTAAATCATGAACAAAGTTTTAATTCATGAAAATTTACGTATAACATGATAACTAAAATCGTTGACTATAAAACGGCTTGTTTTATCTCACATAACATTTTGATAACATTTTTGTTGAATTTTAATTTCAAATTAAAAAACGAAACAAATTTTATCATTCAAACAATTATCTTCTTATCAAATTTATATGTTTTTGAAAACACGTGTTCCAATGATGACAATTGTTGACAGTGATAGCAAATAATTAATTAAGCTTTGTACGATTTGAAATCCATCAATGGAAATGAAAGTGGGCAATTTAACAAGATTCCCTGAAAAGTAATTACTCAATTCGGTAACAACTTCCTTCCTACATTATCATACAAGATAAACTGAGAGTGAACACGCATTGACTAATCGTATATACCTAACGTGTGGCTCTTGATTTAAGTACAAACTTGCATCTTAACCAGAGTTTGTTGACGAAAACAATTTTCGATTAATTGTTTTTTAAAAAGTAAATCCTAAAAAATTAATCTCACTGGTAAAGTGAATGAATATCCTTTACCGAATTCAAATAAATTAGTTATTTCATGTTAAATTAAAATGTGCTCATTTAAAAATGTATCTGACACTTGAGTATGTTTGAACGAAAATAAGACACGCCTCCGTTACAAGGTAAAATTATTGCTTTATGAGATAATGAGAAGAGCTACGTTTCAATTTTCTACTGATAAGAACATTATAAAATGTGTCATTCATTATTTTGTTATTAGTGTAATCGAAACCTCTCGGTCGAACAGTTGCAGTGCTCAGTTATTTACAATTTGTTAACTTGTGCAGTTGAAGAATTGTGCAAAAGGAATTTTGCAAGGTGAGTAACATAACCAACAGTTAATTAAAATATGTTTAATCATTTCACGTTATACACATACAACAGTTTAAATTTTTATCGAAATAAATTTAACAAATTTTCATATGCGTCACAATTATTTGATAAAATAAAAAATCATGAAATCAAGGTTTTACTTTATTTTGATCATTTTGAATTCGTGTTTTATTTCGTGAATTGAAATGATAGCAATCTATTTTTTAATCACATTTACCTCTTTTATGATTCATCAGCGTGTGACGCAATCTCGACACTGATCATGAAGTTACTTTTATGATAAAAAAAATGTCAATAAGATAAAAAAGAAAATTGTTGAATAACTTATTTCTGTATTTATTTGTGGTGTTATTTATTTTCTATAAAAAAAAAAAAATAGAAAATTAATTCATTCCAAATCCAACACAAACATTGTGGTTTATTATAATGTGACATGAGATTAAAATTGAATGAATTTCAGTCAGCACCATGGCAGGATTATATCCAAACCTCCACGAAAAATTCCGTGCTGAAAATATCTGTCCAATTTGCATGACAGATATGGAAAGATCAGCGAGATACATCTGCAGCAACAACCACGCCTTGTGTTATCGATGCAAACAATTTTATCACGCCTGTCCCACTTGTTTAACGCCATTAGTCCAGGAACCGTCTAAGCCAATGTCTATGCCTCAACCGACGTTTAACATGCCGCAGTCGTCGTTCGAAAGCTACCCTTATCCGCCACCGAGTGCTCCAACGCATGATGATTTTCTCGATCGTGAGAAAAGATGCTCTCAAGAATTGTTGAGGTGTCCTTATGCCTCCAATGGATGCTGGGCTAAGTTTCCTCATTCGTTGCAAGACATTCACGTTTCTAGGTAACAAATATTCATTGACAAAAAAAAAAAAAAAATGAATCAATAAAATAATATAAAAATGATAAGCAATGTTCAAACATGTATTTTCATTTCAGGTGTCAGTTCCGTCCGAATCTCGAGGAAGAGTGCCTTCCAACTGATTTGCACTACTCAGACCACGACTTTGTTGAATGCTGTTACAACCACTTGGGTTGTCAAGTGAGAATTCCACCGCACCGAAGATTCGTCCACGAGAATCGTTGCAACTTCCGTAACGGTGAACATCTGGAACACCAGTTGGGCTCTTTGAATCTGTCCGAGCAACCGGTCTACACCAACGACGACGCAAACACTGTGGTCGGATGCAGGTTCGCTGAACACGGCTGCAAAATCAGAGTCCCGCTCAGATCGTTGACAAACCACGAATCAAAGTGTCCGTACAATAGGGACGGGGTCGCAGTTTATGCTAGCGACGATGAAGACGAAAGTCCTGGTCAAAGGATGTTGGTGGAATGCAGGCACAGTAGCAATGGCTGTATCTTGAGAATTCCTGCTGATCGGCTTGATTTTCACGAGGAAAGGTGCATGTATAGGGGTAACAAGGAACGTTGTCAGTCACCGGCATTTGAAAGCTGTGGCTTGGTCAAGTGTAGGTACAGGTGTAACGGTTGTATTGTTGAGGTTCCTGCTCATCGGGTGCAATTTCACGAAGAAAGGTGTGTGTACAGAAACGGACAAGATCAATGCGAGCGAGAGACAGTTTCCTGCAGGAACCGACATCGAGGCTGCAAAGCCCAATTGATCCCTCATATGAGACACATTCATGAGTCAAGATGTCCTCATGAATAACTGGATTGTTATGCGAAAAAATTTACATGTACTTGGTTTATAAAGATATAAGAAAAAAAGAATGTTGTAGCAACCCAGTAGACGAGAAATGAAAAAACGTTGAAAGAAAATTGGTTGCAAAAGTTTATCGATAAATATAAAGACCATTGTAATTTGTCGTTGAAAGAATTAAGGATTGGAGGTAGAATATAATTGAAAAATTGCAATTGTAATCAGTTGTGTATTATTTTGTGTTCAATGTTATAATTGGAAACAATATTTGTGAAGTATATTTCATTTACATTCATTTTTTACATTTCCAATCTCTGAAAGCCAAGTTGATAAATCACATATGAAGTCACAAAATCCTTCCTCAGGCGGAGCATTCCCAAATTCAAAATCACGACGAGTTTATATTCTTCCTGTCTTCATAAGATATTCAACATTCGTCTTGTGCGTGCTTGATGGAAATACGGAGAATCGCAATCTGCCGCTGCAAAAGTGGCCAACACACGTTACACTGTGGTTGTAATTCAAGCTTATGCATATCACACTCGCGGGGTATAACTTCGGTTAGTGGGAGGAGTACACGGGTCCTTCATTTTTGTGTGTTGTAAGAAATGCGCGCTCACCGCGGGGAGTTCCTCCGTTTTGTCGAACACGATAAAGCATTTTAACCACCCTGTCAGACCAAAACTTTCTCCAATACTCCTTGCAACGAGTTTTTCGACTTTCTAAGTCATTGGTGTAGTTTTGGAAGAATCGAATCTCAATTCACTTTGTAATCTATACGAAATTAGAAGACGAGTTTTATTTGTCAATTTTCCACGAATCATTTGGAATCCAGGGAATTAAAATCGATCCAATTTCCGTCAGATATTAATGGAAATAGATTGTCCGTAATAACAACGTTTAACTGAATTTTCGAGAAATCATCGCATTATCCTCGATCATCGACGTTTGAAACTTTGCAAGTGTACTCAACCAAATGAAATACACAGTCCATCTCGTAATAAAGTTTTCTAAAGACCATTGCATGTGATGGCAAAGTTATTTGCTAATGCGCCTGAATGACATTTGATAAAACATTTGATAAAACAAATTATTATCCTTTGAAGCGTGTAATTTGCTTTTCAAAACCCCCTGACAAATTCTAATTTGTTCATCTTGTTTCAAATATTCCTTCCACCTTCAGACAAACAATTATACATTCATTATATACGTTAAATCATATCTAAAACAAATGTACATTTTATGAATGAAAATGAAAATATCGATTCAAACGAAATCTATTTCAATGAAAAATCGACAACTTTCAACCCCTTTCAGATGGAAATTTCAGCTCCACCTCTCGGACGTTCGTGCAACTCATCATCCAAACCACCCGGCAACCCACCTCAAGTAACATCGCAAAATTGTAAAAGCTATCGAAGAGCAGCCCATTCTCAGAACCGTTCTCAATGGAACTTAATTACAAAATTTCCCCTCGGAATTGGCTTGTACCGAACCGGTTTCGAGTTACCCCCGAGTGGCTGTAACATCGCAGGGTAAAACGAAGCCGGGTTTCAACTGAGTTGTTGAAGTGTCGCCGCGTATCGTCAGGGTGCGCGAAGTTGCGCAATCGATTGCGATATATCGCAGCCCCCGGCTTCGCGAAAACGCGCGCCGTCGCAGTGCGTTCACACTGCGATTGGTCCGTGATGATGTCATGCAGTCTCCCCTAGGTCTGCGAATAAGTCTGCGGGCTTTTCTGCAGTCCAAACTCGACACTTGGTCGGAAAAGTCGCGGCTCAAGTAAACAATCATCCTTTTTTCTACGTGCGTCTTCCTTTCGGCTTCCGGTGTTGATCTTCCGATGGGGAGTTGAGGGTAAGTTTCTGGTCCTGAGTAGGGTGTGTACATAAATTTTGCGGCCGAATTTTGCACGAGGCGCTTTGTGAACCTGACTCATGGGACAACATTCAATTTCTGGATGAAAATGAGTAAGTCAAAGGACTGTCAAACTAAATTTTCGAGGGTCGAACGAGAGGACAGTGAGGCAGTCTCGGTGGACCAAGGGATGATTTGTCAGAGACCTCCCAGACGGCTTGACGACAGTTGTTTATTTCGTTATTGAGATAGGTTGTTTTCAAGTTGCATCAGTAGTTTTTGATTCATTCTTTTCACTTACTTTTTTTTTTTTTTTTTTTTTTTTTCAATCAGTAAAGTGGAAAAGGTGATGACGATATTGTATATTCAAAACGTGCTGGTTTAGTTTCATTCAAGGACTTTCATTCAGTCGAACGCCAGTGCTTTCCAATTCACTCGTTTCTTGTTTTCTATAAATAGATAATCCTGTCATCTGCACAAAAGGGATAAATTAATAAGACACATTCTATACCCGCTACTAGGGAGAAGTTTGTGTTTGCAAAGTTGTTTTATTGAATTAGACTGTTGTTGAGCTTATTTTTGAAATGAACGGATTCGTTCAACGGATACCACTTGAATTTTGAAGCATGGAAAAGCAAAACTATCTGGCTTGCAAAAATCAAAATTTGTCCATGAGAGAAGAGACATTATGCAGCTGAGACGCCGCTTAAGCTATTCATGAAAAATTTGAATGGGTTGTTTATTGGAGGACCGGACGCTCGTCTACGGCTTTTGTTCGACGAGAGCAACCTGCAACTCCGTGGATGAAAGAAGTTGGCCAACTTTTTATCAACAAGACGTTTGATATTGAAATTTTTCACGAAAGAGAGCTTGTATATTATAATGACTCTCAGGTGTAACCCCACGGGATCTCGTACCGTACACCTGTCCGAATCGCAGTTTACAAATTCTACTTTGCTAACGAGTTTTCGCACAAGTAATGCGTGTATGAATATTATTAAATCACAATTCCGCCGCGTAAGTTCTTGCCGGTGTAAATTAGAATTGTTAAGTGAAAAACCAAAGGAGTTTCAAATATATTTCACTTATACAACTTGTGAAATCAATATATACTGAAATTGAATTTATTTAGAGCTCATTAAAAATTTATAGTTTATTCAAATCTACGCAGTTATATATATATATATATATATATATATATATATATATATATATATATATATTGTTGATTATTAATTAAGTGATCTCATTTAGATTATTATTTAGAATCAGAAAATTGCAACGTAAATTGTAATTAGATTTAAAAAAATATAAAAATAAAATGACGCCAAGAAAATATCGCCAGGAAAGTGCAGAAAGTCGCGACAACTCCATCCCGCCCATTTTTAACGTCCACTTATTTGATATAGTGTCTCATTCATTTCAGATTCACCGGAGCGTGTAGATTAAAGAATGCAGCGTTTTCGTGTATCGTTGCCGGGATATAAAAATATAAGCATTACTCCAAAGTTTATCAACCCTTGAAAATTCAACTATTAACGTGTCTCTTTCAAGCAAAAACCCTGATGTTGGTTTTTATCACATTTTGAAATCATCAAAGGAAAGAATTTTCTACGTATTTATTATCAGATGAAAAAACATAAAATCTCACATTTGTTAAGTTTACGGCACTATTTGTCAACCGGGTCGACGGTTGATCTAAACGCACATTTTCTAGTCTTATCGCAAGACTGACACGCAAATCATGAATTCGTCAAGCAGATCTACGTGCAAAAATTTGCATACGCAAAATTCCGTTGCCGTGCAAATCAAAATCTTAATAAAATTACGGTACAATAAATTTCACCGCGATTATCATTTCTCATTTGCCATCAGTCAACTTTGAACAATTGGCTCGGTTTTTTTGTTATCTTAAATTCCCTTGAAGTTGTATGCTCATAACGGGGCGTTCAATTTCGCGCCTTAGAATAACACGCCACAATACAGCTTTGTGAGACAAAAATCGTGAAATTAGATTTCATCTGGAATCCGGTTTTGGACTATTCAAGCGGCTCATTAGCGAGCAAATCGATGAATCGCGGCTATTCATTTGGAAGTGTGATTGGTCATGGCGCTTCTTCACCCTTTGTCCCGGCGCCCCTTCTGTTTTTGGTTCTTCGACCCTCCGACGATGACACATTCCTTGTTACGTTTCTCGAGCCCTCTTGCTCTTTGAAAGATGAAAAGCAAAGTCTTTCGCGCCTCCTACTTTTTCAGGCCAAAAGATTAATACGCCGTTTTTCGATAATGCTATACCGCCAGCTTTGTCACGTTCCGTTTAATGAACCGGGCGTGAACGATTTTTTTTTAATCCACGTCAAGTGCCACTTTTCAAGTCAAGTTAGTTTTAATTATCTACCTAACGGAGAAGAATTTAACCTCTTATATTCTCACTGAAAAAACAAAAATGAATTTTTGTACTTTTCACTCGTTTTTATTTTCAATTTTATTTCTATCTCCCATTGTTCGAAAAGTTTCGCGAGAAATTATTCAACCGTATAACATTTTTGCTATCAAGTTTGAAAAGCGTGAAGTTTGTTTTAATCCCTTGAAACGTAATGGGGGTAGGAAAAAAAGTTTTCTATTATGTTGTCACGCGCTCTGGATCTCTCCCAATTTCAATGTCACGAGTTGTCACAACAGACAGCCGCGCCCTTTGTTAACTACGTCACATCTTTCACGGAATGCATTGAAAAAAATGCACGAGAAAATGCGTTCATCGCACACAGTATACGTCTAACACTTTTATACAAACAAAATTTCAACATTTCAGCAATTAAATATTCCCTTTGACGAGTTTTCGAAATAACAAAAATTCTTTTGTTTTGGACCAAACAAAAGGCATCGCACGATTCATGTAAGCGATGAATCTGATTTCTTGCTAGTTTTGAGGTGTGATTTTATGAAAGTAGTATATCTGGATGGATGAAGTCGTTTGCTTAATGTGGGTACATATACATAGAAGGAGAATCGATGGAGAGACAAAAGCTCGAAGGAAAAAAAGTGTGACAAGAAAATGAAACGTCAGATGCCACTTTCTTCACGTCTGACATCGTCATTTGGTAGAGAGACTAGTCACTTTTGCCCCTTACAATGAATCTAAATTGTCACCGTCGTGCCAAATCGTGGAGAAATGCGCGATTTCGGTATTACACATTAAAATCGTCCAAAGGGCGGAATCTTTCGAGCACAAAAGTCCAAAAGCATTTCAGAAAGTGGAGAAATTTGAATTACATTTGAATTGTATATTATAATGCATTATACAACTTTTAGTACAATTAAGTTGAGTTCGGGCTGGAAATATTTTGCAACGAGGGTAATTGGAATTCCGCCAAATAAAGACCGAACGCTTTTACACTCATAATGGTATTATTTCCAACTGAATTTCATATTCTAAATTAAATATATATTTTTCAATTTATTTAATTTGAATTTAACTTCAACATAAGAATTCCAATTAAAGTTGATGAAAAATTTGCTTTCAAAATATGATTGAAACCATTTGTTTTAACTGTTGACTTATAATTAAAACAACATATTTGAACACGCGTGGGGGATCGGCGGACAAGTCCCCTATGGGAATCCCACAAGACGTATTACTTTTCTTTTTGTGTACGGTATCATTTCTCGCAGATTGCACCGCTTGCTCGTTAATATTTACGCACAATTTCACGCCGACGATGTTTTATTGATTCAACAGAAGTGTTTCTCTCATTGGCGTCAAAAAGGATCAAAACCGGCAGACTACCGCTTTAATTAAACTCATCAGACTTTCGTGTGAAGATTAGTTCATTCAGTTCGGTACGACACGAATTCAATTTTGCCGCAGGCCGAAATTGATCCTCAATCAAATATAAATATTCCCCTCCTCTCCAAATCGATTCTGTTAGTTTTACATTTTTCATATGAACATTTTTCAGATCCCAAGATTTCATCTGTATAATAATTCAGCTCGAAAACAAAAAAAAGTTTTAAATTAAAAACTTTCCCTTTGTTGTGCATTGGTAAATAATTCAAATTTTTTGTATATAAAAAAAATGTTATTAAAATGATCATTCAACATTTTGACGGAAACCTATAGCTATATATAGCAAAGGTCTGCTTTGTGAGAAATATCGATTACCGGTGACGTTTCGTTCACTAAGTTAAAAGCGATCGGGACAATGTGTTTGGGTAAAAAAAAAATATTTCCTTTGACGGGAAAAATCATCTTTCTGTCAAAGAAAATTGAAGGGAAGGAGTTCGCGGTAGAGATGTAATAAAATAGTATCTTGGGCAGACACGCTTTTACGATGGTAATTGTGCTTGGCGTATAACGTTTATGCAAACAATTTTTGCGGTGCCGGGGTTTCGCGCAATAAATTCGAACGTAATTCCGAAATTGGCTACAGCGAGCATTCCGCGCTGAAATAACTAAAGTTTTGAATATTCAACAGCCCAGATTTATGATTTCTCGTATACCAAACTTCATAACAAAAATAACCAAACGATATATACAATAATGATGTTGTCTTCCCAGTGTCGTTGCTCGGATCGATTTTTAAAGACACAATTATTTTGTCGATTTGCGTGTATAATCGGTTTTTGAATCGATTCGCCCGGCCATTCGGGTCGAAAATTATTACAAATATTTGGCAGCAATTGGTTGCCTCGGGCGGACGGATTCAACGGCATTCGTCAAGGCGAAGAAGCATATCGTAAAAATTCTTGCGCGCAAATCGTTTCCGCGGCGGTAGGAACATATTTATGTTGCCGGGGCTGTTTCGAGCGGCCGAAAGTTTGCGAGAGAAAAATGGGCAAATTCCGACACCGTCGAGAGCAGTGCCTCTCCCTTATACTTTCGCCAAAATGCGCATTTCAAGAGTGCGTATTTTATCAGAGTCATTTCGCTCCTGCAAGCACACTTTTGTTCCTTTTGTGTGCTTTCTAATTTCGTTTGTGGTCGAATATGTCTGTGCTTCCATACGGCAAAACAGATAAAAAGCCATGTTAACATTCAACAAAAGCTCTCATACCTTTTTGTTCAATTATCTACAGCTAATTAATTACCAAACGACTAATATATTTTCGTTCGAACAAATACCATTTTTTTTTTTTTTTTCAACAAGTAAAAGTTTTAAATATCTTCTGTGCAATATTTTTGTACATTTGTGCATTTCCTTTTTCAATAAAATAATGCATAAGAGAGCATAAAGATGCTAAGGAAAGGCGAGGAAATTCGATAGGTGTAGAAAAAACTGGTGAATAAAAAAGCGCCGCAAAGACTCGCGTTGGCTATCAACTTCATCGTTGTGTCTGCAGTGCAGAAGTTGTCGAACTTCAGGGATTTGTCAATTCTACTCTTGAGCAGTTCTAGTTGGACCGCATCCAAGTATTGCTCCTTACGGCAGACGGTTTCTTGCGTGGGCCATAAAAAATGCAAGAGCCTTTTATTTGTTCGATACAACTGGACTATGACCTTCGGTGCCTTCTGAGTTAGCGCTTTTTTGCCTTTTGTTCTAAAAGCTTTGCGCGATTAATCTCTATCTTCGATTCTTTCACACGATAAGATATATTTTTTTTTATCAGATTTACTTTTCTTTTTTGTTGATTGAATTGCTTTCGAAAGGGCTTGGTTTTATGAAACCTTCTGTTCGCCAATCTCTGACACATTTTCAGCTGTAAGATTTTGAACAAATCCAACATTTTGTGAAATTATGTTTGTTCTTGTTTATTAAAACAAACATTTCATACCAGTGATTAAGAAGAATTAACTAAAGTTTAAAGTGTTATTATTTTAATGAAAATATTATATCTCTTTTCAATAATAGAAAGAAATTTTTATCGTTTTAAAATTGTCACTTCCTCCTATAAATTAGTAGCTCATAACTAACAAACGAAAAGCGTCTGGAAATAGTCTGAGAAAGAAAAAAAAAAGTCTGGAGATAAATGTGGACAGTCCAGTTTAATGAATGTGGCTCAGTGCCAAAAACTTTGTTCACTGCCGGGATTCGCGCAAGAATTTCGGCCGTTCGTTGACTATCGTTTTAATCGTGATTTGATAGGCAAAGGTTGTGCCAGCGTATTATTGTATCTCATCCTGATAGTAATCAGTTTCCCTGATGAAGAACCCACACCACAATGCCCTCTCATCTTTTATGCAAATTGAAAATTTTCAATTTCGCATTCAGAGCCACAATCAAAAAATGTTGTACTTGTGCATTTTTTCCCCCAGCTTTTGAAATTCAGTTATACGATGACTAAATTTGCAACCATTTAGACGATTAATGGTGGTGAAATAGATTCAAATGAAGCGAACAGTAGGCGGTTCTTGAAAAGTAATGGATGATTAAGAGATTTAGGATTTCAGTAGTATTGATCAGATCAAGATGACAGAGCGAGAGATTACGGAAGAAAATTACAGCGGTGGCTGTCAGTTGCAATGCCGTAGGCCACAAATATCCCCTGTGATCCTCTTGCACCCCAAACCTTGATACAGAATTACGTGGAGAAACACGATCGCGGTGTGGGGCCGATTCACACAAGGGGTGCCCCGATCGTTCAATGATGACTGTCAATGCGCTACGGTATCTCTCAGATGTACAGACAAATGACGTGGATACGTCGCACAGAAACTGTGATTACATGTCAGCCTCACGTCAAACCGCAAGAAAGAACTGAAATTTCAACACAATTTTAACTTGTCTTTTCATTGATAACAATCAAACAAACCACCCCCTTTGAAATGAAGCATCATTGAAACACGCTCAACTTCATTTTCAACTTCAGGTTTCATCTTCCAAGTTACAGTTCAATTTTTGAAAAATTATTATTAAAATTGTTTGTTGAAAAAATTATTAAAATTGTTTAATACATTTTAATAATTGTTAATGTTGTTACCTTATAAGATCAGCATCTTTTATAGTTATAATTAAATTTCTCTTATCCATGTTTTGAAAGATTTTTAAACGCAATTAAGCAAAATTCTAAAACTGAGAAACTTTGCTGCGAGACTTGAACAAGTGCATTTACTACGCTGATTTATTGCCGCAAATTTGACAGCGAATGTATATACTGAGCTTGCACGAGATGCGAGTGGGTAAACTTATCGAAAATTGATTTGCAAAGATTTACGAGCTTGTTGTCGTTGTTGAATCTCTGTATGACTCACCCGGATGAGTTTTTGCGCATAGTTATCATGCCAGGTTTATGTACACGCGGTGTTAATAAAATTTATAGCCCTTTTCGTGGAAGACACTCTCTCACTCCGCGTGACCTAAAATAAGCGATGGGGCTGTGAAATAAATATTGGATGTATTGATACACATCACTTACCACCATAAAAATAATTTAGCATCGCCTCTCTATATCCGTCCAAGAAGATGTGCTTGATCCAAATTTATGTCGATACGAAAAGAATTTAATCAAAATAAATAAAACGAGTCAACCGAAATTTTCTGTAAATCAATGTTCGAATGTTTATCAGGTTTATCATAAAATTCGAAGATCATTCATCCAAACGGTAGCTAACTTGGAATTTGTATCGGGTCAGTGGACTCGTGAAATGAAAACATGTTTGATTAAACAAACCAAAAAAAAAATCGACATTTTTGTTCGTTGCCTTAATCTGGAAACGATATTGTTGCGCTTGATTACGTCACGATATTGATACATAACACAACTTGACTCATCTTGATTTCATGTTTGCTATCATCTGAGTGAGGTGGTTAATTGATCGGAACATGATCCATTCATATCGATACCGCGTTTATAAAAATAGTTCTGGTTTAAGAGAGTCTATTAAGATCGAACAATAAAAAGTACGAAGCAAAAACCTAACTACCTCAAAGTCCTCGTCGTGTTTTCAATGATAATTCGTGAAAAATTGTGTGTTTTCACTTCCAAGAAAGTTTGCACATCGGGAAAAGAACCAAAAAACTTCCTCACTCACTCGTCGCCTAACGCTCGTGTTTGGAAAGTATAACTCAAGGGATGGTCAGACACGGATGATAATTTTTTCGGTTCCCGAACTTTTGCGATTTTCACTTTTGATGCGAATAAACTTTGACTGAGCAGTTCTTTTGATTGCTCTGGATAGAAATAAATTGTACCGATTTTGAAGTTCGAACAACATTCCGTAATTATGCCTAGCATTCTGCATGTTGCTGGATTGTCGCTAATTCGATGAACGCTGATTGCTCGATGCTGTGATTGGTCAAACCTAGTGCAACCCGGTTTGTATCCAACTGACAATGTTTCGTTTTCAATTCTGCTGATTCGGTATAAAACTAATTGATACTGATGTCTATTTGTTTTGTCCACAATCTCGAATGAGGGCTGAAAAAGTACAAATCTGGCAAATTATTTTGTTTGTTCTTCTTCAAATTGTGAGACTTCATTTTTTATTAGAAAAACAATTAAAAATATATTCACAATTATCTTTTTGCAATACCAAGCAAAAAGATATCATTTATAAACTGTGTACTAAGAAATAATAGATGTGACCATTTTTATCTAGATAGTAAATAATAAATGAAAACCACAATTCTTTGTTTTCTTCTCTTTCTCTCTCTGTTTCCGTGGTCATCTTAATTGAATGTTTCCAACCGATACAATGTCCCATCGATTGATTGTAACAGCATCTGTAGTGCGATACCCATTGCGACGAAATACTTTAATTCCCATCGTAATGTGTCGTAGGGGCACTTTCTCATTTTGCGCACTGATTTATCGAATCAATCACATGGACATTTATCACTAACACACCGATCATCCCTTTTTTCACTTACCATTTCTCTGTACTCGATCTTATATTCCATTTGCGACAAGCTTATCAAACGTTTGAACGCAGTTGTTGTAGAAATACAAAATTATTTTGTTCAATCAGTCACAATCCGAGTATTGTAAAAGTGCACAATTCACATTGTGCATGATACAATATTGAAAATCCTAATCGACGTTCAATGGAACGTAGAATGCCAAGTAGTTTGGTCTTCAATCATGCCTGTTATGTCCATACTGTAATGTGCATACATAATTCGTATATCCGATGCGCATACCAGATGAGAACAGCCACTCACGTGACGATTCTCTAATCAACCAAATTTTTCAGTCAGTATGACAATATGAAACAAAATTGTTCAAGTGAAATTTCAAATGAAGTTAACGTTTAAATGAAACTTTCATTGAAATAGAATAATATATTTTCAACATTGTTGATTCTTTTGTTTCGAAAATAACACATTTGTTTAAATAAACATCATGTTGAGGTTTCGTTGACATGTTTATGAATGCCTGAGTATTTGGCCGCTCAGAGCTTTCTTATGATTTATATCTCGTGACTGCAAGCGGCACGAAAGTTTACGCCCGGGGTCCTCTGTCTATTCAAAGGTCAGATCTTACGATTTCGCTTAAGGTTTTTGAGATAATATACTGAATCCCGCAAGACAGTGTAATCGCTTCCTTTTATTTATGACACTAGTGTACACGAAGGTGAACATTTTCCCACATAAAAATCTAATAACGTCATAATTTTTCAACCGTATCACCAGTTTTGCACAAATTAATCACAGATAAAAGAGAAACAAAATGCGTGTAAAAAACCGAATCTTGATCATGCTCATCTGGAGACAATTAGCGGTCCAAAAGAATCAACTAATTAATCAAAGTTCAAACAACTCGGACAGCCATGAAACAAAATGTTTATCGTGATTGTATTAATTGGAGGTGAGTTTCAATTACGGGCTAATTACATGCTGCCTGTATGTGTGTACGTACATGAGATGATCATGTTTTAGCGACATCTGCTTGGCGTGCGAGTCGTTACGAATTCGAGCCGTGTGACGGTACATGTGTCTAAGGGGACTGCCCTTCACGAGGGTACATTTCGTTTTGACGTTTTGAAAATGACTCCGAGGGTGGCAATCGGCGAGTCATATCGCTCTTCCGCGCCAATGCGTTTATCATATTTCATCAGTTTGCCACTCCGCATTCCACGGAATCTTGAGTACAATTTAATCCCAGCCTAATCCCATATAATCGAACTAATTTTCTTAGTAATGCTTCGTAAATGAATATCACGTTACGAAAATTCAAATATCACAATCTCATGAAAATGTACGAACTCAATTAATTAATTTTCTATGAAAATAGTACACACTTTTATAAAATTGCTGCAAATCTGTGTTTCTTTTTATTTATTTATTTGTTGGTTTTTAATTTGAATAAAGGAAAAAAGTAAAACGCAAAAATATACTTTTTTGGTGTTAAATTTGTGCTTATCAAAGAGAACGAGAATTATAACTTCGAAAACGTGATTACTTTTTTCCTTCACTTTTTTGATTTCAGAGAGTGGTGCGAGTTTAAACTCGAGTCGGAATTCCTTTGCACGAGGCTTGAATTTTCATTAATTACTCAAGATATAATTGACGAAATAATAATTGAGGTGTAACTTTTCATTTTGTCGTTTTAATGATGAAATAAAACAGCCTCTCAATTATATAGAAGAACGAAAAAGTTTAATTAACTTTGTAAGCCGTTGCAAATGCGTTTTGCGAATGTTTTGAGTGTCATAAACAGCGACTGGCAAGCCGAGAAGGAAATTTGCGAGCTAAGTCACTTGGCGAAGGCTAAACAATGCGCTTCTGCTTAATCCAGCGACGCCCGTCAGCCAAACGTTTTCTTGTAACTCTTCCATCATTTCATCAACACCAACTTTGCATAATGGTTTTGAAATTCTCAAGAGAGCCGGGAACCTACTTTGTTCCTCTTTTGTTCAACAATAATTAGAAACGAGATCCAGCAACATTTACAACAGCAAATTTCCATTTCTTATCTGCAATCGAGTTTAAACATTTTGAATCAAAAATTGAAATAAGAACGCTGTTTTGTTTAATTTTTTTTTTCACACAAAAGCACATATATCTTTGAACAACTGTTTTTTCCAAATCCGTTGACATAACTTTATTTTAAATCCATCCCAACGTGAAATCTGGATTCAATTATTCAGCGAGGAATAAAAAGAATGTTTTTTCAGATGTACGACGAACGTTATCAATCATTGAGTTATTGGCATTATATGTATAAATGATGAAACGCACACGAGAATCCAGCTGTTCTCGAAAAAGAGGGGGCGATAAAACGTCGAACGAGAGCAGATTAGAATTGTACGAAATACGAAAAGAATGGCTTACGGCAAATGGAAGACGGCGCTCTTGGCCCTGAAATTGAGCGTACTACGAGCTTTCTAAAAAGCCTTTTCAGGAGTTTCTTTCATTGTGATAATCCGATGAAATACTCTGCGAACGAATTTCACCATTACAAAAGAGGAAAATTAATTCTAATTAGACATTTTTTTAACTCGCGAAAAATCGAGAGTTTTGGAGTGCACATTTTAACCAATTTTTTATTCCGGCTTCGAAACTTAAATTTTTGTAACCGCAATAAGAAAATTAAATCAGCTTTTTTTATAATAGTCCGTCTAACTTGAGTGTCTCTGTAATTTAATCAGAGAGAATCTAGTTTATCAGATGGGTAACGAGATATGGAGAATAAGGGTATATAAAGACTGATGAGTTACATTTGTCCATCTTGGATTTCTCGATCCCTCTCTGTTATTTGACGCTTCTGTGACAGCTATACTATGTTTGATAACCCTCAAGTTGACGAATTTGCCAGCGCATAAAAAATATTGAAACGGATACTAAAATAAGAAGTCATTTATTGTACTCAGTTTTCAAACTTGTGAAATAAAAATGGATGAAACTCAAAACTAAAACCATTTGTATTTCACTCACAAAGTTTGTCAACTATTTTTTTTAGTTTCGCGAGTTTTTGAATTCTTTTTATCCTGCGGCGACGGCAGTACAAAATCAATGCCACAACTACATTTGCATTGATCTTTGTGCGCTGTCACTTTTTATTTGAAACAGCCCCTTAGAGCACGTGACAAAAATCGTGATGTGTCAAAATGCCACGACTTGTTTTCTGCAACCAAAAGAACCAGATCAAATCTGAGTGTGAGTTGGAACTCGCTTGACGGACAATAATACAATTTTCCTTATGATATGGTTTGCCAAAGATGTTTTCTCATCTGGAAAATAAAATACACTGCTATTTTGTTTTCAATCAAAAATGTTTTGTTTAGTTTCACAAAAAAACCCTGTTGGAATTCATTCGAATTGCAGTGGCGCAATTTTTGTTTAATTTCAGTCAAAGCGCGGTGAGGAATTCAATAAAAAGTGGAATTTCAAAAATGGACAACGAGCTAATGATGTCGAAGCGATATTCATGACAAAAGTTGTAATACGGGCGCGTCGCTGTGCGAAAGCAGGCGCGACGACCCTGCCAGAGGCAGAGGCCTACGCCATGCAAAGTGACCCAGGGGTTGTTAGATTAAACTCCATCCCCAACGCCACCAACGCCATGTCGAGTTAAAAACAGACACGAGAAGAGTTCGGATCGTGAGTCATCCCTGAATTTCTCTCGCAAAAGCCGACTTCTAATTCTATCTCATTTGAGTGTCCCTCCCAAAGTCGGGAAGCTCATTTTCATTTTGTCCCTTGCAATAAAATCCGTGACTCGGTTTACTTTGAAGATTTTTCGGATCAATTTAAACCGCTGTCGCTGAAATGGAAACGGGTTCGGGACGAAGCCATCGGTGTCAGACAAATTGAAAAACAATTCACAGTGTTGTTATGGTGGGTCGGAAAAAGTCATGGGGCGAGCTGAATATTTTGACTTTAATTGGTTAAATTTTTGCTAAACACGTACGTGAATTTGCAACGCATGATTATATCAAGTCGTGCGATGGAAAGTGCAATTTACAAACTACTGAAAACAAAACAAAAAAAAAAACATGACAACATTCCAAAAATCATAATAAATTGTTTTTCACTCTGATTGAGATTTTAATTTCAAGGGTTGATAATCTGATTAACATCAGGCAAATAATTGTCTCAATGGGATTTAAACTTTGACCGCAACCGTCTTTCTCAGTGGTGAATGTTTGATGCAAAACCGCAATGTAACTAGCAAATAACAAATGAGAACGGTCGCTCAAAAAACCGACAGTTTCATTTCCAAGTTGGGAATCGCAATTTCTCTGCTAAACGATTGCATTTCACGAGAAAAACTTTTATTTTTTGCCGCCACAGTTAATCTCCCATCGCAGTTTTCCCCCTTCGTTCTCGATAGTTAATAATATTGTACTTTCTCGAAATCACATCGATGTTCTTCTCCCAAGAAGACGTATTGACTCGATTCAATCTTGCTCCATACTTTCAAAGGAAAAATACACAGAGTACAATCTGGAAAATGCGCATCGAAGTTTTTGGCTAAACAAGAAGAGAAAAGGGGCCGGGGCTGTACGAAGCGAATTACGACGCAGATATATTGCGTGGGTTTACACGGAAAGGGTCACGCGAAACTCTGACCCTTTTCCTCTTTTTATTAACGTCTTGCGGTTCGGCCGGTAACTTCCTAATCCAATTCCTCGGACCTGAGAGTCATGAAAAAATCAAGAACGACGTGTATCTGCTTGCGTTTCTCAGATGTAATATCCATCGACATTGCACGAACAGATCAAACATATTTTGAAACATTACCGTTTTTGGGTTCAATTATAACAACAGTTGCCTTTTCATAAAAAAAAACTTTGTCAGGTTTGATGAAATACCGTCATTAATATTATATTTGAGGACTTTAATAAGTTACAGCTGAACGATAAAAGAATAGAAGAGAGAGAGAGGATTCATCTAAGAGCATTCACGCAAAGTCGCGTAACACAATGGGAATCCCGCCGAGGGTTGTAATGGATGAGAAAAGATGTCAGCGACGAATCTCCTTGGTGTTTCGTTGGTCCCGACGAAACTTCAATCTTGCGAAAACACAGAGAGCAGAGCCACAAAAATGTATTCGAGTCTGCGGCTCGAACGTCTTTTTTACTCCCCGCCTAATGGTCCTTGGCGCTCATTTTTAAAATTCACCTCCGTAAACGATTCCGGCCTCTTATTTCCGTCACAATGGCGCGTCCTCCATTAGGCAAACTCCTCACAAAGGGAGTCTAATTTTTTCGTACGTTGCACGTTCAATCATCGGAATACGAATGTACAAATAAAAATGTTGTAACTTTGGCAATCGAACAATTGTTTAAATGGACACTGAAAAATTAGTTCAACGAGCATTAAAATTGACGTTATGCTTTCCCTTTTTTTGTTTCTTGTTAAGTTGATGAAAAGTTTGAATAACAATTACTTGAAAGGGTAACCCGGTTAGTCGACAGTTGTTTCAGTGCAAATCGAGTTGGCCGGTTCATAATGCTCGATTAAACGAATCGCGGAAGAGGACTTCGAGAGCTTCATAATTAAAACGCGGCGGTTTACGTTGCCGAGTGGAACTGAATTAACGACGACAAATGGAAAACCATCTGGCGGAGTCGAGAATCGTGCACATAATCGAAAACAGGGCCGATCGGAATTTTTTTTTAAATTAAACTCCAAGTTGGCCCCCTC
Source organism: Trissolcus brochymenae (assembly GCA_030523145.1). NCBI lineage: Eukaryota > Metazoa > Arthropoda > Insecta > Hymenoptera > Scelionidae > Trissolcus > Trissolcus brochymenae. Next base: position 64,491 of record JAQQRF010000100.1, read on the forward strand.
GAGTGAGGGCTACGAATAATCGTTACGTTTCGTTTCCAATAAACATCGCTGATTAATCGAACGCAACAATTAAAATCATCCTGAAACAGGTTTGTTTGCACTGCAAGATGATTATCGAAATGAAGATTGATTTTGGCCGGGACGCCCATCAGGGGTGGTGATAAATGGGGGATTGCGATGGCTCGTGTGTTCATTGTTTCGTGACGCGTTCAAATGAGAAACAAAAAAGGCGACGGAAAGCAGATGTCCATTTCGTTGTTCTGTTTGTCCCAGGCTCGTGAAAATCGAGCGAACTCCCAATTGAACAAAAACGTCATTAATATAATTATCCTCGCAACGCACCTCGAGTAATTGGATCTCTAAGTATAACCATCCGTCCTGCTGCCGTATAACTTCATGTTGCTATGATCTTGGATCATAATTTGAATGACGTAACTATTTGTCACCTTACATAATCCAATCGATGATTCGCATACAAGTATAATATAAATGTCACGTGTCGTGCAATTTCTTTTGCTCACATTGTGCATTTTATTTGTTCTACAACATCAGTAAAAGTGAATTTTACTCCACGTCGCACGTTCTGTAACAATGGATAAATTTATTCCTCGCAGGCTCTGGGTCTCTGATTAATATAATTTGTCTAATACGAAGAGAATATAATTCACGCTGAGACAAAAGTTTTTAAAATTAAAAATGAACTTACAGTGAGCACAGTCAGTTGCACTTTATGCCATAATAATCTTCTACAAATTGTTATTTGATTATTATATCTTCAAAGTACCCACACTCAAAGGGAATACTTGTCTTCACTTTAGCGGACGAGATATAACTTCCTATAGTACAAGATGATAATGGATATCAGCGACGTGACTGCTCCCGCTTCAATGCCGGAATGATTCGAGGGCGGCACGAGCAGGGGTTGTGCTTCAGAGTTAGTTGTTCATGGTTCATAAAATATTCTCGCAACCACCGACTGGGCCACTTTCCTCTAAAATCTAGCACCTGTGGTCTCGCATCCTCAGCGGGGACCGCACAAAGTGAATCGAAATCACACGCATTTGGTGTCTCACAACCTGCTGTTTTAAAACTTACATTCCCATTTCCTGTAAATCAAAAAAGTAAACGAATAATGAAACTCGTAAAAAAGTCTCTGGCTGGTGTGTACAATTTATTGGGACATCGCGGATTTGAAGTTTGGAAACAATTCAAGTCGAATTTTAATGAAAATAATATTACTCATTGCAGTTGACGCGGTATCGTTTATGGGACGGTTAGACGTCGAGGTCTAATACCTTGGGAGCATTTGAATCAATTACAACCTCAGGCACTTAAGTGACGCCCTATCCCACATTACAAACGAGCCTGGGCACTGAATTAAGGGAGTCCCGTTTTCTGGCAATGAGATAGAGGTGCGATTAATTTTGTTTTAGACGACACATCGTCGCGGAATAACCTCCGGGGTGACCAGACGCAATTCCACAAAGCTCGACGCACCAACCGCCTGCCCTCACCTTTCAGCGGGAAGAAATTTGCCAAAGCGCTGCGGGGGCTTCGCGCCACTGAAATTACTTAAATTTCAATCAGCGCGAAAATTGTACTTGATGACTTCGGTTTAGGGATTTTCGGCCAATTTCACTCGTTAAGAGAAACCTTGATTGGTTTCAGTGCTCAACGGCTCGCTCTCTTTCAGTTTCATTACAAATGGTTTGGAATCGTTACTTTGAACGGCGCGCCATCTCGGGACACTGCTCTAATTTTGGTCATTCAATATACTCCTCATTTGTCAGGAAAAAGGTTGTTTTCCCGCATTACAAGATTGGCCTCGCTCCCAATTTTCACTTATCTCGAAATTGGCTGCTATCGATTATTGTCTACCCTTCAATACGTCTCCCAGTACCCAGCTGGCTTTAACCTCCACCAAGTCAATCCGCCGACGAAGCGATTAAACCGTGGATAAAGATATGCGTCCATGCATCGGGCATTTTTATCTTTCTCCTCTGTTGGCAGGGGCGATTAAAGTTTGTTCTTTCCCACTCCAGTATAGTTCCATGGTCTTTCTATTGTCCATAAAATGTCCCCCAGAACCTTTTTTTCTGCAGGATTATAGTCAAACACTAAAGAGATTTGAGGATAGTTCGTGTCAACAGCCATCGAATCAGCAAGCCGTTTGCTTGAGATGTCCCTAAATGATGTTGAAAGAGTTCAGATGACGTTTATGAGGGGCTCCATTTATTACAGGGTGGTCTTCTAAAAGGAGCTTTTAGCATAAAATATAAATTTAAACGCTATGGACTTTAGCGACGCTTTTGAGAAAATTTCACAACTTTATCAATAATTCAAAACTTATCTCAGGGCTGAGGGGGAAATAAAAGAAAACACCTCTGAACAATTGTTCATTTGCAGTGCACATATATATATTACCTGAGACAGTGCAGGACGAAATTTTAGGATGAAATTTAACGATCTCTGGTTTTTCCCTCGTCAGGATTTGAGTTATCCACCAGGCTTATAGATGTACGGCAAAAAGAAAAAGAATCTTTAAAGTTGTCAGTCCAAGGGCGAATACTAAGAGGACCGGGAAGCCCTTGCTCTCGAAGTTGCCGAAACTTTGTCATTTTGCAAGGCGCTTTGTTGCGACGACGGGATCCTTACTTGTCCTATGAATAATCGTCGCCTTGGCTCGCCGGTTAAAAATCACTTCCAAGACAAAAAAAAAGGTTTTTTGGCGCTTAAAAATAAAGCAGCAATTGTTCACATCTATTTAACTTTTAAACAATTGTCAAACCATTTAGATATTCATTTGAGTTTATAGCTTGTCAACTAATGTCACATTTCACTATTGAGTTCAGGAATTCATGATGAAAATAGGCGTTGGACAATAGTGGGATGCACTCAGCAACAACCCGACGCCCAAATGGACAGGAAGTGAGGCGTCGAAGGATCAATGGAAGATAGACGAATAGCGGAAGAAGAAAATAAGCCGCGCCCCAGGCGGGGCACATTGTAGCGACGGTGATTGTTGCAGGCGAGGCCTTGCATTCGGACAGAACAATTCAGAAAAATCGTCACTGGTTTTATTTAATGATACGAGAGAGAACCCGTTGTTTCAATCGTATAAATTTCGATGAAAAGACTGTAGCAGGGCTGGTGCAACAAAAGGTGCAGAAAAATCGTGATCGTGCGATTGCTAAAAAAAACTCATAAAGCTGTCAGTGTTTAAAACAAGGGCGAATGTTTGAAACGTATCTGACCAGCTCATCACGCTGACAATATTAAATCAACTGATGAAGTCTTACTTCTTTCACACTTACTAAAAATATAAGATCTTTGAAAATGATGTTGCTCTGCTCTCGACAGGGTATTATGCGTCTTTTGAGTTTGCGAGGTATGTTTATGAAGTCTCAGGACAATGGCTGTCTGGAAAAACAACGCGTGCAGAGGATGTTTGAGAGATAAAGAGGCACGTTTGCGGCAAGCAGCTGTGACTAAAGGCGCCGTGAAAGCACAAGTAGTTGTCCCTGGCATAATCTTCAAAGACGACGATCTAAGTGAGCGCGTGTCGTAAAACACATTCGGTAATACAAAGTAGATAATTACATGAAAATTATACTTGAAGAACGCGTGCTGTCAAAGGCATGCAGGCGCAAAGAATCAATTTATACAACAATTTAGGGGAGTCTCAAGTGAACTCGTTATTTTCCACTGACAATGCTTCATTTTAATATATCTTTAGTTATAAAATGAAACGTTATTGAAAATAGAAAAAAAAAAACCGGCTTAAATTTTGTTTAAGGAAGGAGAAAAAAAAAATTGTTGTCAAAAGATAATAATGGTACTTGAAGATCGGATAATTGTAATCAATATTAATGACGATGGCTCAAGGTTCAAATTTCCGTGCTTAATTTATAACTGTCATTCATTAGAATAGTTTATCTTCGGCTATTAATTATTAAATTTAGCTATTCGCCTCGTCCAACCGGCTAGCAGCTCTCGCATTAACTAAACTATCTATGAATATTCTCCCTCATAATTGCACGGCAGGTCCACATCAATTATGAAGCTCCGCCCAGCACTGTCGACGCAATTACACAAAATCTTCCATCTCCTTATCCAAACCCTTCGTATTCCGAAGATGATATCCCGGCTATCACCAAGAGCCACGTGACAAACACCATAACGATCTGTAAAAAGTATACGCAACCACATTTGCTACCCCATCCAATCATCGGAGGACGAAATCCACGCCTCCATGGAGAATCTCGAAATCTCTTCCCCAATATCTGTCGTCTGCTAAATATTTGATCTTCCACATTTGCTTCGAATAAAGCTCGAAATTTGTACCCACCAAAACCCGGCTGTATATTTGTGCAGCTGATGTTTTCAAGCTATCCGAAGCCTCTCTGTTTCAACGTACCGGTGTAGTCGCAAAGTACCAAAGTTGGGTAACTCAATACAAAGCGGATCCTTTTGCAATTCATAGATATCCCAAAGTCAGATCGAAACGGCAATATGAAGTTAGCCCTCCAAGTATATCGTTCGCGAAATCTCAAACTGGTTCCCTCTCCTGGGTCTGTGGAATTTTGTTTAGACCTGGGAAACTGTCGAACGTAGAAACTTGTAAAATCAATTAGCAGCCCCTAAGGTGACGCCAAGGGAAAGTCGTAGCTGTTTGGGAGGGAGCGTTCATACTAATAGACGAACTGACGGCACAATCACGGCGTTCTTGTCGATTACACGGGATTGTGTCAACCCTTCCGCCGCGCGCCCGGGCTTATTTTATACACCACGCTTGGAAGCTCATGAGATTATCGCGCAATGATTTAAACGCCGACGTCACAACCTGGGCACTCGCCGCTGCTCCCAATAAATACTCACGCTTCACGGGACAATGCTTAATTATAGCGCGGGAATTGTAATTACGATGAGCTTCGTATAACAAGCTCTCTTTTCGCCCGTGAAAGTGTTTAACAAATGTTCAACGATATAAAAAGTTGATTTTCAACGAGGCTGGGTTGAAATTGCTATTAATCCTCGATTATCAAAACGTCATCGAGATTTTCTTTTTTTTTTTCTTATTTTAAAAATTGTTTCAATTTCGCTTCGTAGATTTGTTAAATTGTGTCCACCTTTGAAAATTATATTCTCGTTGCAAAATGTATGTGGACTACTTTTGGAAACTTGGACTCTTCAGAGTCTTCCGGCCCGGAAAGCATAATTGAATTCATAACGCTAGATATGCTCGGCGATTAAGAAACACGAGCGCACTTTTAGGTTGGCTGATTACTGTTATGTGCATTTTGTATAATTGGCCTCTTGAATTTGAAATGCCTTCTTGAGCTCACGTATAACTCCCTGTTTATTACCCGTGTATCCATTTTCTACCCTTAACACAATATTTAAAATAATTTCCATATCCTTAAACCGGGGCGTTTGTTAAACAAAGCTCCATACATATTATACTATGTTTGATAAAAAAAAAAGGTCATTTTTTCATTAAACAAATTAGCTGATGCCGTCGAAGAAAATCAAAGAAACATTTTTGCTCTCGCGCAAAGCTTTCTTAGTCAGTTTTCGCAAAACAGCTCAACGTTGTGTCGCCAAAGCAAAAAGAAAACACCGCAGCGAGTATAATTAGCGCGAGCGGTTGCTTTTGAACTGCTTGATGTCATTTCTCGTACAATTGTTTCGTACCGAAAAGAAGCTGTTCAAGAATCCGTGACACGGGAGAACGAAATGCATAAAATATAATTAACTCCTTATCCCCGGTCGCTTTGCATGCAAGGGATTATTAAATCTGCTCAAACTGCGTGAACCGTATGTACGCGTGGTTTCATTTCTTGCTCGAAAAATCGATCCCTGACACTTTTTCTTTTTTCAACAAAATAATTTCGTTACACATTTCATGCAGAATTATATTCTGCGCCACGTAACGTTGCGCAAACGTTTAGCACATCGAAAAATTATCTCGCGCGTGAAATCAGGAAATTACATGTGACTTCTGTTCGGGGCGTAATTCAACCCGATATGATTTACAGATTTACGAATAGCCGGATTAAAGGGGTTATCAAAAAATATTTATTTACGACCGTCGGGTTTACGAGATTTTCTTTTTTCCTTTTTTTTTTTTTTTCATTCCACCGTCATGCTAATTTTTTGTAATTACTTTTTTTTATTTTTAGCAATAAATAACCGTCGATATTTGAACGACCCCTGAGCCATAATCTTTTTCTTTCTGTCGCGTTCATTGTCGCCGGTCCATCAGTCATCGATAAAGTTTACTCCGATAGAACCTTTACGGAGCGTCAAATCGCAAACTATTTGATGGCAACATTTATTTCGACGAAGCTTCTATCGCAAGGCGCATAAACAGTTTACGATCTCAATAGCGCTGCTCGTCCGAGCGCTTCGTTTGTAACGCGTTTCAATGAAGCGCTACACTCCCTACAGGAAGATTCCCCGCGGCTGAGATTAAACGGGAGTATTTAGCAAATATTTCACATAAATCAAAGTCGAGCAATATGTGGTGAATTTCGAGAGAGCTATGTAAATTCATGATAATACCGGTGGATACAACGTTGAGAGGAATTTAACGTCAGGGGGGCCCGCTATGGGGTACCGCCAAACTGTTTATACAAGGGGGTAAGATTGGAAAGAGGGTAAAATGCCGTACTTGGGGTTGCATATTTCACAAAACCCGTAGCCTACCTATTTGTTTTCATTATGGGATTCAAGTATTAAAAACTACTTTTTCTTATACAAATTATATTGCAAAAAGAGTGTTTCAGTTTGTTTTAAAGTTGTTTTATTTTTAATGAACACAATTGAAGTCATTGTAACTGATGGAATTGTAAATAATCTCTTTCTGGGACAATTGCAAAACTAAAAAAAAAAAAAAAAACAATTGCTAGGACTTGCTTTTAATAATATGCGACCGTTGAAAAGTTCCATTAGGGTTTGAGTTGAAAATCACAACCGTTTGCAACTTTCTCGACTGTCGTGCTTTTCACGGAGGCAAACAAAATGGAAGCAATAAATGGCTCGAGTTCTGTAAACTGAATTCCATTTTGTATCAGACAACGTTTTCATACGCTAGCTGTTATGTGCAAAGCAACATTGACTATCGCAAAACAGCTCATCTCATATCGCAAAGTCTGAGATCGTTGGGCAAATGAAATCGTGTACGGGTTCGAAACATGAAATTTTCGAAACGTCGATTTTCTATTTCATCGTGGGCAATATCAGAAGCTATTCTGTGCAGCCGATCCAAATTAAAATCCGGGAACATAATATCGTGCCCTATTTTTCATCCATTTTTTGTTCGTTTATACACAGCAAGAAAGGAGCAACGAATTTTGTTTACCAAGACAAATTCGATCAAGCAGGACGACAAACAGCAATTGCTTCATGCGGCACAAATTTCTTCTGACAACATCAAAATATTCGATTAAATACAGAACGCGTAGACGGCTTTCAGAGCATGAAAAAAAAAATACAAAGGGCAAGGAAAAATCGTTTGATTTGACGCGGCTTGTGTTTATCCGCTGCCATAGGGACATGCGAGCGTCTGGTGTGTAGATATAGTTGTGAGGTTCATGGAAATTCTGTCGGCCGAGTCGCGGCAAGACATCGGCCTAATTTGTGTCTGGCTTCCTTTCATTGCGGAGCTTTGAGTGGAAAAAGGGTGTGTGCTTGAAACCCGACAAGTACAAGAAACTCACGTGCTTCCTTTATTCATCGCTCTATTGAAAATTGGCAAAAAATATATACGTCTGGATGATTATACAATCTCAGATTCATTTCATAAGTATAAAAATGTGAAGCGCGGAAAACTTTTGAATTCAATAAATCCTTTTAATTTCGAAGGATTTATGAAGTACGAAAAATAAATTTAGAAGAAAACACAAAATTTTTGAATCTTAATTTAAATTATTAAATATAGTTCGGTCATTATTTCGTTTTTCCTTTTTGTTTCATTTGCCACTTCGCGTATTCGTGCTAGTCGCACTTTTTGCTCACAATAAATGCGAGCCATTTGCATGCAGGGTTTCAATGGTGAATAAAATCCCCAGGGGGCTCGCAGCCCTCCGTCCCGATAAGCTGCCCGTCGAGAGTCGCGATTGTCTCAAATAATGTGCGTGTACGGCCGACTCCAGGCATCGACAGATACAGCAGCAGACAGTAAATACGAGTAAATATCCCTGATGAGCTTCGAGGCCCTCTCAAACGAAGGGATCAGCGTTTTTATTTGCCCAATAAGACGTTTTCTACAATCATATTTACGCTCTTTTATTCGCTATATCGATTTAAAGATCTGAGATTCACGATAAGGAAGTTCAAAATTGAGTGGAGTCGAATAAAGAAACGAGAATTCAATTTCGAAGGGGGGAAGGAATTATGATAACGAAATTTTTATTATTTTACTGACGAACTTAAAAACTGTAAGAAGTGAATGTTCTTTAAATGTAAGCACAAAAAAGTCAATAAAGTAGAAAATGTGTTTCCCTTACAAAGTATATCCACAACCTGAGTTTAGAAAAAGTTAATAGTGCTTTTTTAATTTCTGTTTCAGATCTCATTATGTGACGATTACAGCCTTCCAGTTGACTTTGTAAACAAGAGACGAGCACCGATAGCAGCACCAGCAGCCTCATCGACCGTGCAATGGTCCCTGCCTAGTCCAACGAAAAAGGTAAACATCCCCAACTAAGATAAAAGATGTTGACAAACGCGTTTCTGGATTTCCGCTGAGTAAACGCTTCTCATCTCTGCCACTCGAACGCGACTTTAAACAATAATTTTTGTTCTTCGTCATTGATCGCACCATTTCGAGTACGTGCTCTTGAATAACTTTGTACATGTGCAATGCTTTGAAAAAAAAAAAAAAAAAAGAAAGAAACAAAATAACAGATCACAACTGTAAGGGTGTATTGTACAATTTTGCTCATTGCAGCCAGAAGTTGAAGTAGTTGAGACTTATTGCGACCCAAAAGACATAAGAAACAAGACATACACCGATGCTGAAACTGAATCACCCTCGGTGAAGATTTATAACAGGGTCAATAAGAACTACTGCCGACCTTACACAGGTAAGAACAATTTAGAATTCAATTTTTTTTTTTATATTTAAAAAAAATGTTTTTAAGGGAATTTAAATTGAATCATAAACAATTTTAGATCTATCCGCATCTGCGTCATCAGAGGATGAGGAATGTCTCCCTAAAGTGCCGACAAACAAGATCAAAAAGTGTGCGCAACCCGCGAGGGAAGTGCAACCAGCGAACGATGGCGTGATAGTTGACTGCGTAGCTTTGGTTCATCTTCCGGATAACTCGCTGACCGATCTAGAACCGATCCGTCACTCGTCGCCGTATTACTACGGCGACTTGTTCAAACCATCTGATCCGTCATCTTCTAGGACTCATCCGAGCAAGTACCGAAAAAGTCTGAGTTTGGACGTGCCGGGACAGCAGAGGTGCCAGACAGTAGGAGCGTCCAAGCGGAATTCCCTCACGGACAACAGCTCGCCTTTTCGGTTCCAGTCTCACGACCTACTCAGTCCCACTTGTCCCAGCGAAGATGCTGTGTTGGGTAACAGCGATGTCCTCTCGTCTTGCATCATTGCAGAATGGGATCCTATGCTCATGCCCCCGCATCCATTTTTGAATCATGATTTACCAGGTAAATATTCTTGGTAGTCCTAGAAGAACAATTTTTTGTTTGTTAATTTAATGTTAAAAGATAACAACTGGGTATAATAAAAAGTTATTTACCTGATGAAATTAGTTTGTAGTTTGTCTGGAAAAAGATCGCTATCATTTTGAGGATGTAAATTTTGATGAGTGACTGAGTTTGGTATTGCATATTTCAGGCTCGGCGTGCACCTACGTCGCTTCGGCCGAAGAAGAGGATGAGTTAGATCCGCCTAAGCCGCAAGCTTCGCGGCCGAAGGTGAGAAAATTGAGACGTTCGCGCAAAGTCGATCCCCACTTGGTACTAGTCGAAGACGAGGGTGTGGAGGACGAGGACCCAGACGAAGAGGACGAAGAGATGGCGCGCCAACGTCAGCTCTATGAAACGGCCTTTGACTGCAAGATCAGCCGGTCAGACGATGACCTAGATGATATGGACCGAGTCAGCAACCATCCAGTGTTACACCCACATGTAAGTTAAATTGTCAAGGGGATAAAGGGAAAGTTGATGAGCTTATTCAAGCTGCATGCTCTTGGAAATATCACGTTTCTTTGAAACCCTAGACGGAACGATTGAATGAAAACTTAGAAAGGCTTACTGAAAAAAAAGTGTACTGCTTCGCAAATTGGTATTACCTTCGAACGCCTCTTATCACCCTCTCATAGAATACAAGGCAATTGAAATGAAATTGTGCAATTTCAGGTTCGAGGAACTCTTGCAGCCTCGCTGTCTCGTGCGAGTTCGTCGACCGGGTCTTCTAAGCAGTCTCTTCCGATCAGTCAGCAGCCGACCTACGCCAGCGTTCAACCCAAGGACCAACGTCGAAAAGTTGTTGTTCTCCGCCCAAAAGCAATTCCGAGCCGTCTAAACCAGCCTCCAGCACCAGACAATATGATATCCAGTCTGTCCCAAGATATCGATTCCCTCCAAATAAATTCTGGCGACGAGAAGTCCTGCACCTCCCGACTGGCTCTACGAGCTTACACACCGTCGCCGCCGTCTACTGCTCCATTGCCAGCCAAATTCCATGGCAACAAGGACCATTTATTATTGAACATGCACAGCGCGCCTAATTTGCCGTACCAATCTGAAAGCATGCAGTTTAAGGATCCTAGGCTACCTGCCAAGACACCCCTTAAAGCTAAGGACTCACCTCAGAATGAGAACAATGTTATGGATCTGAACTCGAGACCAAAGAGTTTTGTACTTGAGAATCTAGAATCGAGGAGAATGGAGAAGGAAGTAATTCTAGAGTTTAAAGGTAGGCCGAGACCCAAGAGCCTGATCAGGGAACTGGGCAAACCAATCATGGAGTTCAAGGGCAGGCCTCAAGAAGCAGAAAGCGACGGTGCCAAGGAGAGAAGAGAGCCTGCAATGTTGGAGTTCAAGCTGAGAAAGAGCAGACGAAGAACTGGATATTCAAGTACCGAAAGCATGGCTACAAGTAGCAGCGGAGATAGTATGGAGTCTCTGAGAAGCAGCACCAGTGAAGGAAACAGGTACGTTTATCAACTTGGTCTAGAAACAGACCAAAATTAAAAAGCAAAATATAAAAGCAAAAATTAACGGTTCGATCATTTGCAGATCTACAAGTAGTTCCGGCAGTCGACACAGTACGAGTCTCAGTTCTCATAGTTCGGACAGTGGCAGCAACAATTTCGCCCATTACCACCCACATCATCACCAGCAATCGTCTTTGCCTGGATTTCTTAGCCACTCGAACAAGCTGCACATACTATCACCGATATCAGACAAGTCTTCCCAGGAACCGGCTAGCGAGACGTCGGAAAATAACCGTAACAATAATTCACAGAAGGGCTCACCCGAGGAGGTTGCTAACGAGACGGTTATGACCAATACGAACATCAACAGCAACACTAACGTCACCACACCCACGGAATCCTCGTTCAAAAAACGAAGAGCTCCGCAGAACAAGAATCTAATTAACTTAGCGCTGCAGTCGTCGTCTTCCGGGGATACGGAAATTCAAGGGTCGGACAGTGGCATTTCAATTGGTACAATATTTTTATTTTCATGGCATCTTTATTTTTAAATTGAATCGTTTTTTTCAGATATGATAATCCAACTAATGAATGGTAAATTGTTTCGCAGAATCCAGAACGGGAATCAAATGTAAACCATTTAATTTCCATCAAATGAAACCGCAGCTAAATAACATCCACTTGGTTGACAATGATCCTGATATCTCGGATTTGCCTTTCGACATGCCAAAGCTAAGGCGAAGAAGATTACTTATGCAGCAAGACGCGACGACTAGCGGAAGCGCAACTAGTGTCGACTTGCGTGATTTGCCTTTTGATATGCCAAAATTACGGAGGCGACTTAAATGCACACAAGATACCGAATCCAGTGCTTCCCAGGCGTCGTCAAGTTTGTCCATCAGAGATGAACCGAATACACTATTTGGTACAAATTTGATCATCCAATTTATATCCCTCAATAAACAATTAACAACAAAATTAAAAATTAAATTTATTGATTGTTATATGTTCTGTTGATATGAAATTGATTTATGTCATTGTTTATTTAACTTTTTTTTTTTACAGGAAATGCATTGTCTAGGCCTAGGATGACTTTGAATCTTGAAGGTAACAATTCAGGAAGCAACAGTGGCACAACAGAAGGTGGTCAATTTGCTATTAAAAAACCGATGGGGTTGAGTTTAGGTTTGCCATTAGAGTTGAACATTCCTCGCAGTTCGGCTGATCTAGTGGACGTGGATCTTCCCTTGGAGAGACAAGGGTTCGTATTTTAAATGTGTTTTTAATGTTAAAAAAAAAAAAAACAATTTGGCTGATGGTTTTTAATTGCAGTTGGTACCATGGTTCTATCACAAGAGTTGAAGCAGAATCAATACTAAGACTATTAAGGGAGGGAAGCTACCTGGTCAGGAACAGTGAATCTACTAAACAAGACTATTCTTTATCTTTGAAGTGAGTATTCAAAAAATAAATCTTACTGAAATAAAATGGTTGTTATGAACTTTTATTATATTAATTGGAATTTGGTGTATTTGCAGAAGTGCAAGAGGTTTCATGCATATGCGAATCCAGCGAAACGAGGAGCTGAACGCCTACATCCTGGGCCAATTCAGCAAACCCTTTGACACGATACCAGAAATGGTGCGTCACTTCAGCGTGAACCGTCTACCGATTCGTGGAGCTGAGCACATGTGTCTTCTGCATCCAGTGATAGCGCAGCTTTTGTAGCGCATTTATCGCAGCGCTGTTTAAGGCGCTACGTTTTTATATATTCCTAATGACTACGGCTGACCGAGCGAGACGAAATTTTGAAAAAACTATCCGTCGAGATAAGACCATCAAAAAAAAAAAAAAAAATCCGTTAATCAGTGATGGGCAATCCAAAACCGTTCTAGTATTATTTCGGTTCCATGAGAACTGACTTTGTTGCTATTTTTTAAGAAAAGCATTTATTGTTTTTATCGACAAGTTGTAAAAAAAGAAGAAAACCAAACCAAATTCAAGAACAGTTTGGCTCGTGAGAAGCCGGGCCAAAAGCTTTGTTAGGATATAGTACGATGAGAAAATTTTTGATTCAAATATATATTTTTATTTTGATAGGAAAAAAAAACGAAAGACAGAATATGGAAAATTCGTTATATCATATTTCGTGCTCATCACTCGTGCATGACTGATGTAGATATTATATCATTTTGTAGTCAGATGTGTAATGATCGTAACCAAGTGAATGATTAAAACTGTACAATTTTGTCCGAGAAGACAATGGGCTCCACAGGACAATAATTGCAAACATCGCGAACTGAAACTCGGTAACGTCATGCAAACATGACGAACCCCAATGACAACTTGTTGCGTTCGTCATTTTTTTTTCAATTGAACATTTCTCTTATAGAACTAGACGTAGAATCGAATGCCAAAGATCCTTGAATATGCACCCCTGAACTATCAGATCAATAAATAATTGCAATTTCATTATTCGATGTATTCAATTTGCATCATTTCGATTTTATATTTCTCGTTGATCCATCAGTTTACTGAACGATATAGTCATATTGTTTCAACTGTTCCTATGTACATAAACATCTCCATTCTCACATTGTTTCAATATATTTTATCAGTTACCAGTATAGCTTTTTTAGTTTATTAACACATTGTCTTCCCCGGTAGCAAGTCGCAAAGCTCTACCTCAGAACTTGACAAAGTTTGCAGCCACGTTCATTCTTCTGCATTTTTATTATCGCATCATATAAATAAAACTTGCATCCAAAAAAGAAGACAGACAAACGATCTTGACACTTTTAAAAGATATAAAAGTACAAATATTAGACGAAGCATTACGACTGCGAATTCTGTGTCAAAGAACTGATTTGCAATAATAAAAAGTGCAAATCAAGTTTCAGTTATGAGGAACAGAAATCAAGCGACGCTTTTATCATTTTCGATGATAATATTAAACTACTGATTTACACTGAAAAAAGCTAATGTACGGTCTTTTGTAAAAGTAAAATTTAAAAAGAAACCAAGTTAGTGTAAAAGTTAAGCTAGTCTCGAAATAGTGGTTTAGTATATTTGAGTTATTTTTACAAGTTGTTGTTTTCCCTCACAGTTAATTATTTATGGGTTCAATGTGTAAAGCCCAAACTCATAGGCTGTGCAACAAATATCGAATGTGTCCATGTTAGTTTTTATTCCTTTCGCTGAGGAACATTAAATTATTTTTTAATCAAGAGGAAAATAAATTTTTTCATGTTGTATACCGACACACATATCTTTGATAATTTTAAGTCATAAAAAATTAATCATGTTGATGTATACCAATTTGTGTAAGTTTTGGGGCGTGGAAAATGGTGCGTTGTATTTAACAGTAAAAGAAAGCGCATCTCGTGAAAACTGATTGTGAGTAGGGGTTTTTTAACTTAATCGATTGGTTATTTAAAATTGTTTCATTAGGGTATGTATCAGTTTTCAGTTTTTATTTTAAAATGTTCGATCGCATAATAAATAAAAAATTGTAATAAGTATCCATGCATTTTTATTCACTCTTCCAAATTCTATTCCACCATGATCTTTTTTAATTGTTCATTGAAATGCTTGTTCTACTTACAAGTTTATAAAATTAAATTTATTGTTAAATTTTTTTCTAATTCATCAAAACACTTCAGTGCAAATTATTTCTTAAGTAGAATTTCAAAACGAATAATAAAATTACCAAATATGTTCTTCTAAGATATGCAACTTGAAATTTCATATTTAAATCAAACTCTCATACACATTATAAGTTTTTTTATTCATATATAACATGATACTTAATGTGAAAAACCTTTAAAAATATTTTCATATAAAACTGTAGTTTCTATAGATTAACAAACCTTAGATCATACAAATGCAAGCGAAATTTTTAGTCTAAGTGGTGAAGTTTGGGATTGTACGATGAGGTATGAGTGGTAATCCTTCGTTTATCAGGACTGACTCCTTCTCTGCTGGCATAGTACCTTCGTTCAATGACTTTATCGAAGAACCTACTAAGTTTCACCGAAGAACTTGAACCAGCTGCTAACGTTCTTACTTGTGTGCAATCCTAAAATCAGAACACAAACCTAAACTAGTAACAAATGTCCCCTCCTCAAATATTCAATAAAAAAACATAATTACTAAAAATATCTCATCGGCGCCACATTCTTCAGCAATGGTAGATGCTCTTCTGTAAATATTAGACCTCTCTTCTGACGCGAGGTCCAGCTTTGTTCCTATAACTAATATTGGAATCTAAAAAAGAAAGAGAATTTTAATCTGTGACTGATAATTTGTAATAACATATTCAAAATGTTTATTCAAAAGCATTACTTGAGTAGAACCCACAAATTTTTCAGGATCGAAATCATCAAAACTTTTTGATTTTGGCGAGTTTCCATCTCTGTTTATGATTTCTTGGAGCCACTTTTGTAGATTCTGTTGAGACTTTCTGTTTGTCAGATCATGAACTAATATAATACCTGCAAATTGCAAAATATTTAGCATTAATCATTTGTTTTTAATAATACTTAATCAAATTTTTCTATTTAATATATCAGTAACATTTTTACCATTTGTAGGGTAATAAAACACAGATCTAGTATTTTTATGGCTTCGACTACCACCAATGTCCCATAACTCGATAAAATATCTTTTCTGATTGACTGTTCCTTCCTTATATTCATGTAACTTCACTTCAACGGAACATCCGACAGTCCAGGACGGATTACTGATTGGTTGCTGGTGACAAATCAAATGTGTCAGTGACGTTTTTCCAACACCTGTAAACAATTATAAAAATGTAGCTTGATTTGTTGATTTGACAATTCAAGGTAGCAAATATATCGTTATTTATTAAATAAAAAAATATTGAATATATAATTTTAAAGTAAATTTGTTAATTATAAGAAAAATATGTTATGCTTACCCGAATCGCCAACAACAATTATTTTAACTTTATCAATATTCGCCATTTGAACAGTCAATTGTAATTTAACAATCCAGATGAGATAACAAAACAAATAAACATTTTAGAGGTTATTGTTGTTTTGATAGTGACGTTTTTCACTTTCTACTTTCTACTTAGTGTGGCGCTGGAATACAATAGCAACTTGGCGGCAAGAATATTTAAAGTCCATTTTTTAGTCGTTAAAATATCAATTTCATTTATCTTCAAATAGTTTTTTTTTTACACAAAATTATATCACCTTATCATTGATCTATCATTTTTATTATCATCCATTATCAATTAATTATTAAAAAAAAGCATGTTATTATTACTTGGCAAAATTATTTATGTTAAACAAATCTTTTTCTAAAGAATTGTTTAAAACACACACACATACACACAATTTTCGTGAATTCAAAATAAAAAAGAAATCATTTTTGTATCATTTTTTGAACTGACACAATTTGCATCGCCATTTTGCACTCGAGAGAGGCGCGAAACTTCGGCACCATTCGGAAAACTAGTCGATTTCAACCGAGAATCAACGACGGACGACGAGCTAACGACGAGCAAAATCAGCGATACATCTTTCGTTACGAAACAACAATCCGCAATCATAAATTATTCTTATAAAAAGTCGATCCCTTTTTTGTTGTTGTCCAAAATGGAAAAACGAAGAGCATAAACTGAACAAAGTGTCTGGTGCTTCATTGATTCGTGTCACAGACGAGTGACAAAGTCGAAAGTAGTGAAGAGGAAGTTGGAGCTCGTGTGTGCTATTGCATTGTTTCGGGGTATTGACAAGCGTGGCCCGAGTGCTGGCAGCTCAGCTGTCCGTTATCAGATTGATTGTTGACATTCTGGGGCATTGCCATTGGCAGGATGGACTCAAGGGGCCCTCCTCAGGGGGCCCCGGGCAACTCCACAGACGACAAAACTAATGACAAGACCAACAATAGATACCTGTATTTGACAGTAAGTCATCACCCATAGTTGCATCTATTTACTTTCCCACATTTTTATATAAACTTAAATAATATGACTTCTGAAATCATACAACATCAATGATTATCTCAAAATACAAACAAACACATTTGCAATTAACAGTAATCCGATTTTTTTTATAAATTATGGTCAAGTTTATAATTTAGAATTGACAGTTGATAGTTGACAGCTATTGTGCTAATTACTTTTAGTTCTTTTCATGTTGGTTTTTAATTAAGATGAATTTATTATATTGTGACATATTTTGATTTTTGAACAAACTGTCAAATTTTGACAGGCCTGTCAAAAAATGTTGATACGTTTGCATATAACGTGAATTTGTGAGCAGAATTTTTGATTAATTTTATGGTTTGTTTATTTCATTAGAGTACCAATTTCGTTGGAAGTGGAGGAAATGAACATTAGGTGAACTGACCTAGTTTAACGTAAAATGTGATCCTGTGAGCGAAACAGCCAAGATTATCGACATCTGATTTGCTTTGATTTGCAAATAAATTTTAGTTTCTTTTTTTGCACAATTAGATGAGGTTTGTTTATAAACGTGGGATTGATTAACAGTGATTTTCATCATTTAACAATAATATAATAAATCAAATAATTGTCCCATTTTTTTAACTAATGAATTTTATAACTTTCATTTCATTAAGTCACTTCTCAAATTGAAAGTTAAACTTCCCTTGTTGAAATGTTAAACTCCCCTTAAATAATTTTATTAAAAACATTGATTTGTAAAATCTTGCCAATTAATTTTGAACTGGTTTTGATTTTTCGTTACTTAAACTAAAAATAAAATTTTTGTATACATTGAACAAACTATGACTTGTAGCTTTCTAGATAAAATTATTATTATAATTACAAGTTTTGTTACATTTAAAAAATGACTCATTTATATGATTGATTTTCTATGAGATTATTTTCTAAAGTTTTTCAAACTTTTGCTTCTCAATATTGTTCAAAACTTCAACTCAATACCAATGTTAAATTTTATCACTTCTACAATTTGAATTGCAACGGCTACTGAAACAATAAAAAATTGATAAGATTGTGAAAATAAATTTGTAATTAAATAGCTTCTAATGTTGTAGCAAACAATTATTACCTCTATTGTTGATAATTCTATGCTATAGTTGATATTTTTCTTATATTTATCTCCATAATATTGTGGTTAATGATTTTGATGATGTTTCGCCTAAAAAATTAAATAAATTTTATTAACGACTTGATGAAATCCATAAAATATATAAATCATGCGTCGATTTATCAAAAAAAAAAAAAAAAAACAATTTTTACTTACAAGTACTTTCCTATGGTATATAAGTTTAGTCCAAGGAACACTTCTCATTAATTCACATTAATTGCCATTTGCTAACTCAAAATTTAATAATATTAATCACAATTTGGTCTCACAATAGACATTATTTTAAAAAATAAAAAATAGTTTACAGGCAAGAAAACTTTTTAGAACGAATCGTCATTTAATATATGATATTAATGAATGTTATATCTGCTTCAACACGCATGTGCATAGAAGAGAGGGGATATTTGAAAAGAAAATATTCTATTACTTCATTAAAAGTTATAATATGAATTTTATAAATTTTACATTATGATTGAGGAAAATCATCTTAAACGTACATGATAATGTCAAATGATAAGGGAGAATAATTTTCTTCATAAATCGTTGTTTGTTATTTTCGTATTTTTATTTAAACTATGTTTTTTACATGATTCTTTTCAACTAATAGAAATCTTTATATGAGTTATGTTAAAAATAATCAGCTGTTACAAAAATGAAAGTGTTTAAAAAGTGAACAGAAGTTAACTTTAAATTTTCTTCAGTCCCTAATGATTCATTCATTTTATTTCCAAATGATTGTTACACCTTGTACAAAAATGTTTGGTTTTCAGTTTCAGTGCATAAGATCTCAAAAATCCACACGTTCGTTGCCTGCAATAAATTTTGCAAAATTATACATGCTTGTTATTGTTCTATTCTAAAATAAGGTTCTATATTTTCTTACAAAAATATGTTAATCCGAGATTTTGACGTCTTCATTTCCATCCTGCTGGAAACTTGCATCCGACAGTGATTGCAGAAAACTCCTGTCGATTTTGAAAGTACAATCTCCCGATTTGTCTCACCTTAAAAATAAAAAAAATGACAACATTTCTTTTCTTCTTCTTGATTTTTTAATTAAATTATGTAAAACTTACATTCTGATTTATCTTTCACTTTAGCTTTTCTGGGAATTGTTGCATACAATGGAATACCCGTTATGGTAGTTCCACATACAATCACTGTATGTGGTACAATTTCTTTCATTTCAAATTTTAATGATTCGTTCATTATTCTACTTGAATTAGAAACACTTTTTAAAAGTAAATTGAAAGAGAAGTTCAACAGACAAATTGTCAAATGTCAGTGAATCGGAGTTCTTTATTTTTTATTACATAGAAAACGTAGAATGTCTTTTATTCATGCATTCAGACATTTCTGAATAAACTATCTTAAGTGGTTCTTATCATCGACATTAATATCATATAAAATTATATTATCTTAGCAAAACTAATTGATAATTTATCTAAAATGTTTAATTTAAATAACACTATCAAAACAAACTTAAATTTTGTTGCGCAAATAGGCAAGAAAGTTGTAAAACAAACAAATAAATGCGCAAATAAATTTTCAATATACTCGCAATTGTTTAAAACAAAATATTATGATTATAACAAGTAGATGTTAGTTTAATCGAAAATTTGCCTTCAATTGACCTTATACACATTCTATGAAGATATCTTATCTCTCTTTCAGCCATCTGAAGATCAACGTTCGCGATCAAAGGTACAATTGATAAAAAAAATCTATTACAGATTATGTAAACATAATTTGTAATCAAAACTATGAATCAAAGAAAGATGTAAAAGTCGCGATGAAATTTTCATCAAGAAAATATTCAAATTTGCTTGCAAGCTCTTTGTGGAGAATTGAATAGTAGCCCTGCATTGAAATCAGCAAACAAAAAATAGTTTCACACTTTAAATATTCGTTTAGTGTTCAAATCTTGGAATTCTATACTTATGCAGTAAAAGAGCTGTTCTTTCATTCGCGGTAGTAACCTAAGAAGGCACGGCAGTTTGGGCAAGTATGTTTTGTCTTGTATCCACAACGAAACCAGTATGCACAGCAACAAAGGCACCTAAAAAATGCAATACAAAAGCTTAATAAATACTGAAACATATTTAAAATAACAATTCACAATCAAAATCTAATCATGTATTAATTTTTTTTTTTCAATTAAATGTTTTAATTCTTCGCAGCAGTTTTTTTTTTTATTTGATAAAGTTTTGAAATTAATTTGTTAAAAAAAGAAAATGATGATGATATAAATCTTACATAAAACAATATCTTAAAGCAATTGAATGTGTAATATTGGTCGGTTTCGTCTCGGTTGATGTCATAACTTTATTATTGCAAAACGGACAAATAGCCAGTTGCGATTGCGACCCGAAATGCAAATTTGTCACTGCTGATTGAACTGAAAGAAAACAAAAATTTTAAATCAAGTTTTAGTCGATAAAAATAAATTGTTATCAAAAATTGTTTGACATCCAATTTCTTCTTTCTTGCAATATTTTGGCATACTCACCAACTTGTTCGCCCGGTTGAAAAACTTGTAGTTTTAGTTCTGATTTTGGAGCATTTTCTGTTCCTGTGGGGACGCCATTTTCGAGTAACTCTTCATTCAAATTGACATACTTCGATGCCATTTTTATTTATTTAAACTTCCACTGAGATACAAATTTTTCGATGAAGTCACACTTTATCCTCAACTTGTTATTTAATGTTGACAATAATTACGAATTAAAAATTTCGTTCCATGAAAGGGTCTTGAAGCACAGCTGAAGTTAAAAGAGACGAAAGACTGAATGAGTGAGAGTGAAATAATACTTGTGAATTGTGTAGAGTCAGCATGGTCTGTGTATGCAATAATCGGATGGGGGAAAACGAAATAGCAAAGAAGGACCAACCAGCATGGCCTGAATTGGTTATAAACGGATGGGGGAGAGCGCGAAAGTGAAGGAAAAAGAGCATGGCCCTTATTGATTATAATCAGATAGAGAAGCTAAAAAGAACTTAAAAATAATATTTTCGGATAGTGTACTTATGATTTACTCAGTCTACAGTATAGGCCTCAAGGGTGCCGTTTTTAGCAACATAGTAGCTGGCGTTAGAATTAAAACTTACTAACAAAGTAAAATTCGACTTGGAAATAAATTTGCAAAAAATGGAATTTTTATTGAAAAATAATGTGTTATCAACATCTCATGATTTCTAACGAGAAAGGCAAAATCAATGACTAACAATAAAATAAAAATAACAATTTATGCAGGAAGACACATTATTTTTAATTGCTGTTTGTCATTGTTCATTTTGATTACATAAAATAATAACTCGTAGTTATGTTCATTTTTGTATAACTTTAATAGAACTTCTGACTGGACAAATGATGTTAGTTTTACATTATTCTTGTTTCTTTTTCTTCGACGAATTGGTCTTGTCGCTTTTTCTTGAACTGCCAATAAACGCGTTACAGAAATTACAAAAATGGGTGTATGTCTTTTTGCAACTATTCATTACAGGCAGCAAGCAGCAACTGTGAAAAATAAAAAAAAAATAAAATAATTAATCATGTTTTTACAGAAAAAATAGGAATTTAGAAAACAACAATTATTTCAAGACATTGAAAAAATACCTGGAAGATTTCGTTTCAACGACGGTTGTAACTATTTTTCTGCAATTTGAACAATAAGCTTTTAACGGTTCAGGTCCAAAAATCAATGATTCGTTGTTTTCCACTTCTGGGCCTAGAAAAAAGGGCATGAAAAACTATAAAGTTCAATTTGTTCATTTGTTTCCACTTCCACCCGTTTTGTAGAGTTGTAAAAATATTTGCACCAATTCAGAGATTAAAATATTTTATCATAAGGTTCTGAAATGCTATATCTAATTAAGTGGAAATAAAATTATCAATCATGATATCATCCACTCAAACGATACATCTAATCTAAATGAATTCAAAGTAAATTGAAGAGAACCGTCACATGCAAGGAAGTTAAAAATCATTTAAATTTGACAAAAAATTGAAATAAATGGTTTCTCTTGATAAAGCATTAAAATTTGTAATCAGTTCCTTCAATCTACTAATGAATTGTTCATTTTCTCTCTGCATCTTTGCGACTTTAGATGCTTCTAAAAGCTCAACTAGTTCATAGTTACCAGTTCTGTTTTTCTCTAATTTACTACTGTCAGTATTCAAAATTTCCTCGCAATTTTGTAACGAATTGGATTCTCGATTTTGTATCCTCTCTCTTTCCTCTTCGACCTGATCCTGATTCTTTTCTCCTTCCTGGATCACTTCGTCAAATGCAATTCGGATCTCTTCGATCATCTCAACATCATTCAGCCACAATTCTCCATCCAGTTCCTCCTTTTTCTCATCGTCTAAAATCATGTTCTCATCTTCACTGTCGTCCTCGACATGTTTTGAGGATGCATAAACTTGAGGAATCTCATAAACTTCGACTTCGTGAACAAACGTGACACAAGTCGGGCACGTCGAGAAATTCAAATTTTTTCCTTCAGAGCAATCCAAATCGTCAGGCTCTTTCTCTTTGTCGAATTTTGGTTTGATTTGTCCAGAACTTTGACAATCGTCACAACAAAATTTGTAAGTTTCTCCAGCTGGACATTCAAAGTCATATTTATTCTGCTCGTTCGTCTTCTTTGAACAGTCCAAACTTTTTGCACAAGAAGTAATGCACGTTTCTCCCTCAGGATTGCCGGTCTCCGACTCTGCACTTTCCTCCAAACTTTGTTCCAGGACTTCTTCTTCTTCTGAGTCTGGATTAATCGGTGGGTACAAAATAGCCGAAGATTGTGGAAGGTATTCTGACCATGATCCTTTGTTGGTGAATTTTAAAGGCGGGCTTTGTTTTGAATTCGAAGGATAGATCTCTGGATAGTGAGCTGGAGACCTTGACGATCGACGAGAGCTGACTGGCGAGTTTGGGTTCGAAAGGGGCACAGTTGGCGTTGGCATTCGTTTCATTATTGACAATTGATTTTTCGAATTTCTGTAAAAGTGTGTTATAACAACATAATTTGGTTGGTTCGAGATTTGTTGTGAAAAAAATTTTAATGATACTGATAAGTTTTTGCTATCGTTGAAACACTTGTGATAAAAGTTGACTTACGTTAAACAACTTCACTTATCGAAGCATCGAACCTCACTGAGATACGAATTTTGGAAAGTGTACCTCGTAATTTTGTTCTATTTATTAGTTTATTAATTGTTAATTTGTTAAACTGTCTTATCAAAGTGGGGAGGGGGAGGAATAAAGTTTTAATAAATATTGTTTGTGACTCACGGAAATCGAGAAATCAATTGATAAACAAATTGTTTTCTTTTTTATTTGGAAAATGAAAAGAAAAGTTTTAAGTATATTTGTTAACTCAAAATCGTAATTTTGCTGGCAATTAAATTTAAGATAAATTTTCGGGGAAAAATTGTGAGAATTAATTATGAGTTTTAAGTGTTTCTTTCTTTTTTTTTTTTTTTAGATAAAAAATAGTTTTCGTTTGTATGTTTATAAAATGGAATTAAATGTAATATTAAGGGTAAAAATTTAATTGCAATTTTTTTCAAACTTTGATCTAAAAACAACTCGTTTAAGTAGTTTAATAATAAAAACTTGTTTTTTATATTAATACATGTTAATACATTCTTTAAATCTTTGTTTTGGGAAAATACAAAATTGTGTTTTAAAAATAAGAATGGCATGTTTGTACATTTTAATTTTGTATGAAAACAAATCTGTATAATATGACACAGTTTTTAAATCGCCGTTGGATAAGTAGTGACAGTTCCCAAGAAGTACTTGCAAAATGGGAAATAAGCAAATCCCACTTTTTCGTATCTACCACACAAGTAAGAGAAGCAATCAAATCTGAAAATCAATATCCCATTTTAGAGTTTAATTTAATCGAAAGAAATCAGTGTTAAAAAGTTGGATTTTCTACTTACATTACGTCCAAAATTGAAGTACTGAAATCTATTACACTTGCGACAATTCTTTGACAGTTTGGACATAGAAATCCCATGATGAAATTGTTTTTCATCGAATTCTTCTATTTATTTGAACCAAAATCGTACAATTTATTTCAAGTGAAATTATTTTTTATTTCCATTATTGATAAACAAACTTCTAAAAATTCACTTTTCTTATTTTAAAAGCTGTTTTTCTTCCAAAAATTATTCTTACAAATAAACCAAACTTGGAATTACGTTAGAAATAGTTTCTTGTTTTTTTATTTTCACATAAAAGAGAAACAATATGTTCATTTTCCAGGTGGAGTACGTGGAAGACCAAGCCCGTGACTACAATAGGATGTTTTCGTCTTTCGAGCCCATCCCCTTTTCCTCCAGGGCTTCGTCTCCCTTATCAGACTTCGAGCACAGAGTTAGTCCCCACGATCCCAATATGAGCTCGGCTGCCCGGTACTCGCCCACTCCGGTGCAACTTCCTCCATCACCTTATCACAATTCTGTGGTGATTCTGCAAGGATCTTCGTTGCCACTTATCTCAACATCTGAACCTACAACTCAGCCAAGTGTGAACTATATCTCGCAGCTGTCTGAATCTACACCTTCCCAAACTATTCCACCTGCAGATGACAATACAGGCTTTGACGATGGTACCAACGATGAAAACATCGTATCATGTGTCGAGGGAGAACTAATTTTAATGCCAGGTAAAAAGAATTTAAATCTAAATTAAACATTTCAGTAGATTTTAGAATTAAAATGTATAATTCTGTGTAAAATGAATTTTGTTTTCTGTTGCAGCTACAAATACAGATTTAGAAACTTCTTCAACTCCTTTGATGTTAACTGAGATCCCAGGTCCGGATTTTGCATTAACAAGAGATTTCTTAGTGATGCAAGACGAGCAGATTAATATAGTAAACTCGTTTAAAAACTCAAATCCCGAATTGACCAATGATCAAAATGGTGTTATGTCTGAGATATCTAATAATAATGATATACAAGAACCTGACTCCGAACCTGTTAATAAGATTGACGAGAAAAATAATTTGAACGGTGATGAATTTCTGCATAAGGATATCCAGGGAGACGATAATAATTTTAATG
Organism: Trissolcus brochymenae; assembly: GCA_030523145.1. NCBI lineage: Eukaryota > Metazoa > Arthropoda > Insecta > Hymenoptera > Scelionidae > Trissolcus > Trissolcus brochymenae. The sequence continues at coordinate 89,864 of JAQQRF010000100.1, forward strand.
ATAAAAATGGGTCGCATAAGAAACCCTTCTGTAAGTTTGTCTTACTGATTGTATGATTTTATTTTATTTTGTTTGTTTGTTTTTTTTTTTAATTGTAAAGAATGCAATTTAAATGTGAATGTTTGTTTCAGGGTGTAATGAGTGTGAAAGTATTTGCGTCAATGTTGGTGGTTGTATAGCTCACAACGTTCGAGCTATTGCAGATCAACCAGTACCTGCGAGAGCTATTGCCACTTTGCCTAATTCTTATCTGGCGATTACCAAGTTACCGCCATCGAGTATATTAGAGGGTGGTTTTGAATATGCGATCTTTGCTAAGCGTACGATCAAAAAAAGGACCCAGTTTGGCCCTGTTGAGGGCATTTTTTGTGACTACGATGGTTCTTCGATAAATAAGAATAATCTACCATTGCTATTTGAAAACGAGAATGGAACTATGATAAAAGTTGATGTCTCCAATGAAAGTAATTATCTTTTGGTGCAATTCATATTTTTTTTTTTCTTTATTTCGAACACTTGTTTAGATAAGTTATGTTCATTTGTAATTGTAGATGCTTCAAACTGGATGCGTTTTGTGAGACCTGCTACAACGTACGAGGAACAAAACTTAGTGATTTGCCAACAAAACGATGGCATTGTATTTTTGACTGTAAGAGATATTTTTGCAAAAGAAGAATTGAGGGCAGGCCCTCATCCTGATTACGCACATCGTCGAAACTTGCCTATCCTTAAACCAGCGGATAAACTTGAAAAAGGTAAAACTATTTTGTCGTTACATTTTCAATCTCGGATAAACTCAGAGAAATGGAAAATCATTATTTCACTTTTTTAGAATTGGTAAATGGAAACATGGATTCCTGGTTGTGTGATAAAAACGACACAAATTTTCTAGACGACTTGAATATAGATCAACCGCTCGAGATCAATGAGGACAGAGTAGAGGAAAATGAAAAGGGCAAACAGAAAAAGTGCAAACTTTCATCTAAGTAAGTGAAAAATTGTTCAACCTTTTTCACATCTTTTTCTTTTTCTGTTTCAATAAATTTGTTATATGTTCTTTTTATTTGCAGGAAGTTCTTCAAAGTGGTCGATGGTCAGACGTTGCTCTACACGTGTCCGCACTGTCTTAAAGTGTTTCCTCGCAGTTACAGTTTAAAACGCCACTTGTTGATCCATCCAGACGCAAAAGTTCCGCACTACGAATGCTCAAAGTGCAATGAGAGTTTCTTGCATCCACACACGCGCAATCGTCACGTCAAGATGTGTCACAGTGCGAGTGCAAAGGAAAAGGAGAACTCGCGACAGAATCCTAACGAATGGAAATGCTCCTTTTGCTCACTTGCTTTTCGCAAAATTGCCCTCCTCGAGTTGCATCAGTTTTCTCATCCTCCTAAAAGGGATGGAGTTAACAAAGCTACAATCTGTCCCCAATGTGATATTGCGTTTGATAAGCCGAACGAGCTTGTGATGCATGTCGCACAACACGCGACACCATCCTCAAAGAGAAATGGAAACAATTTAGCTCCCTTCAAGTGTTCCAGATGTTACAAACGATTTGCTACGAGAATTCGACTTCAGCAACACTGTTTGGTGCATGGCGCTGAAGAACAAAAACCACTGCCATGTGACATTTGTCTAAAAAGGTTTATGAACAATTCCGCTTTGTCCTGTCACTTGAAAACTCACAGAAGTAAGTTGAACAAAATTAACATCCTGAAACAAAATAAATTAATAGCAAAATTATATTATCAAGACATTAATTCATGTTTATTTACTAGAAGAGAAGCAAACTTTTGAGTGTCCAATGTGTCGCAAACAATTCGACCAAATTTTGCTCTTAAAAGATCACATTGAATCGCATCGTAACGAAGATGACACTTTTGATTGTCCACATTGTCTCAGAACGTTTGTGAAGTACTCCGTTATTCGCAAACATATTCGAGCTCATCATTGCGAACGAACTCACAAGTGTCAGTTTTGTGCCAAGCGTTTTCCAACTGTTGACAAGCTTCGGATGCATCTGTTGCGACATTCTGACTACAAGTAATACTAAATAATATAATTCACTTTTGCGCTTTGGCCATTTCACATCTAACAAGTCTCGTTTATTCTAGGGAATTTCAATGTGCAAATTGTGATAAACAATTTAAAAGAAAAGACAAACTGAAAGAGCACATGACGAGAATGCATACCACAGAAAGGATGAATAAAGATAAAACACTACAGGGGAACCAAGCTAAAAAATTTGTGCCAAAAGTATGATTTTATTTGTATTGAAGAATTATTTATTTCGATGTTAAATTATGAAATGGTCTTTATTTAATTTTAATATTTTAGGTAAATCCAACGGACTACAATCGATTCGTTTACAAATGTCATCAGTGTTTAGTTGGTTTCAAAAGAAGAGGAATGTTGGTCAACCACTTAGCTAAAAGACATCCTGAAGTTTCCCCCGACTCCGTACCGGAATTAAATTTGCCTATTTTAAGACAGACCAGGGACTATTTTTGTCAATATTGTGATAAGGTGAAAAAAGTTTCCTAGTCTTAAAAAAAAGTTTTACCATACGAAATAAAAACAGATTTAATATAATTTTGAAGTTCTTTAATAATTTCTTAATGTTTAATTTGATGGATGAATGTTTTAGGTTTACAAAAGCAGCAGCAAAAGAAAAGCACATATCATGAAAAATCATCCAGGTGCAGCTCTGCCTCCTAGTAATCGACAGAAAGAAACTGATATTCCGGGTCTACTTAATTCGACTTTCAGTCAAACTGTCGGCAGTATTACAACAACCCCACAGGGATGTCAGTGGTGTCATAAACAATATGCTAGCAAAGTTAGTAAATCCATTATTCTGAATCTTTCATTTGTATGATGTTTTAATTCGTATTTGTTTCTATAAATATAATTAAATAACATTTTCCAGGCCAAATTGCTGCAACATCAACGCAAAAAACATGCGATGCTAATGGAACCTGCGGACCAAATTCCTCGACCACGTAACCGAGCTTCTCATAATCAAAACGCCCCAGTTTTAACCGGCGATAAGATAATTGTAACCGACTACATGTCAGATTCGAACGATTTTCTAAAGCAAAAAGTAATCAAAATGAACGACCCAATGAAATTAGTCAGCGAGTCTGACGGACTGCGTTGAAACATTCCAAGGAGCCGCTCGATGCGGTGTTTGTTGAATTTTCGAGATATGAATCTCGCTTGAATTGTGCGCAGAAGGCAACTGCGCTTTTTTGGCTGCGCTCCGGGACTGGGTTTGGAAACCTGGCTATTCGGACGAGCGCAAGCGAAATATTGTTGTTGAGGCCTTGGCTCTTGAACCAAGGCGAGCATTTTGTCGTCACGAAAACAACGATTTTTACTGACGGCACTATGAGCTGCAACTTATCCAATTTTTTACACCTAAAATTTTATTAATTTTGTTGTCACCTTTTTGTAAATATTGAACAATATTTTTTAGTAATTTTCTATTTTTCCATTTCGTAACTTATATACTTTTCGTCGTGATTTTGATCAATTTTTTACTCGACTTATTTTATCCTCCCTTTTTATTTTATTTCTCTTATTAATTTAAAGCAGCTTTAGAGAGTTTTGGAAAGAAGGCTGGAACTTCATAAAACTTTTGAAAAGTGCCATAGTTGATTTTGTGGCCATTGTAGATAAGAAAACAAACAAAATATTGTGATTTGAGCAAGGCATCACGCCGAGGCATTTTTGTGATAGTATTACAAGTCTTACACGCTTGAAAATTGCTCCGTAAAATCAGCACCGAAGTACAATGATACCTTTGAATCTCTGATTTGTCATTCAGTATTATCAAAACTACTTTATATCTTTATCTTCTTTTGTATGTTAACTTAGTTATAACTTAAGCCATCTTAGTTATACTTGACCGATAATTTTATCTGTATATAATTTGTTTTAACCGAACGACTTTTTTCCAAGTGCGAGTAATTTAGTCGGATTCAGTTAGTAATACTCTTAGGGGTAAACATAATAGAATAGCAATGTTGCATTTAAAACCACAACTCATTTATTTGTCATCGAGCAGATGTATAGCAAGAAAAATTTTGATCGATGAATATGTATCTCAAACTGTGTGGTTAATATAGTAATCGAAAACAATTCACGAAACGATTGATGACAAAAGTTGTAGACGATTTTCAGTGTATAGTTACGCGCATACCTCGAGTTTGATTTGTATGTAAAATTAATGTGACCGCAACGTTAGAAACGTTGCAAATTTCTGATGCGAGTGCATTGAACAAAACCAAAATTGTGACAGCGATAATACTGTAACAATCACACAATAAATTCAACGATCAGTATAGTAGACAAATTTGTTTTCCATTTATTATTTATAATCGTTTAACAATATCTTCTTATTCGCAACAAAATTTACATCTCGCTTCGTTCATCACAAGGAGCAAACATTTAACGTGTCTATATGTGTTCAGAGGATCGACGTAGATCGCGGTGTAATCGATATTTTTCGGAGTGCAGTAGCCCTTGCAAATGTCCAATTTATAAACCAAATTCACAACACCCTGCAGATCATCAATCTTATTAATCTTGATCGCACACCCCAACTGATTCACATCAATTCTCTCGTTTAAAACATTAATGTGAACACACAACTGCTCGTCGATAATTATCTCTTTCATCACAACTGTTTTCAGTCCATTCTCAGTTGTCCTACATATGTTCTCGTTAAAAACCAAAACCGACTCCTTGTTGTTCGAAAGGCTGTACTTTATCCAACTCGCCGGGATCAACAAGGAGTCATTGCGAAGAAGATCTTCGAGGGTGAGTTCTTGGTGTTTCGGAACTTCTGGTTCCACAGACCGTATCATCACTCCTTCACTGTTTTGCAGAGATTCTTTCTTAGGTGAGATGTCGGCTTTGTTGCTTTCGGTTGAATAGTCACTGTAAGCGAGATCTGGCTGAACTGTTATCACTTCGTTTTCTGAGTTTCTGCTGGTTGGCCTCTCGCTTTCGTCAGTGTGAAAAATAGGTAACAACGAAAGAGGTTTCGGTTGCTGATCCAAACAAATTCTCAGATCATTTTGTGTGCTTCCCAGATACAACGATGGGAGAACTCCTTTTCTCAACCTTGGCAGTTTGTATGGCGACTGAAAAGTAAAAGAAAAAAATGTATATTTATTTAAAAATGTTCACATATTGTTGAATCTTACAAATATGAATTTAGTTGGATTTATTATTCAACACGTTTTTATGTAACAGAAAAAAGCAACTTCATTTAAAATAATTTTTTTGTAACGCGATGCAAAAAAGTGTTAGAAAAAATTTTTTCCTCACCACTCCGATAACAACTCCGTTCTGATCTTTGATTTCTCTCCTCCACATGATATCCTCTTTGCGAAAATGTTTCTCACATACAACATGATGAGGTTTCACTACAAAATTCGGCCTGTTTATAACACTCTGCCACAATTGCAAAGTACTTTGGTCTTTCGGCGCGTTGAAAAAAAACTGTCTGCGCTCTTTGATGTTGTCGTAAACTGACGGACAGTTGTCTATTATGCATCGAGGCATATTTTCTCACCAGCAAATTCAAGCTCTATTCGATTCACAAATTTTGCACTGTTACAACTATTTATATTACATTTATTTATTTTTTTGTTTCAAGTTGAATAGTTTTACTTCACACTTGATTAGAGGCTGAGAGAGAAAAATAACACAGGCGCACTGCAATTTGACAGCAAAATGCATGACGTAGATGCACAAATGATGGTTTCAATAAAAGATCGATTGAATTGTTGCAGGATATGAGTGCAGATGGCGTTAAATTGTAGCGCGAAATTATAACGAGTAAATATCAAAGTTTAACAAATAAAATTTACAATTTTCACAAAAGAATCATTTTTAAGATGAATTTTCATTTTCATTGTTTAGTCTTAAAAAACTAACTAACTCTGATTATTTTATTTTTGTAAAGTTAATCCAATCTTTTTCTATGAAGATTTTATAAATCTTCTTCTTCTTATTAGAGATTGTTTTTGACATGAAAATAATCAAAATAGATGAGCTCTTAATGTCGAAGAAGGAACTTTCAATTTTGTTCCATATAAACGAAGAATTCGCAGGCATCGAAGTCCCCTGCTATTCAGAGTGTTGGAACGTTCTTCAAGTTACCTTGAAATTGAAAGTGATGTATCAATTTTTGGCAGAACTGTTATAGCCGTATTGCACAAGCTCTTTTCGCTTATATAAAACGAGGCAGATGAACATAAAAGACCCATCATCTCTATTTTAAAATGTTTCATCTTGTTTCAATTTACAACCTTTTAAACCAAATTTCCACTTTTTTATGTCCCATCCAAATTTCACCTTTCCTTTTTGTAGAAGAAAAAGAAATGAATTTCACTTTGTTTAAGAAACAGTCCGTTTGAAATTTGACTGCAGAAATGAAGCAAACGAGAATTGAATAATGTTTGTATATTCTGGGATAATGCGGACAATTAGCATTAAGTCAAAACTCGAGAGATGACAGTACGTAGGAACCATCTATAATTACACAACCACTTCATTTCGCGTGGATGCCATCATCTTTGTTATTCGAGTGAATTTGCCACGGTATATAAATCCGGTAAACGTATGTACACAACTTTTCCCGCATTATAATAACTCGAAAGGAAACAGATGGAAGTAAATTTCATGGGCGTTTTGAAATACTTAACTACTCGTTAATTATTGAAAAACGTAACAACGTCGCATGCCTCGCTTGTGTCGAAACAGAATTAAAGGCAAAAAAAAAACATCGGACAAAGAAAAAAACGCACGCTAAACCACAATAAAACGATGAAACATCCGATCCTATATAAAAATTCCTCCTTTGCATCATTTCAACAAAATTTTAGAACGAAACAACAAAAAAGGAATGAGAATTATTCTGCTTTAGCAGAGATGAAAATATATCCATTTTGGTTGAACAAAAGTGAAGGATAAGATAAAAGGACGAAAATGAAAGGATCGCTAAGAATGCGGATAAATTTCTATTTTTCATCATAATTTGTTATCTGAGGTATAAAACGAGGATGATCCTGGTCTTAGGTGGACAATTTATGTGTATTTGACTGGTAGCCGATAAAAGTGTCTTTTCTCGGTCGTTGAGACAGACGGAGGTAGAAAGTGGTCAGCCAATCGGCTCCTACAGCTCCGTAGCCTGTCGAGTGACTTTGCGAAGCTCGGGGGACTTCTACCAGGTAGTCGCGCATTCGAGTCTCACCACCAGTCTCATGCGAGTGCAAGCCGCCTCCTGCGACTTGTTTACGTTTCCCAAGTGCGATTGTTTTTGTTGCTCCAAGCTCTTCTGGCGATGAAGTTCCTTAACGCGGTGCTCATATGCACCGCTTGTCTCGCCGTCCTCGGTAAGTTTTTCGTCTCCCAGATGAACAAATTTATTTCTATCTTTGCCAACGTAACTTTTCGTCACGTTAAGAGATCGTTGTTCAGTTTTGTTTCCAGTATCTGAAAAAATAAAATGAAAGAAAGAAAGAAAGCTGCAATTGAATTTCAATTTGTCGCTTTCAATTTCATCGAGGTTTTCAATTTCGCTTTGCAGATTCCATTTGTTTGTTGCTTTCGGCGTATCATAACGGGTGTTGGTGTATGTGGTGTTTCCAGACACCTTGCTACGTCATTACGTCTATATACAAGCCGCACCTTCACTTTCCAATTTACTGTTAGTGTCTAACAGTTGTTCATTTATTCGCTAAACGAGTGTATTTTAAGGTTTTTTGGAACCTTGCAATGACAATCGAGAGACGTTTTGATGTTTTGCATGACTTGGGTTCCCTGACGAAGTGCCTCTGCAAGTCTCTTTGTCGGGAAAAGTCGCGTTTCAAGTTGGCTAGCTGAGTTGCTCTAAAAGAAAGTTATAGATTTTTCGAGCAGCAGTTTTTTTGGAACCTTGAAAAATGTTGGATCAAACAATTTATTGTTAACAATGATTTGAAATGATGTAACCGTATTTTTGGACGCGGAAGTGGTACTTGATTATTGGTACTGAAGTTTAATCTGTCAATAAATTAATTAATTATAATTCGAGAGTGGTAATGAACGTTTTAAAATCGGCTCTGATTATATAAATGAATGTTAATTGGGATAACATTTGAATGCCATTTAGCGGTTCTAACATTTTCTAACGCGGAGTTTTATCGTACCGTTAGTTCACTTTTTGCTCGGACAAAGAGTCACTTTGTTTCGCACACCAATTATCTCATCAAATTTGTTCACATTGCTCGTTTAGCTTTTTTGCCGTATTTGTGTTCCTCGTTAGAATTGTTCGTGTGAATTGCTCATGATTCATTCAAAACTTTTTATCTTTCAGCATTGGGACAGAAAGCAAAGAAAGATCAGGAAGAAAAGAAAGATGAGGAATTCAGATGCCCCGAAGGCCAAGGCAATGGCAACTTTGCAGACCCTGCTACTTGCCGAAGATTTTACCAGGTAGGGTAATTTTTTTATTGAATTAATTTCCTTTTTTCTTGTTGTTGGTAAATAAAATCATATCTAAATTAATTTTAGAGCTTGAAAGTTGTAATTAGAAGCAACAATTAAGAGTGAAGGGAGGAAAAATTGATTGGGTAGTTGCAAATTAAAATTAAAATACTTTCTTTTTCAATTGAAGCAGCGTTGAAACTGTGAAATGTAAATTTCGCGTGATAAAAACGAGAGGGAAATGAATTGATCAGAACCCGGCTGAGAATCAGAGCGCAGATCTTTTGGTTGCACGCCAGTCCGTATATGGCGTGCCATTACACTGCTATAATTTGAACCATGTTTTTCGTGCAAAACTGTCGCGTCAGAACGCACGCTTTGTTTTTCACTTCCTGTCCTTCGAGGGCTAACTGTTTTCAGTTATTCATTAAAATTTTATTTTTTAGAGAAATCGAGATAAAATTCGTTTGATCTTGAGTAATCTATGAGTAACTGTTCAACCTCTAACTGTATCCATAATACGTTATATGACCCATTTATACATTTTCTTTCTCTTTCGATTTTGGAGCAATTCATTTTTTTCTTCCATTTCGAACCAGTTTTGGAATAAAAAAATACTTTTGTGTTCAGATAAAAGCCTTTATAGAAGATATTCATCAGTTTTCATTCTATAGTTTGTTTTATGGCAGTTCATAAATAAAAATAGTTTATAATGAATAAATTTGTTGAAGAAATAAAAATTGTTTTTCAGTGCGTAGATGGGTATCCATATTTAAACCGTTGTCCATCAGGATTACATTTTGACGACATCAGCAAGTTCTGTACATTCAAAAACGAAGCAAGATGCGGCCCGATCGAAACAAGTGAGTTGAAGCAAAAATTATGAAAATAAATATATAAATAACTATATAATGAAAATATACAAAGAAAATGAATATAAATGAATATCAAGATGTGTATTCGGCGGAATGTGTGTCGCTTAGATTAGCATTTGTAGATTAACCGGCTTTTTGAATAACATTAGTTATGTCTCTAGTCATGCGTTATAAATATTTCTACCATGACTTTAAGGATCTACTTGATCTTTATTAAGCATGCTGGAAACTCGTATTTTTCTAAACCCAAATCTTTCTGCATGAATTAATTAAATTTCTTTAAGGTTTTGAAGTTCATAAAATGTTAACTTTTTTGTCTCTTCACATTTTAGCTCCAGCTCCTGTGACTGAACCGCCCACGGATTTGGCTGAAAGATGTGACACCTCCAAATGTATATTGCCCTATTGCTTCTGCTCCAGAGATGGAACAATTATTCCTGGAGGATTAAAACCCGACGAGGTGAATTGACAAATCCAATTTGTTTCATTTATCATTTTTTTTATATTACTTTTTTCATACTTCTTATCTTCCTTATAGACCCCACAAATGATTCTCCTGACTTTCGACGGTGCTATCAACCACAACAACTTTGATCATTACCAAAAAATTTTCTCTAAAGAAAGACTGAATCCTAATGGTTGTCCTTTGAGAGGAACCTTCTTCATCTCTCACGAGTACTGCAATTACAATATGGTGCAAAGTTTGGCCCACGATGGACACGAAATTGCAACTGAAACGATATCGTGAGTGAATTGAACAATGATTAAATGTAACAACATTTTTATTATATTTTTGAGTACATTAATAAATAATTAACGTTGTACTTTCAGTCTGCAGAAAGGCTTGGAGGACAAAGGCTACGAAGAATGGATTGGTGAAATGATCGGCATGCGAGAAATTTTACAACGCTTCAGCGACATTTTTCCAAGTGAGATCGTGGGAATGCGTGCTCCGTATTTGAAACCAGGAAGGAACACACAGTATAAAGTGATCGAAGACTTTGGGTACATCTATGATAGCAGCATAGGAATCTCGCCTTTAAAAACGCCCATCTGGCCTTACACCCTTGATTACAAAATTCCTCATGAGTGCAAGGCTGGCACCTGTCCTACTAAGTCTTTCCCTGGTAAGACAAATCTAACAATTATATTGTATACATTATAATTATAATACAATACAATATTGTAATACAGACTTACATCAATTAAAATTTAGGATTCTCAATTTTTTTAGATTCTATGTATTATGTACAATTTGGAATTTAAATTGATTGAACAGAAGATGGAATGAAATTGATTGGTTCTAATTGCAGGTGTTTGGGAAATACCACTTAACGCTCATTACGTCGAGAGTTACGAAGGGGGACATTGTCCTTATTTGGATCAATGTGTTCTTCACAATCATGATCCCAACGAAGTCTTTGAATGGCTGCAGGAAGATTTCAGTCGTTCTTACGAACAAAACCGAGCTCCTTACATGATGCCTTTCCATACAAATTGGTTCCAGATTAAGGAACTTGAACAAGGATTAGCCAAATTCTTGAACTGGGCTAGTTCCTTGTAAGTAGCGCTATTACAATAAACCAAGATTGTTTTTATTGCAATTTTAATGTTGATGATTCTTCTTAGACCCGATGTGTATTTTGTAACTGCTACACAAGCTTTGACTTGGATGACTGACCCGAAACCACTCAGTGCTCTTCGCGATTACGAAGGATGGTCTTGTAAGAGGAAAGAAAATCTTCCCGGCCCACCTTGCAATAATCCTCAAAAGTGCGCTCTTGATTTCAAACCTGATGGCAACAACTTTACCACAGTCAGGTAATTTGAATACAAAATATTTAATAAATGTGTTAGAGGATCCAAAGTGAAATTGTTAAAATTTAATTTTTCAATTTAGATACATGGAGACTTGCCGGGAATGTCCAAACAAATACCCTTGGTTGGGAGATGCTCGAGGAACTGGACTGGCGAACGACAATTACACACCAGAAAGAGAAGATGATAGAGAAGAAATCATAGAATAAAAAAAGAATGAATTCTTACAGCACCAAAACCTATAGCTTCCTCTTGAGACTAGAATCAAAGTTCCAATTCAAATTTCGAATCAACGTTGATGACTTTGCGACGTTCTTTTGAATTATCAATTTCAACGACTAGTCTTCGTCCTTCGAGATCTTGGCAGTTGCAAAGCTTACAAATTGTTGAACAGCAAAACTGATTGATGCGCTCAAGTGTTCGATCTGAGAGAGTTTACTTCTCAAACACCGCTCAAAGACAGAACCAGGACGACATTACAATGCATTTTTTGTATAACCCACTCCAGTACTTTTCTATTTTTTAAATCTTTTCTACAACATATTATCATATTTGTGACGTTCTTTGATGATTCATTGAAATTGTGTTCATTTTTTTTATTTATACTTTAAATAAACCTCATGATTTACGTATTTTAAGAATTTAAGAGTCCAAATTAGTTGTTATGTTTGTACTATGAGAAGCAAAATGAACGAAAAAACAAATTTTTTTCAAGGTTGACAGACTTGCTCAAGTTTTTGGAGCAATCAATGATCAAGTTTAGGTTTTAATTAATTTGTGTACATAAGTTTACTTGTTGGACAATACATTTTACCACTATTCTTCGGTTTTCATTTACAAGCCTGTTTCTGTTCCTTATTGTACAATTCAACAATCATTAGTAAATAAAATCTACTTAAATTTGAGTTCTATTTCTTAACGAATCGGCAACCAGGAATCAAAAACCTCTGCATATGTCTTTTTGGCTGAAAAAAAAGAAAACTGAATAAATAACACGAATACATTATTAAGAAATGTAATTGTGTGGCAAAATGAATGACTTACGAGCTTCAAGAAAATCGTTGGGATGCTTAATGATATAATCTCTCGCTATTGCGGCTTTTTCTCTTGCTCTGGCGTCACAGTATTTGACATATCCTAAACCTAATGTAGCACTAAATGCAACTGCCCAAAAACAATGTTCATGGATACCTAAAAATTAAACGATCAAGCTTAGAACAAATGATCAAATTCATCTTTGAAATGTTTACAATATTAAAGAGGTGAAAACAAGACACCAACAAGATTCAAACAAAATGTGACCAAAAATGTAGTCGAAACAGAATGAATACATTTTTGTTTAGACATTGCATAACCGCAAAGTAACATAAAGTTGTTTTCTAATTTAAGTGAAAAGAAGAATAGACAACAATTGCAATAAATTGTTTCTCACCGCTAAAGATCGGCCTTTTGCGAAATAAATTACGATATGCTCCGAATCCAAATCCAAGAGCCGAAGTAATAACATAAGTTCCATTTCTATACAAAATGTTCGACTCCTCGTATGGTTCTAGCAATTTCAGAGCCCATTGAATGTCAGGGTTATCTGCCATTGTTTATCCCCAACCGAATTTACAAAGAAGTCAACAATCGTTGTTCTCTTATGAACACAAACAAAAAATTAACACCGTGGTCGCAAATTCACTTTGCAATACAAAAACAACAATTTGGCCAAAAAAAGCAGACACCAAAATCAGCCTGCACGTTTTAGTATCTAATCATCTCGTAGGCGGCGCTAGTTTCGTTTGTTCCTCAGTCGATAATTTATCACCAGAAAAACAAATCAAATTTGCATTAAATCCATCCATTTTTTTGCAACAATTATTTCAGCTTCATTGTTTACAGGTTAACAGCTTGTTTTGACAATGATTTAACCTAATTTGTCGAACAAACTTATTTTAAAAACATGTCAACACCAGATGACACTTGCTCGTGAAAATGGACCTTGTGAAAGAGAAAATGTAAAGTGATCTAAAGTTCAAAATAGCTTCTGCTACTTGTTGCATAAATAAACGAACGAGTTGTAGGTTAGATTGAACGTCAAAAGATGTGATGTTTTTGTACAAGTTGGATTGGGTGTTTTTTGAGCCAAACACATGCGGCAGACAAAGAATTCGGGATGGCAAAGCGAGCGAAATCTGAGTTCGTGACAGAGCCATGTCCGATCAAGCCGCGCCGGTTCGATCCGCAGAACATTGTAATGCGGTTGCGACGCCGCGAGACCATCGGCTGCCTTTACCCAGGGACACACGTCCTCGTCGCCCGACAATTTTACCAAAACGTGTTTCCAGACTTGACGATTGTCAACGTGGAAAAGCCGCCTTGTTTTTTGAGGAAGTTCAGTCCGGATGGCAAGTACCTAGTGGCCTTCAGCGCGGACCAGACTTCGATCGAGGTTTACGAGTACAGAGGAGCTTCTGCAGCTGCAGATTTACTTGCTAGTCACCTTGACACGAATTCCGACTACATTGGTCAGCACAATGACAACCAGTCTTTTTATATTAGGAGTCATATCTTCAAACGATTTTTTAAGGTTACTTCTTTTTTTTCCTTCGTTCTCCTTTCTGGATTTGTTTTCTCCAGTTTTGCAAATTTTTTATACTCAAGATTGACGTTTGTTACAGTTGAAATGGATTGTGAATGTTGTACAGAGCAACGAACAACTTAACAGAGAGTGTAGTTTGTTTACGGATGATGCCAGGTATGTGATTGTTGGATCGGCTGCTCATATTCCTGACGAGTTATGGCCTGCTTATTTTCATGTAAGAGTTCGAATCAGATAGTTTTTATTATTGAGACAGTGTAAGTAAAAAAATGTAGTGTATTTCTTTAATTTACAGATCTACACTAACAATGAAGCTTTGACTCCTAACCCGAGGTCGTCTTTGGAGGATTATAGCCTACATCTGGTTGATCTACGTTGCGGAAAACTTTGTGATACAAGGCAGTTTAAGGTGGACAAAATTTATTTGTCACACAATCAAGGTAAAGTTTGAAAACAAAAATGAGCTACAACTTTTTTGAGAAAATTTTGTAATCAAGAATTTGTGATGTCATTAAGGTTTCATCACTTTTCAGGTCTTTATTTGTACAAAGATATTTTAGCCGTTTTGTCTGTGCAGCACCAGACAATTCATATATTTCAGTTGGTAGACGGATTATTTATTAACGTGAGAACAATTGGAAGGTACAAGTTTCATATCAGTAGTTTTAATGCAAAAAAGGATAACTCATATTAAATTATTTTTATAACTGCAAAAATGGAGTTATCTTTTGTTTGCCTCTGAGCCAATGATTTTAATCTAGCGAAAATTATTTCAAATATTAAGTTCACATTTTATCGGGTATTTAATTGTTGCAGATTTTGTTTGGAAGATGAAGCGTTTTTGGTTGCGAGTGGTTGGCCTGGTGACATTATCAGGCCCTATCGTCACAAAATGATCAACAGTCTGAAACACAAGCTCCTCGTGTACCTTTACAAAAGAGCAGAATACATTAGTTACACAACAAAAAATCCTTACGAATTAAGGCGATTTTACCAGTACTTCGATCAGGTGAATGAAAAGGCCAAAAACTGTGCTTTTATATTAAAAATAAATTTAAGTGGAAACAAATAAACATTAAAACAATCTATTGCAGATAAATGCCTTGCGAATGTGGAAGATGCAACTGCTCGATACAAATCATATTTTGGTACGATATGCGAGCGAGGAAGTTGCGACATTGCAAGCAAGCGAGCCAAATGCCCAGCCAGCCCTATTAGTTGTTTACGACATGGTTTCGGCAAAAGTTTTAGCTGCGTATGATAACGCTTCGACGCAGTTGCTCACACAGTTTGAAAATTTTTGTGATTTTTTTAGAAACGCTAGAATGAGCACTGACTGCCAATACATGTGCTCTCCTTCAAACAATATTTATGCTAGGTGAATTTGCAAAAATTCTGGTACCAAGTTCATTTAAAATGTCAGACAAATAAACAATGATAACTATTATTGTAGATTACTGCAGCAACGATTCAAGCAGACCATAGTTAGCGCTCGATACGGTGGCCTTACAGAGGCAACAAAAAGACTACTTGCTCAATTGCCTATATGTGCGCAGTCCTATTCAAGTTCTCCGTACCTTGATTTATCGTTGTTTAGTTACGATGATAAATGGATCTCAATGATGGAAAGACCAAAGGGATGTGGCGAATATCCTATCAGGTATATCGCACATGGACAATTTGATACATAATTTGAAGATGAAATTTCCTCAACAAATTTGAATTAATTTTTAAATCAACATTATTTGCAGATTTTATGCTCGTGACTCAGGTTTGTTGAAATTCAAGATGTACGCAGGAGTGATAACTCGGTCGACACCTCTCCATCCAAGAAGGTTGGTCGCGTTCACTTTTCATCCGACCGATCCGTTTGCAATATCAGTCCAACGAACAAACTCTGAGTACATCGTGAGTTTTCACGTTCGAAACATAATGTAAAATACTTTTCTACGTGTTATCAATTTTGACAATAAAAAATGTTTATACGATTACAAATCCGGCCTCTGATTATACAATTGTTGATCGCAACATTAACAAAGAAAACGAGTAAACAGCTAAATAGAAAGTCATCGCTTTATTCCAATATCACAATATGGAAGACTTCATTTCTTTACAGTCAGAATAAAACATTTCAATTGAGTAATTCAATTTCATCATTGACTTTTATAAAATATCACATTCTCTTGATAATCATCACTTCAAAAAGTCAATTATTATTAATGTCTAATAAAATTTATAACAACCAATAAGACGTCAAAAATTTCATGCGTGTATAAAAAAATATATCAAAACATATGAAAACGTCATGCGTACAAAAAATAATTCTCTTCAATTGAAATTCCTACAATCATTTGTTCACGAGCTTGTCATAAAGCTGCGAGAGTGTTTTATGATCGACGTTGTCAAGGTAACCGGTGATTTTGTCCACGACCAGGCTGGGAATCGTGCCGTCGAACAGCTGGCCCAGTATCCGTTTGCATCTCGCCAACTCGCCGTGCTTGATCCCCGCGAGTCCGATCTTCATCTTGATCTCGTCGGTGAAAATCGGATAGGTCTGACTGTAGTTTTTGCTATCAAGTTCCCGTTTGATCTCCGGGTTGCTCAGAAACGGTACGATCTTCATAATCGGCTTAGTTACTAAGTTGATGTACTGCAGCTTCGAGTTACCCACGTAGGATCTGGACAGGTCGTTGATCTCAGCTTTGCAGTCATTGACGATGGTTTCGAAGGTCGAGTCCAATCCGTCTGGCCAGTTGCGATCTTCCATGTATTTCTTCTTCACCAGCTCAAACTGTACCAAAATCCTTGGCAGGGAATAATGATCGCCGTACCTCAGAGCGTGAGATTTCAGGATCGAACTGGTTGCACCGTAACGAAGAAGAATCGTGACGGCAGTCTGGTCCTTGTTTCTGACAGCGAGCGTGAGAGGAGTGGCTCCGCTGCGATCTTCCATGTCCACTCTGGCACCCTTTTCTAGGAGGATGTTCATATAGGCATGTCGCTGGCACTTGGTCGCCAGGTGAAGAGGAGTGTAGCCCAGCTTGTCGGTACAATTGATGTCGGCACCGTTGTTCAGCAGAGTCAATAGCATGCTCTTCATGGCATCCGTATTGGTAGCGACACCAACTGCGAACGAGACCGAAGGGATCGACTGGGACTTGTCGTTGATGTAAAGCATGCAGCAGTTGAAGATGTCGATCGCCCTCTTGTGGATGGCCATGTGGATGGCGTTGAAATCGTGCACACCCAGAGCTTGGGTCTCCTCTCCTACTATCGCAGCGTAGACCAGCTCGTCGCAGATGTTCCTGTTGTCGTAGATGAAGATTGAGTTTTGCTTGCCATGACCTTTGTCCGAGTAGGACGTTAGGTACGCCAGAACCTGAAAATAAAATGTAATATAAATCTGCGAGTTGAACAAATAATTGTCATCTTTCATTTACAGTATACAATGATATTCTACCTCAGGAACGGACACCTGTATAAGTCGATGCAACGCCGTCTCGCCCTCTGTTGACCGATGATTAACATCGACCCCGCGATCAATGAGGTACTGAAGAGTCCTCTCATCAGTGATATACGGGAAGTAGCTGATGTTGCTCTTCGGTACACACTTTGTGGACAGCTCTGCCCCGCGGTGCAAAAGGATGTTGCAAATGCCCTCGTTCTTCGAGCGCACGGCAAAGTAAAGCGGCGTCTCGTTCTTCTTGTTGAAAACGTTGATCTTCGCCCCGAACTGAATCAGGAGGACAACCGTCTTGAACTGGTTGGACCTGGCCGCCACGTGTAACGGAGTATTGTTGCTCCTGTCGCAGACGTTGGGATCCCCTCCGTACTTGAGCAACTTGTTGACGATCCTCCAGGAGCCGTGGGTAGCGGCGATGTGCAACGGTGTCTGACCTTTGCTGTTCTTCACGTTGACCTTGGCCTTCTTCTGCAGAAGGAGGTGCACCATGAGTCCGTCTCCGATATGAACGGCGTCGTGCAGAGGAGTGTACTTACACCAGCTCCTCTCGACGTTGACCTTGGCGTTGTGCTTGATGAGCAGTTTGGCCACGGTGTAACAGGCAGAGACCACCGCGCAGTGCAGAGGGGTAAACCCGTCCAGTCTCTTGGTGTTCACGTTCGCGCCGTTGCTCAACAGCCATTTGACCATGCTGAAGTTTTTGTTCGCCACGGCGGCGAAAAGGGGATGCTCCCCGGAATGGGTGCACACGTTGAGCTTCGCGTTGCGCTTCACCAGCAGCCTGGCTGTCTCTTGGTGGCCCAGGTACACGGCGTGGTAGAGCGGCGTTCGACCAGTGTCATCCGTTGCGTTGACGTCGGCCCTATACTTGATCAACGCTTGGATCATCTCGAGTTTGTTGAGCTCGACCGCCGCAAAGAGGGGACTGCAGTTTCTGTAAGGACCGGCGGAAGGTCTGGCGTTGCAGTTGGCGTTCAAGTCGCACAGACACTCGATTATGCTGGTGTAACTGTTGAGCACCGCCAGCCAGAGGGCCGTGTATCCCTGATGGCACTTAAGTTCAGTGTCCACGTTGTGGCTGAGCAGAAGCTTTACCATCTCCTGGTGGTTGTTCATCACGGCGATGTGCAAGGAGGAGTATCGCTGAAAGGCTCCGGAGGAGATGAGCAGGTTCGGGTCTGCTTTCTGTTTGAGCAAGCTCGTGGCTATTGTCATCGAGTCGTTGAACACCGCCATGTGCAGGGGCGTTTTGCCATGATCCATCGTGCGGGAATTCACGTCCGCGTTGTGGGCTAGCAGGATGTTCACTGCCGTTAGGTTGTCCTCGTGCACGGCCTTGTGCAGAGCCGTCCAGCTGCGACTTGAACGCGCCTCGATGTCCGGACGCAGACGCATTATAAATCGAATCATCTTGTCGCAGCCGGTCCCGATTGCCTTGTGGAGCGCCGTCTCGCCGTTTGCGTGCAATCGGTTGATGTCGATCAGGCCCTTGTTGTGCTTGTAATAATTCTTGATCTCGTTAACGTCGTGGCTGTCGATCAAGGAATAAAAGATATCGTCTTCGGTCATCGCCATTGTTGAAATCTAAACGAAATTCATTGGAAAATGTTTTATAGAAAGTTGTTATGGGATGAAAATATCTTTTTTTTTTTTTTTTTGTTTTACAATTGTTTCAACTTGTTGTAAATTCATATTGCTCACCTATTTTTATTGGTTCCTTGGAATGAAAAAAGATACAGCACTTTTCAACGGTTATTATATTCAGTTGGTCAGAAATTCAACTTCAACATGAGGTACTGGAAAGTAAAGGTAGAATCACGATGAAATGATGGTACTGATGGAAAAATAATTTTCTTAATGATTGAGATGTGCATACCTTTTTATAACGTTATTATAAAAACTGATATTTCGCGACGATCCGTTTAAAGAGGTTCTCAAACATAATCTTTATGTTTTATCGGACTATGTACAAATTTGACGAATACTTTTTTTTACAATTAAATAATTTAATTACTTGTCATCGGTTAAAATGTGTATGTACATAAAATTAATTAACTAATCCTTTGCACGCGAGACGGCATGTCCGTGAGCTCTGCAAAACTGAATTAACGTAAATACCATGTAATGTTGTGAAAACATTTCGTGAACGGTATCGAAATCCTGGATCTGTTATCTTTTGAATTTCAAATTTTTCTTCTCAATTCTCAGTTGAAAAATAATTTTCAAAATTTTTGTCTTATTTTAACGCACAGTTTCAATTCTTCGTATGATAAATAGCTAAAAGTTAGCAATGAAAAGATACAACAAAAAATATATAACAATAAAAATAGTTGAAACAAATTCAATTGTTCATGGAATTGTTTATTGCTTGATTTTGTTACAATTTTGTCTGTTTCTTGTTCTAAAGGATAAAGGAAAATAAGAAAACCAACAGTTTCAAATGGCTGATTAAAGACATTTATTAACGAGTGTTCGGGCTAGAAGATTGCAATTTAAAATGAGCCATCCCTGTGTGGTGAATGAATACGAAACTCCCAGTAAAAGTATAATGAAAAAAAAAAGAGAACAAATAAATAAACAAAATTAATTCGATGTAGTTGAAGTTCTTTTTATGTACAATTTCCTTGGTTTATTGGAATGACAAATCGTGAAAATAAATATAGATTTTATGGCATTGATGGCGGTTTCTAATTGATTTACTCGGCTTCCTCGTCGTGTTCTTTTCCAGTCAACATATTGATAAGACTCTCTGTGTCGATCATGCCTTTGTCGTCGATGTAGAAGTGATCTGAAGCCTCGTTCCATTCTTGCATGGTGAATTTTTCACCGAATGTCATCAGCAGCTTCCTCATTCTGAAACCATCAAAATAGTTAACAGTCCTTCGGAACAATACAAACGTAACGAACAAAAAATTGATTCACCAAATAAAAAATGAACTACATTTTGTTCTTCATTAAAAATTACCTTTCACCGTCGATTTTTCCGTTGTTGTCGAAGGTCATGAAAGCAGCAACAACTGTTTCATCATCGTCAGCACCTGAAACAGAAACCCATTCATTGCAACAACTCCATAACATTTTTACAAACAATTTTTTACAGCTCTCCTTTCTTTAATACAGCACGTACTTCCTTGGAGTCGATTGCCGAACATGTTAACCATCTGGGTGAAATTCATTGGTCCTGAAGCTTCTGCAAGCATCTCATCCAATTCTTTTTCTGTCGCAAGTCTTCCTACCGTATCAAAACTGTATCTCAGATCTGCTTTTCCAATGATACCGTCTTTGTCATGGTCCATAATTTGGAAACCCTGCAAAATTTTTTTCACACCAATTTTGCAATTCTTTTTTACTTAAAATAAAAATTGTAACATCAATTATTAAAACATTAATTAATTTAAAATGATTTTAGATTTTTACCTCTTTGAATTCTGCAACTTGTTTCTGAGTGAAACAGGAGAAAACATTGGATCCGGATCGTTTGAGTTTACGACTTCCTCTGCTAGCTCTGGTTGAGCCGGAAGGAGATTTTGCAGTCTCAGCGGGTGCAGCGGCAGCAGGCGCGGGTTCTGCTGCTGCTGGCGCCGCTTCAGCGGCACCCTCAGCCGGCGCCTCCTCCTTCTTCTTGGTCTTCTTCTTCTTTTCTTTATCAGCCTAAAATATTTTATTATATTTGATAAGAAGCTTTTAAAAGTTGTGCTTTTATTTCTGTCGTCTCGTGGGACTTGATTGAATGAAAAAACTTCATTATTAAATAAATGATGGTGTTAGCGTTGAAGAGAAACATTTATGAAGGATACCATTTGTCTTACGTTCTGCACGGAAGAGTTATTTCGACATAGACCTAATTTTATTTTCGTCTTTATTTCAGCTGTTCATTTTTTTTTTTTTTTCGTCTTCAAGTACGCGTGAGACTTATATCATTCTTGACTATTATCCCAGACTGTCTATTTCTGATGCGCGCAAACGTTTATGTTTGATGAATGAAATAAGTTTTGACATTTTTGCCAAATGGAAGAGAAACAGCCTCGAATAAGATTTCGAAATAAATTTTAATTTTAGCAGACTGTTTAATTGGACAGTTTTTTTTACTAATTAAATTCATTAAACATCATTGTTTATTAATGCCTTCTAAAATGAACTCTTGTAATTAAAAAAAAAAAAAAAAAAACAAAATCTAAAAATGGTTTTTCGTAAAGATAGACAAATGCAGAGAATGGGCACATTGTTCATTTGGATTGACACATTCGAACGCACCGAATCTTATAAATCATTGTCATTTCACTTTAAAAACTAAATTTAACACTGATATTTTTTTAAGTTTGATTTCAAATTATTTCTTAAGTTAATGGAAATATTGATGGAAACATTAACTCGAGCGTTAATTTGAAAGGCGTTTCCTTTGGGGTCTAATAATAGATTTCAATTGGATCACTAATTATATTTCCGAAACCTCGGCAAAACTCATATAGATAATTCTTGTTCAGTTTCCAATTTGTTATGCAATCACAAAACGGACTCCGAATAAATTGTTTTCAACATTTATTCATGTTTTTAGTTTGGTTGTATCGAAGCAATTGACCTCGTTACTTGATGAGAAACGATCAAGAATTGATGCAAAAGTTTTTTTTTTTAACAACACATAATCTAAGGTTCATTGATCGATTATGAAAAAAGTTGGGTAAGCGGGGTTGTTAAGAACATTCGCATTTTTTATAAGTAAAAAAAAAGTTTTTTTATATTCGTATATTTTATACACTTAATGTAATCAAAAGTCAAACAATTTTTGAAAAAAGATATTTTTCAAATGAAATTTTCCATTGATATGAAAAATTAGTTTTGTTAGGGTAGTTTCATTTTCATATTTCCAAGTACATTGTTTTAATACGAAATGAAACAAAATGTAGAAATTTCGAATTAGTTTTGTTTTGTTACAATGATTAAAGCGCCTGCAATGAAAATGAAATTTGCAGTTGTAATTGACGCCCAAGTTGCATTTTGGGTTTGGATACCACTTCTGAGGTGGTATTCGAAGTCATCACATGGAACCACTTTTTGCATAAAAAAGATCAAAAAATCTGCAAAGCATTCAACATCAATTCACTTTGACGATCCATCTCCACTCGAAAGGGCGCACTTCACAAAATTCAAAACCGAGGTTTATCCTTCAGCTCCGTGGATGTGGTATGGTTTAAAACTTACCATGATTCAAAGAGTTGGTTAGAGTTTGGGGAAGATTCACGAGATGGTCACATAAACCAACTGTCCGAAACGTAGACGTGAACTTCTCTAAGTATCCTCGGATCAGGGATCTCCCCACTGCGCGTTTTTGAGCATGCATTCCCAGCCAGAGTAATACCAATATTACGCCAACCTATATCTGACCAAATTTAGTACGAGCCATCTCGAAATAGCGTCCTTTCCAATGTTTCAACTAAAACAGTTTCCCGGGTCAGCACATTTCCCGTCATCTGCTTGGAATTATTTTTTTTTTTGTAATTAAATTTAATCGAATAAAAAATGACTTAGAAACCTTTTCACACGAAAAGGAGTGTCTTCAACTTTGAGATATATTTTTATTTTCCTTACAGATTTAACGAGTCATTACGTTCAGTATGGAGAAATGAGCAACATTGAGAAAAATGTTGATAGAGTTTGTGAAAAGCAACATAAAAAATTATAATTGTCTGTCACGTTTTAGCATTTGAGATTAAATTTGCACAAATTATACACTGATGCACGATATTTAAAGCATAACAAAACGACAAGTTGAACTGTCATTGGAGGCAGACGGAATAAATTATGCCGTTGGGCCTACGTTATGAATTCAATTTGTTAGTGTCTCGTATTAAATGAAAATTGATAAATTTGGTTGTTTGATTCAACATTTTATTGCACAATTTTTGAGAACTATTTGCTGCAATAAACATTTTACAGCGAAAAAGAACGAAATGATATTCTTCATTTTTTCGTGAACTTTCATGACCTGGACTCATTTTGTAAAGGTTTTTTTTATTTATTAGTATTGGTTTACAATTTATGAAAGATTATCAACTTTTTGTTCATTATTTGAAGTTGAGAAATAACGGTCTCACTCGACTCCTGTCAAAGAACCACACGTGACGTTTGAAGTTATGAAGTATAATAAATCCTAAAATTGTTGGACCACTGCCCATTTCTGCATTTCATATTTAAATATTTGTCAAGGTGAGTGTTGAGACGCAGCTCAAATATAAAACGTAAACAGACAATTTTTATTAACCTTTCAATCTTCCCACACGAAGCATATAGACGATGAAAAATTACTTACCTGAAAGTTATAATAATAAGAAAAACAAATGGTCATGGTAAATCTTTTTTACCATGAAAACAAAAATGAATGAAATTTAGACAATAACCCTTTAATAAAATAGCAATGCAACTTTAAGTGTTTTTCCTGTTCATTTCATCATAGAAAACATAAAAACGAAATGTTATGACACTTTGAAAAATGATTATTCTCATTTGTCTTTCCTGTCATCGTTCCATGATGTTACACTTTGGAATCATCCTCCAACTCTTGTTGATTTTGATCTACTTAGTTCTGTTACAACAAAAACATTGTAACGCATTAATTAAAAAAAATGGTGATTAGTTTCTTCATTGTAGCAAAGGTGAATAAATCCACGAAAAAAATGAATTAAAAAAAATCACATTTTTGACGGTCTCATTCGTTTCGTGTCTGCGAACAAATTTAGCGGAAGCGAACCGTTCGTTATCAAACATATGCAAGAAGCTAATTTAAGTTACACATACGTGGTTTTTGGACAGGTCAGATGCGAGACTATGCGCGAACAAACAAATTTCACGAGAGACCGAAATGTCACCGGTGTATAATGTTGAAAAAAAAAAAAATCATTTTTGATTTGTCTCTTTGTCGGAAAACCTGAATGTGATTGACACTTTTTTATCCCAATAAAATACCAAACTTATCATAGCTCAATAAATTCTAATGATTTTTTTTTTTTTTTTTTTTCAAAAAACTAATTTGTAATAGGGAAAAAGTAACGCTTTTATTAACACAAGATTCATGCAAATGAATGCAACATTCCACACATTATGCATATAGTCAAACCATTTTGTTACATCATTATCAAGTTAGGTTTTTTCAGTTAATACCAGATATGGTTTTTTTTATCTAGCATTTTCATATTTACAGAAGAAATGTACAGGAAACTTATCGTAGATCAGTTTATTTGCGTCTTTTTTTGTTAGAATTTCGGTTTTTGATTTCAGTAAGGAAACACCGAAGCGAAGAAAAATGAATATTCAGATCAAAGTATTGGATTTCACTTGAACTTGAATAAATTTTCAATCGACGTGTACTGAGATGGAACCAAAAAAACAAAACAGTTTCACCAAACATCAATGCGATTGCTGCAATTTTGCATTGTCCACAATGTGTGCAATCGATAAAAAAAAAGACACAGTTTTTATCTCGTGACTCGTCTATGCAACGAGGCAACGCAACTCGAAAGGCGAAGTTACAAAGACTTCTGCATTCACATTCTCTAAACCGCAACACATATTGACTCACACAATCGCACGGCAAGCGCGATGATAAGATTAACGTGATCGTACAATAATATCATTTATGAACTTTTAATACCACGGTAATCTTCTAGCAGCATAAAACAGTTTAAGGGCAATTTGCAAACACCGAGACGCAGGAACGCAACTCGCCGTTTGGACAAAACAGAAGTGGCGAGGTTTTGAATTTGATAATTAAAGTCAACCACAATTGGTGGGTGTTCAATGAACTCGCCGAGTTATGTGTGTGTGTCATCACGTGATTAAATACTTGTCAGCGAGGTTTACTTATTTTATCGCGCCAATCGGAATCAAGATGAGTGCCCGCGAAGAGTCTATCCCCCTGATACCGAAATGGAAGCAACGAAACAAATGCGAGCTGCAATATTATCAACGAGGTAAACATGAATGAAAGCAACTGAGTGAAATATCAAAGCAGATTATTTATCGAAGATATTGAGAATAATAAAGTAAAAATTGTGAGACTGTACGTTGATAAATGTTTAAAACCCTAAAGATTAACGAGCAAACGAGGACCGATGATAAGGAAGAGATGGAAAAATTTCCATTGTACCACATGCTCGATTTATGCGATTTCTAAGATTATCGCTTTCAAATGGTCGCATTGATTATCCTTCTTTTTTATCCGTATATTGAATTGTTTGTTGCTGGATTGTTGCTCGGAGACAATTTTGTTTTTGATTATTTGAAAATGATCTTCCTTTTGATTTGGAACTTGGGAAGAATGTATCAGACAATGACTTTTAGTTTTGAAATGTTATCAACAAATGCTCGAATCATTCAATTCAAACAGTCTGATAGATTTAGCAAATAAAAGATTTTGCATTTGACAAATAATTCATTTCAATTTGACTGTAATCAGTCACCGCACAGATTAACATATAGTTATTGTAAAGAAATGGACAGAGTAATTTGTGTATGGTGTAATGATTTACACAGTCATGTGATAAGATTTATGATCAGATATTTAAATGATTATATATTTATAAAAGATAGGCTTGTGGTATTTTTTATGTGATATCTATTTATAAATTCAAAGTTTTTATAGTTAAGTAACTATGAAATTTTATATCAATTTATATAAATTAAAAACTATTGTAATTATTTTGTGTAGTTGCTTAAAATGTTTTTTTTTCGGTTAGTTTCGGTCATTAAAAATTACATTGAACAAAATGTATATTTTGTTATATTTGATTTCAAGTACGAAAATAATATTCTGAATTTGATCTTTTGAGTTCAAAACTTGTCTGTATCGTGCCAAACAATTGCATGGTTTGAATTTCAAACAGAAGTTGGACGGACGCCAGTCTTTTGTCCGATTATTTATCACAGCAATCAAATTCATTGCAGGCTTTTATGTCGGACTATGAAGATATTTTTTATTTCACCAACATTTTTACAGATTGAATACAAGGCAATTGGAAAAACCATGTTTTCTTTCATGTTATTATGTTTGAAGTCATCATCGAATATCTTTATTAATAGGAGAGAAGTGGTTTTAATAAGTCACTTTTTTCCTTCTGAAAATGTATGAACTAATTTTTCCCCGAGTTTTTCCATGAAAATTATTTAATTTAAAACGATGTTTCACGCACAGGAAATAGAATCGCATGAGAATGGATAGAAATTTGTCTAGACTAAAGGACACGTTGGACCAAATGATAAAGCTGATGATATATATTTTGCTGCATTGTAAATGATTATAAATCAGATTAATGGTTCGTAACGAAAAACGCCGCTAATCAGCATGACTTATACGTCCTATGAAAAAGTGAATACCCTTAATAGAGTTTGCGTTCCAAGAAGTTTCGTGACAAGTTCGATTTAACTCTTTCACTGAAATACAGTAAAAAATATATTAAAATATCAGAATGTAATCTGAAAATAAATTTTCATTCTCAGAACAGGATCATCTCAATAAACATTTAACACTTTGCTCAAGAAGCAAATTTTAATGACCTTATTTGCTCGAGTTTTAAACAATGATTCACAAAACGCTGTAATTTGTGAAAAAAAGTAAACAATTCTTTCGACAAAGTTTATGTTCATGTTGCCAAATAAAATTATTTAATGATTAAAATAAAAACGAAATGATATTTCAAAAAGTATTTAACTCTTTGAGATCGGACGTTGCAATGCTTTCTTAATTAAAACTAAATTAAAAGTTTAGCATTTACCGATTGATTTCCTAGCAGAATAATAATTTTCTAATAATTTTTAATTTGAGATAGCTTATTTTATCAACATAGGCTTTATCAATTTTGAATTGATAAATTGTTTGTCGAAAAATTAAAATTCCTCTTGAAACCAAAAAAGTTTAGATTTTCTGTCTTTTTTTATCATATTATATTTTATATTTGTATCCTTATTGGCCAACTAAGTTATGATAAAATTGAGATGAAAATTTGTGGCATTTTTTACACAAAAACTTGTCGTATCTACATTTTTTGTTTTTTGTTTGTTTGTTTTTTTTTTTTGAAACAAAAAATGACAGATCTGAGCTGAATCAGATTTTTCTCGTACCGGTAAAAAAATAACTGCAATCATCAGAGCAAAACATTTTTTAATCTGATTTCTGATTATAGATAAAATTTAATGTTCTGACAAAATATTTTCAAATATTATTTTCAATATACTGCAAAGCAAAATTATCTTTTAAAAATAAAAAATTACGAAAAAATAATAATTTCAACATTATTAAAATTATTTTTTCACAGGTTGTATCAAGTGATTAAGTTCAATTATTTGTCGCTTCATGTCAATTATCAAACAAATAAATCAAATTGACATTTAGTTTTTCTCATGCCTGACATTTTCCAACTCGTAAATGTTATTAAAAATCATTTTCGTGTTCATTAAAATTGTTTCCACTGAAAAAAAAATTTCTCAAAAAAATTGTTATTAATGTTCTTTATTACAATTTAGATGCTGGTTTTCCCTAATACAGCTAGTTTAAATCATGATTTTCTGCGTAATTTGAAGATGAAGTGAAGACGAAATACGTCTTCGACTATATATGTAAAAATTGGATACAAAAAGTGGCAATAATTTTCCTTCTAAAACCATTTTTTGTAGAAGTGTCAATAATATCAATTGGCAAATTGAAAGCAAAGCTGCAAGATTAAAAATAATCTTCCTTCTGTTGCGTGAAATTTTAGAAATCTCGTTAGTGTGAATTTTATAGAGTGGAATTATCTGTTTCCAAAATTCATCTACAATTAAGTTATTATAATTGTAATAAATACATATAATTCAAAACACTTGTATGAAATCTTATTTTAAATATTATATCAAGAGACGAAAAAGTCAATTATATTCTGTATCTGAAGATAATTGAATATTATTCTGGAATACTGTTTGCATTAATAATCTCTTATTATTTAGATGCGACCTATAATTTGTCTTTCCAAATGACAACTTCCCGTTTCTTATGCGTTTTATTCAGCATTATACCTATGCCAGTGTTTAAAAAGTTGCCGCGAAAATATTGTCATCGTTGTTAGTGTTTCAAAACTTTTTTGGAATTGAAAAAAAAAAAAAAAAAAAAAAGGTGGGGAACAGCAATAAAAATTTAATATTAAAATCTGAAATTACGATATCAGGGTAGAATAATTGCTGATAATTCGGTTGGAAATATCAGCGAGTATTTTTGTATTTATCTCGATCGCGTGATTCCGTATTAAAATCTATGATACCCAAATCTCTGGTGGCCGATAAAATGTTCTTCCTCATCGCTAAAAAGTTTGGATCCAAAAAGGCTAATAAAGATTCAGGTCAGTATAATAGGAAGTCACGTATAACATATCACTCATCTGTATTATAAACATATACGTTTATTATTCGAATCTTATTTTTCGTCCTTCGATCGGTATAAAATTATAGAATGCAATTTATTTGGCTGAATGCAAAAAAGTTTATTGCAATCTTCAATTTCAATCAACATATTGCTGATGATGATATTCGAATTTCAACAAGATGCAAATGAATAAAAAAAATGAGATTAAAAAACAGCACATTTTACGAAGAGTAGTAGAAAAATTTTGGTATTGTATATCCATTCACGAAGGTTTAGATGTTTAATAAATAATCAGATTATATTACGTAGTTACAATGAACAATAACATCGTAAAATAAAGTATCTGCTTTATGATTGTAGCTCGGGAATGTCAAAGATTAATCCTCAGACAGTTACACTTATATGTAACATACCGACCTATTGTTTTCCGGCTTACAAAATGTACCTACCATAAATAGTAGTGATCAAGTCATCTGTAAAATCTGCTTCAAATGAACATAATATTACGTTATACATGTGCTTTTTTATGCAACAGCGCACATCGTCCCACGATCGCACGCTGAGGAAAACGACAGGCTCTGTTGAAATTTTTAATTGCAACTATATTTGAACCAGAGGAATTCAGTCCGACGTTGTAAGCCGTCTTACTTGCGTCAATTTTTCATACGTATTCTTGTTTTTTTTTTTTTTTTTTTTTTAGTGTAAGTGAACTTTGACGTCGGCGCGTCGAAACCAAGAAAAAATTTATCAGGTTCAATGAAATTCCTGAGGAAAATATGGATTGCATTAATCAGTCAGAAAACGGTATTAATATTCCAGCACCACTCCCTATTTTTTCCCCAAGTTGAAAGAATACATAATTTTACATGATTTATGAAAAATGGAGATGATATAGTTTGTGTAAATTGTTGCAAATGTAAAGTTCTGCTGTTTCTTTAATTTTTCATTTCAATGTTCAAACTTTGAATTTTTAGTATCGTTTTATTTGTTATAATAAAAATTGCATTAAATTAAACCGATGGAGTGAGAAAATGGTTGCGTTTGGCCGTGATTTTTTGTTTCTTACATGGTCGTACTTTTTTATGTCTAAACGATTGTTATGACATTAACAGTTTAGCTGCTCGGATTCAGATGGAATCAATTTTTCTTTCGATTCCCTGTTTCTTCAGTTCGTTTAAAAAGAACTGCAAAATTAGAACGAAATCAAATTTCACGATGCGAGAATGTAGTTAACGTTGGGATTGATTGTTTAATTCAATATGAAATTACGACTGTTGAATTATTATTTTCAAACGCATAATGAAATTCAAATTTTGTCAATTTGTGGTATTGATTGATGATCAAATCTTCAAAGTTTTAATATATAATTGATTATATAAAAGTACGTTAAATAGACACTATCTGATATTCTGATCGGAGTGATGTAATTTTAATAGTCTTAAATTAGAGAACATAAAAATGTCGAAAAAATGTATACTGCTCGTGTACAAATGTAAACATTCTCGAATTTAAGATTTTATTTGACAAGACAATTTAAACATTTTTTTAACCGAATGAATTGTTGTACGTTTCTCACAATTCGACGTTGTTAAATAAATATTAAGGTATGCCTTTGCCAGAAACAAAAATATTTTTTTAACTCGTTTGTACAATTTTTTATTTTTTGAAATTCTTATGATTTTTGATTTGAATGGTAATGGGTTAATTGCAAACTGATTTTATCTTGAAACATGTATTTTCAGTCATATAATTAGCAAAATCATTGATAATCGATTCTCTTGATAAATGTATAATTGCAATTTTAGTTACTATTTGCGAATGAACAATTGAAATCTACGGTGAAAAAGGAAGTTTATCTTGTAAAAACTTTTTTTTTATCAAACTGACAGCTTCAAATCTTTTCACTTTATGTACAATATGATGGACGGATTGATGAATAATTTACATACTAAAAATCAAAATCTATTGTTAACTTGACATAAAATAAAAAAAAACAGTAAATTCATCATAATTATTGTAAAACTATAAAAGTTATATAAAAATAACATCGTAATTAGATTCTAATTGAGTTTTATACTTGTTTTATTCTAAAACATATAATTTTATATTACTACTTAAAACATTAGAATTAAGAATATTTTTTATTTCTCCTGAAAAATAAAATTATCGAGAAACAGTAGATAATTATGAAAATATTTGCTCTTATGAAATCGCATTTATCTCAAACTTGTCCCTGATCTGATTGATTTAAACTGAAAAATTTTCAATTATTCAAAATGTTATGTCGCTTATTATGAAAATAAATAGCTATAACCAGGGTAAGCGTGACAGTTCGGGGTAATTGTAACAGTTTATAGACTTGCATTAAATCTGTTTTAAATTAGTTTTGTAAATTATTTTTAGTTGTTTAATATATCGAGATTTTAAAATTGTCTAAAAAATCAAGTTTTACTCCACTTTACCCTTTTTGCATCTGAGGGCAAAATTAATTATTCGAGTTCACATATTGCGCACTATTTTAACCTGATTGTTACCAAGATTGTTTTGAGATTTTGAAAATAAATAATTGACGTAGACTCTGTGAAGATATCGCAATAGATAAACCGTCTGCTGGACGTATTTTTATAACGTAATGCGGCATTTACTTTTAAACCGGTCGCGAATTCTTGTTTCGACTTTATTTGCGCAAATAAAAAAATGCATTTGATGTCAATTAAAACGAATAACGATTCTCGTTTGGCAAAAACATCCAACATTTTAAACTTCCACTTGACATTTAAAAATTCCAGTTACAAACAAAAAGTTTTCGAAACGTTACAATTAGTTTCTTTGTCTGGTAAATAAATTAAACCGTTTAACATTTTTTTTCCTTTCCGATTTGATGATTTAACATTTTGTCTTATTGATTATACACGAGACGTGAACAATTATTCAATGGGATGGTTATAAGATGATTGTCAACAATTCGTTTCAGATAATTCATTCAAAATGAAAGCTACCGTATCACTGCAATATTTATAAGCTTTAAGCTACAGGTATTACAGTATTATGGCATTATTTTTCCAATGAATCGTCGAAGAATAATGATTGGTGTAACACCACGGTTTGGTGCTCCAAACAAACACTAACTTAAGGCAATAAATGTGTACGCAATGTTTGGACATTTTATTTTTTGTTTGGCAGTTTATTTTTGCTGATCAAATGTTTGTGACTCCAACTGTTTGCAACAATTGTGTAACATCAAATTTTCACTGCGATTAACAACAAAATTAATAACTAAAACGGTGCATCCAACTGAAATATTTAGTCCAATTTTTTATGATTTTGTCAACGTCTCATTAGATAACTAACAATATTTAATTGATGTCCCTATTTATGTTTCACAATAAATAATAATGCTTTCAATTTTTTCCAGATCTCAGTTAAAGATTAGTGAAAATACAATCGGTCATTTGACAATGAAAAGATCGTCTAATTATTCAAGCAATTGATTAATGAAACTATAATTTTTAAACAAACAAGCTTTATCAATGAAATTAATTTCAGTTGAAACGCCCTTAAAATATCTATTAAGAAATAATTCTAAATTATCTTAGCTGATAAAACTCTGTCTCCAAATGTATATTTATTCAATCGCTAGGTGTAACGTCTCTTCTCAACTGTGTATAATTTCCATCCTACTGTATAATACTACGTCTTTACTTTGTAGTGCTACTTTTTTTCTAGAACATTCGAACAATTAATAACTGCTTATTTTCAAAACTGAAAGAATTTGATTTGAATTCCATTTTTTATTTATCAAATTTGCCTGATAATCTTATCCACCTAGCGATTAAAAATATTTTTTGCAGTTTCGTTGAAAAATGTGTTTTAACTATATCTTTGGCTTCCGGGTATAATCAGATGATTGTTTTTTTTATATTCATGAATAATAGCAGATTTCATATTTCAATTTTTCATCCTGTAATTGAGGTTTTTATTTGGTTATTGGAGGAAGTCACAGACATGCTGTGTGAATAAAAAATTCAGCCGAGACTTTCGTGCGGATTGTTGAAGATCCATGTACATCCTTTTTGATTTTCATCGATGAATGGGAGAGAGGGGAGAGGTGGGGATTCTGTCATTGCGCTTTTTGATATCGCGAATCGGCGTCTCTGCGTTACCTGTCGTATCAGGATTGACTCGTGGAAATGACTGTAGATTAATTACTAATCATTCCTGGTGCTCATAATATAAAGCGTACTGAGTGACGTGAAGCCTTCAGTCGTTGTCGACGTACTTGTCGAAAACGTGCTCAAGTCCATTGTGGAGTACCAACGTTTTCCAGTGTTAAAGTTTCAGTGATCGTTTTTTTTTTTCCTTTTTCAAGCTGAAAACAAATAGTTCGACGCGAAAATTGTGTCCCTCAAAAATTAAGATGAAGTCAATTATGAAAAAATGCTGTAAGAAATGTTCTCTAAATTAAAAAGCAATTGTCCTTTCTTTCATTTTATCGGTTTCATCAAATTTTTTTTTTAATGTGACAATGAAAATGAGTGACGATATTTTGTGAATTTTGTGGTGTCTGTTGAATTGTTATTTGTTTGCGAAAAAAAAAAAGAAAACATTTTTCATTTGTGATTGGTGGATGCAAAGGAAAGAAGGAAATGAACTGCGATCTCTGGAACTTACGAGCTTTTTTCACAAGTTTGAAAGTAGATTTTAGCCTTACACTGACTGTGTTCACTGTTACAATTAGCATGAGACTAATTTGTTGAAAAATTTCCAATCAGAAAAAAAGCTGTCATGCAAATTATTTTATTGCCACTGCATTAACTTTATCATATAATTTTATCTCACTACCTTAATTGCTTCATGAAAATAAGATTGGTATTGTCTTTCAAATAATAATGATCATATTAAATTTATCAATAATATAACATGAGTCGAACCAAAATTAATTATAAAATTATTATGATGATATGCAAGTTTGAAATGAAATCTTTTTTTTTTAAGTTTAATGTTACAATGATGACAAATTTGTTTCTAATCTTTTAGAAACGTTTGGTATGTTGAAGTTCAATTTCAAAAATTAGTACAAATTCTGAAAATTGACGGCAACATTTGCATTTCAAAGAGATATCATCAAATTAATATTTTGCGGCGTAAGTAAAAATTGGCGTACAA
Source organism: Trissolcus brochymenae (assembly GCA_030523145.1). Taxonomy (NCBI): domain Eukaryota; kingdom Metazoa; phylum Arthropoda; class Insecta; order Hymenoptera; family Scelionidae; genus Trissolcus; species Trissolcus brochymenae. The sequence goes on from JAQQRF010000100.1 coordinate 123,634, forward strand.
AAAGTTCATCGCAACTGATGAATTAATACCGTAGTATCATTTCATGCTGAAAATGTCTTTTAATTATATAATTCTGGGTGCGTCAAATCACAACTGCGTTTCTCACGTTTGATGACCTAGACATCAGTGAATAGACATACTTATCAGTGCAACATATCATTGCAGATGATCAACTATAAGAACTAACTTTGACATCATCATCAAAATTTATTGTCTTTCAATACTTTAATTTCTACCAGGCAAAAAAAAGAGAATGAAGATTAAAAATGAAAATCATTGAAAAAAAAAAAAAAAAAAACTTATCTGACTACTTTTACAAATCGCTCGGTGTGCAGTCAGTGTAATTCTAATTTTATGCGTTAATCCAAACTCATTAGAAATGGAAATTGTTAGTGTTTGTATTTGTAATGAACTTTTTTTACATCACAGCAATATAAATCGTGAGCCTTTTTGCGACAATTAGCTTCGATTTATCAGTTTTTTTAAAAAGTCGATGTTCCATCAAGGTGAATTTAAAAAAGAATGCACAATTTTTTTAAATCTAATTTTTTTACGTTTCAATTTTAGTAAGCAATTTCTTTTTCTCCTTTACAAGACAAAACTGTGCGCTGGAATTTTTTTTAATAAAAAAAAAAAAAAAAATAGACGACGAGGTATGTGTAAGATTTCACGGGTCATAAATAATTTTTTAAATTGAAAAAAAAAACAAACAAAACATTTAACAAACGGCTAACATTTTTTATAATTTTTTATTTTTCTGCAATGATTTTTTCGTGTCCTTAATAATTTGTAAATCAAAGCCACTATAACGCCAAATATAATCATAGAATATTAATATCTCCAAACAGGAAAATCAACCTTCACCTAAATTTTTTAAGTCAAGCGTTTCCTGACTGCGAAATCAAATTGTACGTGTACTGATTCCATTGCAGTCATCATTGACAATTTGTTGTGCGTGGGTAGCTATATTAATCAACATGCTCTCTAACTAAAATCTAAAACAATCATTCATGACTTTAACAATGACATTTTCAAATTTTCAGAATCATAAAACAATCATCATCAGTAAAAACTTTATTGAAGTTGAAACGAAATTATTAGTAAGCAACTAGGTTGATCATCAAAAACTTTGTATATTCCCTCCTTTTATTTTTGTATTAAAATAACAAAATGAAATATAAATGAAAAAATAATTATGTCGACAGGTTTTAACTTCCCACAAAGATGGGTATTCGCGATTATGGGTTTTCTCGCTCTGCTGAACGCATATTCCATGAGGATATGTCTTTCCATCGCCATCACAGAAATGGTTGCAGAGGATCCCCAAGGAAACAACACAGATTTAGATAAAAACGACTACTGTCCAGCGCCGGATGTAAAAAATCCGATCAGTGAAACGGGCCACAACGTAACGAAAACTGATACAGCAGAAAAGTATGACTGGTCCAACGAAATGCAGGTATGTGAAATCTAAATTTAATTAATTTGTTTATTATATCTTTAGAGGTTTAATTTCGTTCATTTTATTATATTAAAAGTGAATAATTTTCCTAACTCACTTACTGTAATATGTTTATCAAAATATAAAAAAAAACTGTTTCTTAATTCAGTTTCTCAAATCGGTTGTTTGCAACAAAAATTAATATTTAATCACTTTTTAATGTTCATCTTTTTTCAAATGTCGGTACAAACAAGATATATTTTGTTTTGAACATCGTATGATAAAAATAAAAAATAACATGCTCCTATCCGAATGTTTTTCCAGGGGCTGATCTTGTCATCTTTCTACTGGGGATACATCCTAACACACCTGCCTGGTGGAATGTTGGCAGAAAGATTCGGTGGAAAATATTCTCTAGGATTAGGAATATTATCAACAGCTATCTTTACAATATTGACACCAGTGGTGGTAGGATGGGGAGGATCGACAGGTTTGATCGTTTTAAGGATACTGATGGGTCTTGGTGAGGGTACAACTTTCCCTGCCCTGAACGCCATGTTGGCTCAGTGGACCCCACCTGAAGAAAGGTAAAGCCTCCATCTACATAGTTGATGAATCTTCACAATCTCAAATGTTCTAAAATTTGGAATGCTTTAAAAATTGCAGAGCCAAGATTGGAACACTGGTTTTCGCCGGTGCCCAGATAGGTACCGTTTTTGCCAATTCGCTGTCAGGTGTGGTACTCCATTACTTCGATTGGCCAGCCGTGTTCTACGTGTTTGGATCAGTTGGCATCTCGTGGTTCATCGTTTGGGTGATGATCTGTTACAACAATCCCAAGGAACATCCCTTCATCTCCGAAGACGAGCTCAAATATTTGCAAGTACGTTCGTCGGTTAACTCTGTCCCACCATCTTCTTTCCAAGGACGATAATTTAATCCGGCCTTTTTGTTTTAGGACCGTTTGAGTGCACACACGCACACAAAGCCACCTCCAGTGCCTTGGCGTCACGTGATAAGATCCGTGCCGGTATGGGCACTGATAGCTGCCCAAATTGGTCACGACTGGGGCTTCTTCACGATGGTCACAGACCTGCCACTGTACATGAGCAAAGTTCTCAAGTTCAAGATCAAGGAGAACGGTTACCTCTCATCACTTCCCTATTTGTCCATGTGGTTCTGCAGTTTGTTCACCTCTTGGCTGGCTGACCTGATGATCGCCAAAGACTTCATGTCCACGACAAACGTCAGGAAACTAGGCACCACCATTGCCTCTCTTGGACCTGGCGTCTTGATCATTGCAGCTTCCTATGCCGAGTGCGACCAAACTTTGGTGGTCATCCTGTTCACCGTTGGCATGACTTTGATGGGTACCTTCTATCCTGGGATGAAAGTCAATGTTTTAGATCTCAGTCCTAACTATTCCGGGTCGCTGATGGCTGTTGTAAACGGGATTGGTGCATGTTCTGGAATCGTTACTCCTTACATCGTTGGAGTTTTGGCACACAATAACACTCTGCAGGAGTGGAGGACGGTCTTCTGGGTCGTTCTAGCAGTTTTCATCGTTACAAATTTGATCTTCGTTATGTACGCCAGTGGAGATGTGCAGTATTGGAACGAACCTGGGTTCGAGAACAAACTCCAGAACAAGCAGGATAGTAAGGAACAGGCGAATGGGTCTGCGCTCTCTACGCAAAATGGTACCTCCAAGGTGTGAAGGGACCAAGGGGTTGATTTGATTGGAAATACAAGTGGATTTTTGTCTGGATGAAAGTCTCTGCGAGGGTCAAGAATTGGACATTCTTGCTGGCCAACCCGAGCACTAGTGTTTCTTTTCAAAGTTTTATTTTCTCTGTGAAATACTTCAATCGTTATCCAGGACTGCTTGCATATTCTTTACTTTCTTTTTTATTCCGGAGGTGAGAACTGTCGGAGAACCGTTGGTGAAATTTCTCACTTTTGAAACAGTTCTGAAGAATACTCATTACAAGTGTTGTAGTGAAATAAAAAAGGATCATCTCATCCAGCATGTATACCAAAGAAGAGTTCTTCTAAATCCCATATGATCTTAAACTTATGTAACTGCTGATGCTTATAGTTGGATCAGATGACATTTTGTTTAACTACTTTGGAGTTATTTTCTGAGGTTGGGTAAGTTGCTTTTTAAAAGTAACTTAGTTATGGTAACTATAAGCAAAATGTACGTTGGCTGAGTTAGAAGTTACTGTTGTTTTCTGACGATAGAAAATGATGAACTAACTGATTGAAAAACAAATAATCAAACTGATCAGTTTTGTGAATGACAGCAATTAAAATTGATCTGTATTGTAAGAATTTGCTATAATTCCATGTGAATTACAGACATTTGATCGAATTTGAAGTTTTGATATTTTCGTTTAATATGAACTGAAAACTTGATCTTTTAATGTTCCTTATTTCGATTCAAGTAAAAAGTGGATACAAAAATTGAAAAAATTGGTTCGGTTATATAATGTGAAATAATTTTGTAAATATAGTTAACTTAACAAGTATAAAGTTGTAGTTACGACCCAACCTTGCTACATTTTTAATGTACATAATTATGTTATAAGAACTTATGCGCGTGAGCACAAAAGATACGATGTATCAAGATCTTAACAGGACTCTGTAAATAAAACGAAAATCATGCCTAGTTGCGCGTTGCGAACAAATTGTAAGATTGTTTTTACGAAAGACAACAATTTCATAAATCTTATTTTACCCATCTCACTTTATTTATTTTTCAGCGCGTCGTTAGCATATATGCAATAAGTTCCAGGTACGAATTTTACATTCGCACGCGATATCCGCTTTGTCGTGAACAATCATTTTATTGTTGTGGAACATATATATTTTATGTAAATATACAAATTTAACAGAAATTTAACAGAACCATGAGATAACGTTTTTGAATAATATTTTAATAACTCGAAGAACTGATAAGCTAGAAATTACAATTTAACAAATTTTCAACGCTGGCGCTAAAATTTTTTATCCAATAGCTGATTTATAATAGTGGTAGTCTTATTGCCAAACGTCATAGAATGTAAAACGGAGCAATCGAGTATTTTTGATATTCAAAAGAACAAACAACAGATGTACGTTTTTATTTAGAATGAATAAAGATTATTTTTCAATCTTGTGAGTGTTCTTTTTTAATGAGAGAAAAAACTGTTGTAAAAAGATTAAGCAGGATTTGTACATTTATATCGCTGATAAAGCTAGGTCCATAAATTTGATAAAGATACAAAAGACAAACATCATTTTATGAAATAATTCGATTTATTATTTACACCATCGACAAAGTACAACAGTTCATTAAGGGTATGTTAATTCGATAGCTTTTCTGTTGACATACGCCATTGCAAAAGTATCAAGTTTTTCAAGATAAAAACTGATTTATATTAAAAATTTTCGAAGTTGATAATGCATCTCAGCACATACAAATACAAACTTTCAAGCAACATTAAATGTTTATTTTACATGCAATACAAAATAGCAAAATATTATCACAAAATATCTTCATTGGGAAAACTAGATTATGCTGCGAAATTAAATTTCATGATCACTCTAAGGTCAATCGGGTAAGAGTGACATGGTGTAAAATGTAATGCTCTGCACTTTTCATTGCAGCTTTCATTTTTGAAGACAATTTTATTTCGTGTATAATAATGATTTATACTAGTGATCAAGAGCTAATGTCTTTTAAGATCCGAAAAATTTATTTCAAGTGTCATTCTTACCCCGATTGACCTTAGTTGTTATCGACAAATCAAACTGCTCTTAGAGGTTTCGCGTGATCTAGTCAATGTACAATATATTTCACCCCTCCTGATTTTTGACAAAGCGCTTTTGTCATTGTGAAATAGGAAACTTTAGCAGTAAGCGGAAACATTTCTTAATGCAACTTAAAACGCTAGTTTGTTGCAGTCATGAGGTATTTCGGTTATCATGGCGAATACTTTATAACTTGATTTTTTCTATTTAATCCTCAATCAGACCATTTTTCAGGGATTTATAAGGATTCAATAGTAATTGTGTTTTATGACCTTTACACTGACTCACACAATCATTCAATAATCAATCATATAACAAGTAAGAAACTGTCTTAAATTAATGCTTCATTAAATTTGTCAAAAATAAATTAATTTACCTTACTTGTTAAAAAATGATCAAGTTAAGGATTCTGTCAATTTCAAACCTCGCAATTTACAATATTACTTTGATTTTTGAGTCTTTGTTAAACAAAATGTTTACGAGTCGAGTCCATGGTGCTTTCTCTTGATGCGAGCATAAGGCCCAATTTCTGGATCCGTAATGAAGTCATACAAAACGGAAACCCAGGAATTGTGTTGTGGCAAATCTTTGTAAAATTCAGGTGCAATACGCTTTACCTAAAAACAAATATAGATATATAAATTTCTTGTTCATCAATACCTTTTTATTAAATTGATGTTTTCATACTTCTGGTAATCTTGCTCCAGGAACAGCTGGGAAATCGTGGTGTTCATTGTGATAACCAACATTAAAAGTGATGAAATTGAGCGGGCCATAATAACTATATGTTTCAAATCCTTTTTTGTACATGTAATGTTCAGAGATAAAATGTCCAGCTACAGGATGTAGTCCCATTGCCATAATACCTCCGACGATGAAATAGACTAAAACTTTGCCTCCTAAAAATTATAGAATGTAACAATGCAATTTGAGCTCAGTTCAGATGTTAAGATGATATCAATCAATGAATAGATTATCAAGTCTTACCAAAATAATACCACACGATAGCATCAAATATTAATTGAATAACCAAGTTAATGTATTCCATTTTCGTTGGTGGTTTTGGATAAGTTACCAAAGGACGAAATGAATAGAAAAAAGGCTGCAGCAAGACCCAACAAAATTTACCAAAAGAGGTACAGAATAATTTCGCTTCTATCAATGTTGGCAAGTCTGTGTCTAATTTTTCATCTCCTTGGTACTGTGATATAAAATTGTGACTCTTAGTCTATAAATTATACTTTGCTGCTTTATTAATTGATTTTTGCAAGCATACCCTATGATGTTCAAGATGATATTTTCGAAAACTTATTGAAATAGGAATTCCAATTGGCAAGTTAGCAAAAAATCCAAACAATCGATTTGCCAATGGCCTTGAGTGTCCAAAGGCAAGATTATGTGATATTTCGTGGACGGCTGTAAACATTTAAAGTACTTTTATTATTATGTGTTTTCAAATTGATTTATAATGCTGATAATATTGAAAGTTTCTTAAAACTTTCAATAATCTTGATAACAAAAGGTATACTTCATACTCAACGTGAAAATCTCAGAAAAACATACCTAACATAAGTGAATGATTGATAACTCCTCCAAAACAGTAGGCAAGGATGAGCAACGCGGGATAACTTAAATCTTTGACAATGAACATTGATGCTAATTGTACTAAAACCATTCCTGTAACGACCCATTTGAAATTCGGATCATAGCCAAAAAGTTTCTTGATCTGAGGATATTTCTCTGAAAAACGAACAAAAAAAGGATATCAAAAATGAGTCACTAATATTGATAATGTAATAATAAAATGAATCATAATTACTTCACTGAAATGCCTGTTTTTTAAGTGATTTGATTCCACAAATCATTTTCCTTTAATTGTTTAATTATGTAATTGAACGATTTTAATCTTATTAATCATTTGTTTGCATTCAGTGCTTCAGAAACATTGTATTTTTTTTTCTTATTTCAAAAGCTAAACAATATATTTATTATAAATATACAGTACTGCGAAAATTTTATGTTATGAATTCAAATGTATTTGAGTGTATCATTGTTATTAAAATTGTTGCTAATACAACACTAGTAAATGAATTGAATTATGTGATAATAACAAGTTTTTTGTATAGTCGTTAGATAAGCCGGGGAAGATTGATTGCAGGTTAAATGTATTGTGGTAACAATATCCAGTGTATTTCTTTTGAGCTAAAAAATTAAAAATAATCACTGTTTTACCTAAAATTATTTTTCTGCGGCTGGCGTGAGGTTCTTCCGTATATACCCACTCAAAATCCGTCCTCGATACGTGTTGGCCCATTTTAAATACTTACTTAATATTACAAAAATGTATTGTTAGTAAAAGCGAATTCAGTAATTGCGCTACGTTGTCACACTTTGCCAATATTGTCAATTCAAATGCTCTAAACGCCTCTCAAACCGGCCGGCAGATGAATGAGTCACGATCACGAGAAGCATAGCCACACACTGATTCCTTCAACAACACGAAATAGTCAAACTAATATTTTCAAATTGAATTTCAAAATTTCTTGTCGCATTTTAATCAGTAAGTTAATGTTAAGGCAACGTACATGAAATACTAAAACCAGTATGGATAGCAAGTCACGTATTATACAGTGTTATACCACCCATTGTTTGTACCGACTGAGACTCATCGTTGCATGTATATGTCGATAATACAGAACTACGTCATTAACAAAATTTCTATTATATCGACTGAGCTGAAGGTCTCGAATTTTTGATTTGTTGTTGTTCATACGCCGTCAAAAGTTTTTCCCCAAAATGAAAATTTTCATTTGCAAAATATAGCATCTTTTGTTATCATCTCATTTTGTATTGAACAGTTTTTGAGAAAAACTATGGCCCTCAAAGGTAATAAATTATTTCTATAAATTTAAGTTGTCAATAACCTAACCTAACCTCTGTCTGTAAGCATGCGATCCATGTGATATTTGCAAGCTTGCTTAAAATATCATTTTTTATCAAAATCTATAATCAGGATTAAGGTCATGTTGAAACAGAAGTTACCGACATTACAGAATTGTTTAATTTTAATTAACAATCAAATTGGAAATTAATTTAATGAGAAAAACGCGATATCCTCACATCACTTCATAGATTTCTAAACAAAAATATTGAAGATGATTTGAAATATCATAAATTTTTCATGAATAATGTTAATTAATTTTTGTGGTGAAGGTTATTTGCAGAAATCGTTGTTTTTCTGCATCTACATTAATTGTACTAAAAGATACTAACTTTACCGTAGCTTACGCTTCACGCTAACAATGGATAAATTAAAGGAATAAATAATTTTATGTTGAATGCAATATAAAAATAATATTAATGCGTTGAAAAAATTTATTATTAAATATTATTTAAATATATATCGACTGTTTTAAAAAAAATTGTAGATCAATTCTATTAATGAACCGATATGAGGGTGAACCTCACGCTATATCAAAGTCGGAACTTTTTCACAATAATGGAAACCGGCATCTCTTAATTTAAATATTATTATGAAAAGAATATTCTCTATTGTTGGGTAACACCCCTCAAGCACAAATATTTATTTTTTATTAAAAGGAACAAAAAGAAGCATTATGAATTGCAGCCAATTTGCAACAATAACTGACTTCACTTTCGTTATGGGCGCTTTTTCGGCGTGAAGAATTTTTATCACGAATCGTCAATTATTATTATTATTTATTCCTATAAATAATGACAGAATATACAGAATATTTATTAATTTGTTTTTGTTGAATTTTCCTCTATTTCGATGGTTTTACCAATGTTAGCTTTGACATGTACATTTGACAGGGTGAATCTAAATATTTATTATTCAAGAAATAATTCTTTTTGTTCATAAATTTTTTAATCAATTAATGAATAATTTTAAGATCCACGTGAACACGGTTTTAATAATGTGAATAAATCTGATTGATGAATTAATATTAGAACTGAAAAATTTTTTGTGCACTTCTATTACAAATATGAATTATATATATAATTATGTATATATACTAGACCATTTGCTAAGGTATTGATTAGTCTTTGAATTGGTTTTAGAGCAAAACAAATTATGCAAAAATATTTTTATTTCAATAAAATCAGCGAAATATATAATTACAAATTATAAATGTTAACAACTCATTAAAAATCAAAAATTGAAATCAACTTTAACACAGATACTTATTGCTGCACCTCTTAACCGAACGAATTGTCTGAATGTATTGCATTGTTTAGAGGGGAGAAACCTGACCCTCTAATTAGATAACTTTTGGTATATCACGGTGATTAAAAATATACATTATTTTGATAGAAACAGCAATTCACAATTATTTTGTTGAATATTTACAAATCGTGAATACAATAAAATATCTGACTGTAATTATTTATATATATGATGACGATGATAATTATTTATTATAGGTAAATCAAATAAAATTTCAAGCTATATACAAATTTTCCGGGGTACAAATCTTGTCTCCGCTATACTCCCGTTTATTCTCTGCAACTTTTTATGCACCCTCATACAATCTTTCATATTAACATTCTATATTTAGAGAAATGTTTATGGTTTGTGTCGTTTTGAAAGCTAGACTATAGGAATATTAATGACTATTATTCTCGCTCAATTAAGAAAAACGTAATCACAAACGACTTTTTTCCCTAATGAACAATAATGGGGAAGTCAACTCGGGTTAAGTGTCAACAGTATATTTTGTACAATCATAACTGTCACTGTTTTAAAATAAAATGAGTTTTAACAGTTATTTTTTTCTTTCTTTACATGTTCGCGTAATATCGTAACAACCCTGAAACATGTTGCTTAATAATGTGCTTTTGGTGTAATGAAATTTTTTTGCAGAATGATGCAGTTAGATAACTTCATTTTGACGACATAAGCTGTATACTATCATCTGCAGATCTATGCAGTCGTCTCACTTCAGATAACGATCGTATAGGTGTTGGATTCAGCAGAGAAAAAGCGTGCGAATATCGATCTGTCAAAGAAATATGCTATTAAGAAAAGTAAAATTTTTTCGTTGATTGCAAATTTGCATTAACTTCTCTTCACTAAGATATAACAAGTATAAACAGTCACGGTAACTGAAATATTTTGGCCACTGAATCAAACGATTCACTTTAAAATTTGGTATTACCTTTGACATCAACGCATGATTCTTTTTTCGTTAACTCATTCTCTGTTTTATGTGGAGAGAGCAATTTAGTTGTAGTTAGGCCACTCTCTGAATCATTTTTCTGAGTACTACTTTGCTGTGGGAACTGAAACATAGATGAGGGTGTCCAGGAAGCCGGAGGAGGACTTCTAACTAGATGTTCGTGTACTTGAGCCATAGTTAATGGATCCCCGTCTTCTAGTTCCTGAAAATACATATGCTTTAGTCGCTGAAAAACTAAACTGATAACATTTAAACAACTTGAATATACAATTTATGTATTTGAATCTTACATGTGTCATCAAAATAACGTCATCAGATTCAGATTCATCAATAGATTCGACTAAGTTTTCTTGACTCGCTAAAATCTGCAAATTAATTTTTGATATAAGGACATGCAAAGTTCAATTTTATTTTTAGGAAGAAATACTAATTAGGCTTACTTGCAAAAATGGATTATCTTGTCGACTTAGTCTCAAGGCTTCCATATCCTGTTCAATATTTCTGTTCCTTACCGGAGTCAACGTTGAAATTGAATGCGATGGAGAAGTTTGACAAACTACAAAAACGTCCACTGCTGTAACACTTAACGTTGATAGGATCTTTGATACCAAATTATTGCTTTTAGACTAATTCAGCCAACATTCGTTAAATTAATTAATCATATTTTTTTAGGTTACACGAAAGTTTTGGTTCAATGATAACAAAGATCCTTCGATAATGATAATTTAATGTTAACCTGGATTTTCTGTCCAAAAAGTGGGTTTCATTGCATTTTTTCCGTCGACTTTCATTCCCAGATTATAGCTTCTTAATTCACAAAAACGCACTATAAATTCTGCGACTTTACATTTCAGACGATCATATTTACGGCATTTTTGCAGTATGATCTGTATCATAATAATTATTCTGAAAATAAAGTATTCATCAAAGTGTTTGTCTATTATTTAAGTAAATCGGAGTACATCTTAAGACTGATGATGTTTCAATAATTAATGACAAATAAAATGTGAGTTTTTTAAATCAAGCTTTAATATATAAATAAAGTTTCATGAAATTATACATTAATATACAATTGACGCTGAATAAATTTATTCATACAATTTAGCTTAAAACTGAAATACGGACAATGAAAAAATTAATGCAGGTGACGAATAATTTACAAATCATACTTATAAGCAGATAAAGAATATCCATGACTCCAGCCTATCTTTTATCATAACAGTAGGGATGATCGATCGTGCGCGAAGCTTTTTCGCCCCGGACTTACTTGTACAAAATGAAAAAACATTCGTTATATAAGATTCAAATGTATCAGGCACATAGTAGGTTTAAAAAACGCGAGGAATTTTGCTATATAATTTGGACTGATAATTCAACTGTTAAAAGCGTTGAACCGGTCACAAAAATGTAAAATTACAAGTTCACGATCAAAACGGACATGTATCACGCATTATTCGCGAACACACTGCATCGACCTGAAGAGCTAGTACCTTGATACTCCATGACTGAGATGTTTTTTCATTCTGCGCGCGCACCACCACTTCATATAACGCTTAAGCTTTCAAAAGAAGCTTCAATCTTAATTTTACATGTCAAAAAATGTGCAGTTTTTAATATTAATATGTTAGGCAATATTTTTATTAGTGAATGATTTACTAGTAAAAGTAAAAAATCATCGGCACACAGTTATGTTTTTTACCCTCAGCATTGCTGGTGAATCCACATCAAAAGCGCTTATAAAAAGTGGCGTCTACCATCTTCAAATAAATTTAAATCATAAATACAGTACACATTCCTGAAACTTCATTTTTTTATCGATTAAAGTTCTGTTTTTAATCTTTGTAACACGCTTAATTAAAGACGTTTTAACAGAAATGTCGGAATTATTTTTATATCCAAGAGATATAGAATAACAACTTTATGATAAATACCGACGAATTTATTATGATACTTGATTACATTCGGAAATTGAGCTACTACAGTCTTCGAGGACCTGAAATAACCCTGATAGCCAGATTTATATAAATGTTGTGTAAACTTTACATAAATGCTATACAAAAAATTTATGCAAATCTAACTCCGCATTATTTAGAAAATTTTATACAAGCAACAAAATTTTTTGAATTTTCTAAGTTTTGATAAACCAAAAATTTTATTTTTTGATTCGCTTATTAATTTCGACAAAAAATATGGCAGCACAATGAGTAGTTACATTTACGCAAATTTCATGTAAATCATTTACATAAACGGTGGTTATCAAGGAATACTATATTTGACCAAAACTTCTCGCGATGCATATATTTCTATTGATTACTTTAAAGTTTCAAGTAATGTCAAAATAGTAGTTAATGAATTTTGCTCGAGGTCAAAGAGAAAAAAATCCAAGACATATATTAAACTGGTATTTGAGGGAACAAATTTAGAAATTATAATTATAAAAAAATAACAGTCTCAAAATAACAGATATCAGTTATCACGTAAGTAACGGTTAATAATGTATTGTCCTTCAAAGATGAATTTAAAAACATATTTAATTTGAACGCGATCAAAGAAAGTCGATAGACAGTGCCGGAGTTGTTTCTCATCAGGAGGGCTCAAGCAACTAATGTTACGTAGAACTCTCTCACCGTCTCCATCAGACTTTACATAAGTTTCCCTTAAATGGAACTTACATTTCATAAAAGTTTTTTTTATCAACTGTAATAATGGCATAATAGTATAAGAGTAATTCTTAAGCTTAAAAATTATAAAAAACGATTAATTATAGAAATTCTCTGAATAACTTAAGTAAGTAACTTATTAAATAAAATTATTATTCTTTCTGAGATTTTTTGTGATTTTTTCAAAATTTTCATTAATTTTTTCATAGCAAAAATGAACACAAACATTTTAAAAACATTTCACATTAAACACATTCATTTTAAAAACATTCACATTTTTTTTTTGTATAATCTTATGGACAGTCAATTATGCTCACTGATAACCCACACGGACAAAATTATAGTTTATATAAATTGAATATGAACGTTTATATCTTGTGTATAAATGTTTATATTTCAAATATAAAGCGGCAATATCTTATATAAAATTTAATAAATAAAATATACAAAAAATATATATCAACTATAAAAAAAAATATATAAAATCCTTATATATGTGGAGTTATATTTTCGTTCGTGTGGGAAGAAAATAAACTTCGCACCGAAACAACGCTCTACAGAAAATGGCCCGTTAGCTCAGTTGGTTAGAGCGTCGTGCTAATAACGCGAAGGTCGCGGGTTCGATCCCCCCACGGGCCATATATTTTTGTATTTTTAACAAAAATTGTTTATTTATAATTTTTTGGAATCAACTGCATCAATATACTAATTAACTGCACCGTATAACCCCACCGTACGGCTTATAATCATAGTTTTATTTCGAATAATTTTGTTATACCAAGAAGTTGTGGGATTGAAGTTCAAAACGTTTGAGATAAATTCGGAAATTTATCAAGGAATACAACAATTTATAAAATTGTTTATATACACGGAAAAAATCAGTCGATTCGAAAGCATGAAAAAGACTGAGAAAAGTGATATAATTCATAGAAAAAAGCTTGACATGTTGTTGACTTTCGGTTTCTCACAGTTCACTAATAAGTTTATTTTAATTTTTTTAATGTAGCAATTATATATACCCCTTGCTGTGAGGGTCTACCTCTAGGAGTGATAAACAATTATTATTATAGAATAATTTTCTTGGACCAAAGATATTTATTCTTATGACTATAATTCAAGGTGTGATTAGGTTTGATTTAAATATATTTTTCTTGCTCTAATCGGCTATTATTTGAGTGCAGCTACCGGATGAAATCGCGTTGAAAATGTATTAAAATAGCAGTAAAATTTAAGTATTTGTAGTATGAGAATGGTACAAGTGCTCTCGAGATCTTAATTATGCTTACACTTTGAAAACCTAGGTGTGTAGCTCGTTCTTCCATGGTCTAAAATATTAATTAAACTAAATAAACACCTTTCATACGATTGGGTACATCGAAAGCGAAATCGAAACTAAATTATTAATGAAAGACTCACAAAACAAAGATTGTGAGGTCGCATATCCAATCGGGCGATTGCGAAAAAAAGTAACTGGAACACCAGGCCAGAATAATATACCGGACAAACTAAACTGTCTTGAAAGTCGTTGATTTATCAACTTTTAAATATAATATATATTCTTGCTATATTTAATTTAGATTTGTGCACGTATGTGCACAGTATGAGACGTCTATGGTAAGGAAATTATATTTTATTCATTTGATTCAACCAATACATACCTATAACTTTCAAACTTCCAAACCGCAAGACTTGACCACAACAAAAGAAGATGGTATATAATTATAATTACAATTCAACTATCTCTTAATTCAAATTTACCGCAAATTTCCTACTCTGGAGCTATTCTACTGTCATTCAATTTGTATATATGTATATAAATTTGACAATCTTTTTATGAATTTTTAAATCATAATGTACATTCTGTTTTATGTCACTTTTTAATTGTTTTGAACAATTGGAAAAAATCCTCATGAGAAAGTATCTTCTCTAATTATATTTTTGAAATAATCCTTATTCACGGTTTCCGTAGTTTTGAAGATGTTTTTCACTTTTCATCATCCACGCTTCAAAAGGCACGACAGTGTCTCTAGACAAGTACGAGAAAAAAGGCCATTGATTGCCGTTATCAGTTGACAACAAATGACGTTTTTCTTATCGTAAAAACTCTAGGAAACACTTCGAAAAATATGGCGAAGAACAGTTTTTTTAGAAAAGATTTACGGAGCTGACGAGATGAAACAAAATTTTGAAAAATAATCGATTTTTGACATCGATAATTGATTTTGTGAAAGGTAACAAATCGATGGTTTTATAAAATGTGTTTATCTTTTACGGTTTCAACATGCGCGTGATATTAATTTAATAAATAGTCTCTAATAGCTAGAGTTAATTAGTAATTTTTATTACTTTTTTCTATTTTTATTTTTATTTAAATGAGATGAATAATTTACATAAACTAAAAAACAGTTAAGTCAAACATCTTGAGTTCACCTCTAAAGTTTATAAAAGAGCTTATTATTCAATATCCCTATCATCTCAGTCAGTTTTGAATCAGCTTTCAACTCGGCCTTTAACATGCTAGCTACAATTATTCCATACTTCTTGCGTGAGTTCTGTTATTTTTTTTACATCTAACCACTCAAAAAAAACTTTCTCTCGAAGCCTTAAATAACGAAAATCATAAAAACTTTCTAGTTCTAAAGTTCTAGAAACAAGTTTTATCTAATGTTTCAATAGGTTAAATTGTGGTTTTGTTGTAAACTTTAAAATTCATTCTAAATTAAGACGTAAACAGACTAACTTCAAACTGATATTTGAACAGACTTATTTCCGTCTGAAACCCCCTCCCCTTAAAGAGATAAAAATTATTTGATAGAAAAACGTATCAAAATCAAGAAATCATAATCCCCCACACCCCGCAGTGAACAAATACACCTGACCATGTTCAGTCAAAAAATCGTCTTTCTTTTCAGTTGCAAGTATTTCAGACAAATCTGCATGGCCACACGGTCCAGAAATCAAGTTCGACTTAAACGTTGAAATTCGCTTCAAAGAACTAAAAGAAACCAATCGGGAAACCGGTTTCAACATTACCAATGAGTACACCTGTCGTCCGAAAACTGATTCATCTTTACAATGCCAATTTCAACATAAAAAAGTTTTCGTCTATGTGACAAATACAGAAACCGGTGAGATTGTCCAATCCAAGGAGATGAGCTACTCGAATGCCCCCATCTTTGAGTCTTTTCCTTTTGGAATCGGATTTGACAAGAAGGGAGTTAACTATATCATCGTGAACGAGACTGCGAGCAAAAATAAACCAATGATTGATATAGCCAAAGCCATGGCTAATGCTTTAAATGTCGCAACTGATTTGAGTGGAGTAAAGCTGAGTGCCGATTCGCTTGAACTCGAGCAAGTACAAAATATTGCATTAGACAAATGCAAGGGCAAAGTTTTAGCAAACTTGCAACCCTCTTTTGAGGGAGACAACTCAAAGGAAGCTGATTGGAACTTGGAGTTGAGCCCACCTTTGGAAAAACTTGACGGAAGAAATCTCAACATGATAAAAACTTGGGACTTGACCAACTGTAATACTTTCAATACGTATCCTTGGATAGGAATGTTTGTCGAGGAATTAGATTATAAAGATCGTTCGCATGAAGATGGTGTTACTATTAATTTGGTAATATTCATAGTTATAATAATTCTTGTTTTTTCGTCTACAAACAATAAATACGAATATATCTTTTCAGGAGAAGATCGATGACAAGATTACTGTTTCTCGAGGAAGCCTTGATTATCAGTCAGTAATTAACCTGAGAATAATGGCAAAGAATATGAGCAACCCGGAGGAAAGGAAGTTATATATTCATCAGTTATCTGAAATTCGTCTCAGTGGAGTTCAGCCGGCTATGGACACTTGGCCCGAAATTGAAAACGCTGTGACTATTAGTTTAAATGAGCAGAAATGAATTTTGATAAGTATATACTGTAGAAACTGTTAGTTCAATAAAATTCAGCTTAGATTTGTAAGTCAACTTATTTTTTATTTTTCAACTATTATTCAAGTTTGGAACAGGACTTAGTGAACTTTATTTTTTTATTTACATAATTATCAAACAAACTAATTGCTTGAAAAAAATAAATAAATAATTGATCATCACTAAAAGAAAAAGACTTTAAACGTACAAAATATAATAACAACAAAACTTTTTTTCTAAAACTATAATCTAAGAACTAAAGTTATATTTTATTACACAAAAATTACTTTATTAATAGATAATTTGTATTTTAAATACAGGACTTGAATAATTTAAATCAAATAATAAACAGTTACGTAAAACATCTTGAGTTCATCTCTTAAGTTTATTAAAAAGCTTATTATCCAATATCCCTATCATCTTAGTCAGTTCTGAATCAGCTTTCGACTCGGCTTAACATGCTTGCTACAATTATTCCTTACTTCTTGCGTGAGTTCTGTTATTTCTTACATCTAATTACTCACGAAAATCTCTCGAAGGTATAAATAAAAATTCTGAATATTTAGGTTTTGATCCTGAAAAATTATTCTTTGGCCAAACATTTCTTTTTCTTTTATTCCAAGCGATGTTTCTTCCTCCAAGAATAATTGAACTTTAAGATTCATTCTGAATAAAGACCTAAACAGGTGAACTTCAAACTGATATTTGAACAGACTTATTTCTGTCTGAAACCCCCTCCCTTCAAAGAAATCAAAATCATTTGATAAAAAAATGTGTCAAAATCAAGAAATCATAACTCCCCACCCTCCGTCTGACCATGTTCAGTCAAAAAATCATTTTTTCTTTCAGTTGCAAGTATCTCAAACAAATCGGTATGGCCAAACGGCCCAGAAATCAAGTTCGACTCAAATGTTGAAATTCGCTTCAGTGACCCAAACGGAACCAGTCAGGAAACCGGTTACAACATTACCAATGAGTACACCTGTCGTCCGAAAACTGATTCATCGTTACAATGTCAATTCCAACATAAATCACTGTTCCTCTACGTGGTGAACGCAAAAACCGGTGAGATTACCGACTCCAGGGAGATGAACGAATCTAACTTTCACATTTTTGATTCGTTTCCCTTCGGAATTGGATTTGCCAAGAATGGAGTTAACAAGATCATCCTGAACGAGAATGTGAGCAAAAATGAAGCGTCGTTTGATATAGCCAAGGCCATGGCTAATGCGTTGAATGTCGCGACAGATTTTAGTAGAGTAAAGCTGAGTGCCGAACCGCTTGAACTCGAACAAGTACAAAATATTGTATTAGACAAATGCAAGGGCAAAGTTTTAGCAAACTTGCAACCCTCTTCTGAGGGAGACAACTCAAAGGACGCTGATTGGAACTTGGAGTTGAGTCCACCTTTGGAAAAATTTTCCGGAAGAAACCTCAACATGATAAAAACTTGGAACATGACCAACTGTAAGACTGCCAATACATATTCCTGGTTGGGAATGCTCTTGGCTTTTGAACATAAAAATCGTCCGCGTGACGTTAGTGTCACTCTTAATTTGGTAATTATTATCATTTTTATATTTTTCGTTAAGTCGACTTCAGAGAATGAATACAAATATATCTTTTTAGGTGAAGATCTATGACAGGTTCACTGTTTCTCAAGGAAGTCTCGATTATCACTCGGCAATCAACATGGAAGTATTTGCAAGGAAAATGAACATGCCGGACGAAAAATTCAATGTTAAAGAGTTTTCTGAAATTCGTCTTAGTGGAGTTCAGCCGGCTATAGACACTTGGCCTGAAATTGAGAACGTTGTGACTATCACTTTAAATGAGCCAAAATAAATATTGATAAGGATTTTTACTATAGAAATTGTTATGCAATAAAATTCAGCTCAGATTTATTATGCAACTTATTTTTCATGTTTCAACTCTTATTCAAGTTCATGATCTATTACTAATAAAAAATAGAACAGATAAAGTTCTTTACTTTTTGAACTTGTTGAATTACCTCTTAGACAGTTTAAACGCCAATACGTATAACTGCAAACATTTATCCACCCTAATGTGTAGCGTTAGGTATTTTGGCGAATTTTTTAACTCGCGTATCGGCTATGTTCTTCTCTTTAATTTTTCACAATGAGTAAGAATACATCCGAAATGAATGTCGGAATTCACTTATTTGAAAATATAATTCAACATGAGTATATGAAAATTAAGTTTCTGGTTGAGATAGTTGAAAGCACCCAACTTGATAGTAGCCAAATGAGTTGAGCGTTACTCTCAACTTGTGCATAGTCTTATAAAATGTGAGTAAAGCAGTAATTGGCGAGAGTACTTTCAATTGACCGTTTCAAGCATAGATGAGCTTCATTCCCATCTTGCACATATAAATCAGAGATGAGCAAAAGTACTCAAGTTGAGAGTAGCGATTAAAAACTTAAGAATACTCTTAATTAACTGGAAATAATGTCTAAAAATAAGGTAGAAAAATTATATAGGGCAATGCGGTTTTATTTAATCTATTTTAAAGTTTCACCAATTTTGTCAAATCTAGATTACATTTACCATAAAAATCACGTGTCTAATTAATTTTTTGAATTAATATTCATGTTCTCTATAGTAAAGACTAAAGAAGAATCACTGGTATATGTTCATATGTTAAATTGGTTTGAAATTACCCTTTATCGTTTTTTTTTAACAAAACACACGCTTCTTTTATTATATATTATGTAGTTCCAGTGGTTACGTGTCTTGAAAAAATAATTGAAATTCGGTGAAAGATAAATTGACTTTGAACATACAAAATATAATGAGAACAAAAATGTTTTTCTAATACTACAATCTAAGAACTAAATTTATTTTCTTTTTATGCAAAAATTACTTCATCAATTGATAATTTGTATTTTTAATAGAGGACATGAATCATTTACATCAAGTAATAAACAGTTACGTCAAACATCTTGAGTTCATCTCTTAAGTTTATTAAAAAGCTTATTATCCAATATCCCTATCATCTCAGTCAGTTCTGAATCAGCTTTCA